>OW026523.1:65231234-65558734 GCA_932274085.1 Protocalliphora azurea | reverse complement strand
TAATAATAATAACAATAATAATAATAATAATAATAATAATAAAAGTAATAATAATAATAATAGTATTAATTTTTTTGATCTAATGCTAAAAAATATTCCCCTACTTCAGCTTTATTTAATAAATCTGTCATTTTTATGTATTCAAAATTATTATTTCAATTATCAATAACTCTAAAAAATGAAAAACCGAACATTTTTTCAATTAAAAAATGTATTTAATGATTAGAAGAAGAAAGAAAAAATTACATGAATTGCTCGAGTATATTAATTAAATTTTGACGCAAAATGAATATGAGGTAATAACTTTTTCTATACAGAAACATATTTTTTGCAAAAAAAATATGCATAAATGAAATTATTTTTCATTTATCTAAAACAATTCTATTTAGTAACAAATATTTTCAAAAATAATAACCGAATTTCAATATTTTATAGCAGAACAATTCATTTGAATCTCTTTTAGTAAAATTTTTGGATGCTGTCTATATTACTTCATAAGCACAAGAAAACATAAATATTTTTGAAGTAATAAAACCGACTTCCCTAAAAATAGCTAATTTATTTTGCTGAAATATAACAGAAACTTTATAAAACGATGCAGTTGACATAAATTCATCTTAAAAATAAAAAAATTTATAACTCCAGAAAACTAAATTTCGGTTAAACGGTTATTCGACAAAAATTATTCAATTTATTTTTTATTCGAAAATAAAAAATTTTAAATTATTCGAACAGTTAATTGACTAAAATTAAGCGGATAGCCGAATGACGGTTAATCGATTAGCTACTCCATTACATACTCATCTGCTATTTCGTTACCCTGAATACACCCCAGTTGAAATAGATTTTGAGTAGACAACACGATTTCATTACATATGAATTCAGGGGACTTAATCGAGGTCTGACTGTCCTAGTAAAATTAGATGCTCTCGAAACAAGTTCCCCAATCTTCAATTTGTCTAGCAGAAAATATTTCCTACCCGATTCCTGTATCTTTTTTCAATCCATCAGTGAAATCTGCCACTACATCCTCCTAAACAACAATTTGTCATTCATATATCCCTATCTGAACTAGTCCTAAAAATGGCAATATAGGATATTGCCATCTCCAATGGAATCATGCAATATTTCGCCTGACACCATAAATCGAAGAACGAACATACTTATAAATTCATTTTGTTTTTTGGCAAACTTTGTTTATTGCTCTTTTGAGTAAACACATCAAAGTACCAAAAGAAAAAGTACGTCAGTACCAATAGAATCATCACTTATTTTACCTACAAATGTGGGAGTAAAATTGTACTTACTTCATTCTATAATATTGTGCGACTTTGGTGACAAAACTAGTAGGACAATTATTAAAGGTAAATTGTATGTATGTATTTCTTTTTTTTTTTTTTTTTTTTTTTTTTGTAAATGTGTAATATCTATTCGTTTGTCGATTGATCGTTGTAGGTGTAGAATAAACGTAAATGTAGTTGTTAGTGGCTGCACGACAAAGTTAAATGTCTACATTTAGTATAGAATTGAAATCATGTCATTATGGAAATGAACCAGTTAATATCTGAACAAACGTAAATACATACAACAATAATATTTCAGTATTCAGTTTGCTTTAATATGTTCTCCATGGTGACCAGTGTTGCCAGGAGATGAGAAAAAGGAGACTAAATTGAACATTAAAAAAATGTCAAAAAGGCTAAATGTCTTAAAAGATAAAGTCAAAAAAAAAGGTAAATTTTTTTAGTTATAGGACTTGTCTTTGCACGTTCTCATTAGTTTTTGGCATTTTTATATGATATTGTAAAAAAAACTGGCAACACTGATGGTGAGTTTAATAATAACCTATTGTAATTGGTAGAAGGCTTTCAAATGGGATGTTAAATAAAGAAAAAAATATAATTTGAATGTACTTACAAAAAATTTTCTTATTGTTATGAGCAATGCACAGAGGGGTCTCTCGAATGGTTTTCCGACAGAAAATTTTAAAAGCTCAAATTAAGCAAAAGCATATAACGCATACGATAGCTAATAATTTGCTGAACTTTACACCAAACTTATTTTTTTGATATGCCACTTGTGAAATTAGATGAGCTCCTCTACATTCAAAATTTTTTTTAAATATTATTTTATTTCTTTAAACTACTAGAATATAGCATCAACTCTAAATACAGAAATTATAAAAACTAACATTTTTAGTTAATTATAAATCATAGATATCTCAAACTTCAGAATCATTTATATTTAATATGATTTCAAAAGGAATAATTTTTTAACTAAAAAAATTAAACATAAATTCATATGCAGTATTCCAAGGACTAAAACAATAAAAAATGTTTCTGCCCTAGCTGCCCCTGTTTCTCGAACTTAGCTTCGCAAAAAGAAATATATGTATATATATATATATATATATATATATATATATATATATTTTTTTTTTTTTATGAAACTTTTATACATATTTTTGTTGTGTTCTGCATGATCATTTAAATTTTTAAAGTTGCAACATAAGATTTTTATAAGATTTTTCTATAGTAAAACGAGCATATATAGTATATAGAATGTATGCATCTATGATTTTCCAAAAATTATGTATCTTAACTTCCGCTTTAATAAAAAACATTAAAAACGTATTTCGGAAAAACATTTTTGTCATGATCTCCACGAAATTTGCATGAGTCCTCCTTGGAAAGGAAGTTGTGTGTCAAATTTCATCAAGATCTCTTGCAAATTATAAATTCTAGTTTGATCAGAATGTTTACATTAATAACGGTTGAACGGACGGACTGACGGACTCACGTACACCGCTATGTCGGTTTAGTAAATTATTTATTGCCAAATTGAACACTTTAAAATTGCTAAATAATATCAATATTTAAAATTGCATTATTGAAAATGCCATGAAATGCGCAACTTATATTAACGCACGGTATAATTTAAAAAGAAATCTTGATATATTTTTACTTTTTATTTCGGTTACTCAAAAGTCGCATATCATTCTTTTAACATTTTTAAGATGCTGAAATCTTCCTCTTTTCAACAATACCAATATCTTGTTATGAGAACTTACGTTTTAGGGCGTTTTTTAAAACACCCTGTTTTACTCCAATGTGCAATGTTTTTGGTAATTTGGAATATGTTTAAGAATTTGGAAATTATCGAAAGATATTTGGTCGGCATAAAAAAGTAATAAAAGCTTACATATGTATATATATGAAGCTATATTTATTACTTGTAAGAAGTAATAAAACATAATTGGAATTAATCAATTGTCTTTTTTTTTTAACAAATTTGTGAAGCTTAATAGATTACTGGAAAAAGCGTATAGCAAAGCCAGATCAAAAACATAATACTCTTTTTGTTTATTTTAATTAATTTAATTAAATCTTTAGAATCATCCTTAAATACAAAGTTTATTTCTGTAACTATTTGACACTTTAATTTATAATTTTCAATACTTATAAATTGCTGTAGGGTATAACAAATCTAAATGTCAATTAGAATTCATTGCCTTTGTCATTTGAATAGATAATCAGGTTTTTAATTACAAAAATATGCTTTCTTTTTCTTTTTCTAACATGCAGGCAATGTGCTGTAGTTTCTTTCTTTTTAGTTTTTTTTGTGAGCAGATATTTGAATAGTAAAGGCTAATAGAAAATGAAAAAAGAACAAAGAAAAAATGGTAGAATTTGAACTACAGCCAGTAATTGTGGGATTATTTATTGGTAAAAAATCAATTATAAATTTTCGTTCAATTTTGCTAGATGAGCTAATGTTCATCATACCATGTTTTAATTCAAGAATGCTGTATTTGTAAATTATAAATACTTAGGCTCTTCACTCAAAATTTAAAATAAACTATTTTAATTAAAATTCTCTAAAATATTTAAGGCAGAAAAGCTCGAGTTTTAGTATATTTGTAGCTGTAAGACATTTTCGTTTCTAATCTTTTGCTTGAATTTACCTAAATTTTCATACAGAGGAGTGTACAATTTTAATTTTGGAAGCGAGACTCTCAGAAACGAAGCTGCAGGGGCTCAAATTAGAGTATCTCTGAAATAAAAAATGTTTAACCGCTAGCCAGATTTTTGTTTCTTACCCGATTTCAAAGATTTTTATAAATTAAAGTTATATATAATAGCTATGAAAAACATGCTTGCATATGCTATTTATCTCTTAGAGTCTTCGAGTTATTTGAGTTTGAAATATGAACTGTTTCCATTTTGCATGACCTTGGTCCAGTTTTTTCTTTCATATATAGCCCAACATTTCCAAACGATTTAATTAAAATTGTCTGTAATTATTTAAAAAACAAAATTATCTATCGAACAAAATAAGTTTAAGGTCGATATCTTTTCTGAGACCAAAAATTAATGATTTTGAATTTAAAAATTGAAAAATTAGTATTTTTTGAATTTTTTTTGGCTGAAAATAAAAATAAAATTTTCCTTATGACACATAACAATTCTGTACTTTTCTGAAACGTGTCTTCACGGAGATGATTTGAAAATTAAAAACGAACCCAATCACCCAACAGGGCTAAGTAGATATAATGTCGAATTTTTGTATGTATAATATTGAATTCAGCCTATATATGTATTCTGAAATCTCAAAAATAATGCAATTTTGGAATCAATAATGTGTTCAAAAGAGTATCCCAATGGCTTTTTCCAGACCTGCTGGAAATATAAACTTTGTGGCAAAATTAAAAAATATATATTTTTGGGATTTTCGAACTTTTTTTCTAAAAAAATTACTTCAATCGGTCCATTAGTATCTGAGATATCGGCCATAACGGGGTTTGGGACTTTTAAAGCCCCTATATAAGCTACGGACTTCGTTCTTGCGCAGATCTGTCACAAATATTTTTCTCGAATTTAGAATTTTTAAATCAATCTTATCGGTCCATAAATTTTCAAATTTATTTTAAATTAATGTTTTCTTCATTTTCTTAATTAATATTGTCATTTGATATTGTTGTTGTTGTTATTTCATAAACTTTTAAATATATTAGTTTTTCGTATAACATATCAACGACTGATGAAGTTGCACCACATATGGCAACATTCATGTCTGATTTGGTTTAATAAAATTCTAAAAATTCTAATTGATTTATGGTTCCAAATCAGACAAATCGTTTTCTAGATATGATGCACTATGTGATGCAGCTTCATTAATTTTCTATGTAACGGTTTAACTCGAAACTAGAGTTAATTCCATAATCACGTGAATCAAGTTTGACTGAGAAACCCCAAGTCGCAGAAAAAGTTTTAATTTTGTCGACCTGTGTTATTTTTATAAATAGTGTTTCTCTACTTTTCCACCCGCAACTGCAAATCATGATAACTTAAATTAAATATTACAATAAGAAAATTTATTATAAAAATATATTTGTATAAATTTTCTTTTAACCTAATTACAATGTTTGAACACAAACAAATCATTTTGCCACCATCATCATAATCATTTTCATCAGACATCAGCCAAACAACTACATTGACTGTCAGTCAGTTAGTCGTCATTCATTTATTCAATTAGTCTCGCCAAAACCAAATTGTGTTGATTGGCAATTTAAATAAATTTGTTTTAAATAAAAATAATTTTTTTGTATGTTTGTTTTTATTGTATTTTTGTAAAATTAAATTTTAAATTGAAAATGTCAAAATAATATTTTAGAATAACAAAAACATGTCAATTGCATTTTACATTTTACAACCGCAAAATAACTGAAAAAAATTTTTTGTGAAACCAAGAAAAACAAAATAAACTAAATTTAATAGAAATTTTATAGAGACAAAAAAAAATAAATAAATAAATTTAGTAGTCTACCACTTAACACATTTGTTTCAGTAAAACATACTGGCTCACAAAATAAAATGTATAATATTTTCTGGTTTTTATTCTATTATTATTTTGTTGAAAAAAGTAATATATAGAGCTGCCAGCAAAACTTTTTTGTCAGGAAAACTTTACAAAAGCCAAAATATTTCAAATGTTTTTGTCTGCAACACTTTAAGCGTTAAAAGCAAAGCATAGAGTCATTGTGAGCTTGGCATATAACTTTGTAAGAAATATTGTGTCAGTTTAGTCATTCTCTGTCATACGTTCTTCGTTTATTTCTTTCTTTTCGTTTTTAAAGCCCTTTTGTGCCTTTGTAGCTAGAATTTATTGCTGAAGAGAAAAATGCTGTTGATTTTTTTCCTTTTCACCTATAAGTGGCGCATAAGATCTATGTTTTATTAAAAACCATAAAGAAATGTTGTTTAAAACTTGGAGTTTATTGAATTTTTTCCAAACTTTTTCTTTTAGGTTATTTTTATGCAGCAAATATGCCACAACTTGTGTCAAGTGTTCTTTTTGTAATATGTATGTAGTTTTTGTTTAAATTTTATTGTACCTTTATTTAGTTAGATGTTGTGTTTAGGTCTTAATAAGGGGAACTGAAATGAATAAAACCCAAAAAATCTAGAGACTCTTGAATTTATTTGAAAAAAGTGAATGTGGCAGCAACAAAACCGCACATAAGTGAAAGGTTTTTTTTCTTTAATTTTCTTTCAGAACAGATGGACAAATTTAAAGTTTTGTTAAGTAGAATTTAAAGTGCTAAACATTTTTAAATTAACAGTAAGTTTTTGCAAATTCTTTGAGACTTTTGGAGGTGAATCTAATTGATATGAAATCGGATTTAAAGGTCGTCGATTGTTTGCAGAGCAAAGAAGAAACTTTAAGAAATTTTGAAACATCCATTTCTATCTTTCCAATATCACGTCGCATAGAATTATTCTATAAACAACAATATAATACTGTTTTTGATGCATAGAGCAATATTGATTCTGCGACATGGAGAAAGTTAATATAGTTGCACCACATATTGCAAAATATGTACCTCGAGAGCTAATAAAGGTATTATTAGAGTTTTTTTAAATTTCCTGAGATACCAAATTTGAAAATAATAATAAAATAACTCAATAACTAATAAATGAAGGATAAAAAATGTGAATCTTATTAATCATAAAACAATAAAATAATTCAGTTTTTTATAAATATTTACATATTGAAAATTAAATGCAATTTTATTATATAAGAAAACATCCGTAAGTAGAATCATTACTTTCATTTTGATATTGTTCTGTGACTAAAACTTCCCTCGATATTTTGACGAAAGTAAGCTTTGTTAAGAAAGCCTTAAAAAAATGTTATAGATTTTAGAATCCTTATTCTTTCCAGGTTTATAAGCTGTTTCTATGAATAATGACTTTTCTCGTACAAAAAATATAATTAAGTGCCTTCTATTTTTATGCTAGACTATAGCTAAGGAAAACCTGAGCTAATAAATTAATTTACATTATATTCAGTTCTTCGAGAACTGAACCCTTTAAATTTCAGAGTTTTTTAAGTTAACTTTGTGCAATTTATCTGATAAAAAAAATCAATGTACTTAATAGTTTGGCTACTATTAGGCCCACGTTTTCACTAATGCTTTAAAAATGTAAATTATTGTTTGAGGCTTTCAGAAATTTTAAGGAGACTCCTCTTACAATTTTGGCACACAATATGGATATTCTCGAATCTTTTAATAAATATATCTATTAAATGTCCAATTTCACAACTTACTAGCCCTTTTGCAACATATTACTTTTGAGCACAATAAAAAATTTGCAGAACCTTTTTTCTTTTTCAAATAATCCCATAAATAGAATTATTTTATTTTCCATCTATTATACAAAAATATATGACAGACTCACAAACTATTAAATATATTTAGATATTTCCTGAAAAATAATTAAACTTCCTTAAAAAATATAAAAACCTCATTTTGTAAAACAAAACGAAAATTCATTTCGATAATTTCTATTGAAAACAATAAAAATTTTAATTTTTGTTTCTTTTTACAAAATGAGACTCAAAATCAAATAAAATAAATAAAAATAAATGTAAACACATTATATGCTAAAATAGAAGATGTAAAAATTTTGCATATACAAGAAATCTCGGGAATTTCCGCATTATTTCCCGGGATTAAGGGACTGTAAATTTTGTGAAAAACCCGGGTATTCTGGTCCTAGTATTTCCCATGAAAAACTCTAAACATTATGTACGTTTGTATATCAGTAGATAGGTTTATATGCCTATTATTACACTTATTTTTTATATAGTTAAAAAAATGCTATGAGTGTATCTGAAAAAATTGCAATTTTTAGTATTTATAATATTTAAGAAAAATTTGCTTTTTTATTAAATATGTCTGTTATTACATTATTCACTTAAGCTATCAAAATGAGTTTTTTAATACGAAACGACGTTTGTTTTCTTGTTAATTAACTATTTTGAAAATAAAATTTTAGAAATGATTTTAAATATGAACTGGACCATTTTTAAAACACCTCAAAAAATATGGTGTACTCGTATATAATTTTTAATTTTTGCAAAAATTACTTTAGTTGCACAACTAATATCTTTTGGATTACCGGTCCATAATTGGTTAGGTTAATTTTTGTGTCAAATAAATGGTTACTTAAGAAAACAAAATGTTACCAAAAAGCATAGACTCATCATAAAAACTACAGATTCGTATAAAATAATGATTAAATTACAAAAATTTCTTTAATTCGATTATTATCGCGGTTTAAAAGAAAGTTATTATATTTTTCATAAATTCATCTATATTTAAGTATAATAAATAATTACATGTAATTATTTTTTAAAATTGCTAACTTTACTCTTTGGGGAAAAATTTATAAAATTTACCCTCTTACTGTTAAAGGGTTAAAGGGTCTTCAATGGTATCAGGATAGACCATTCCAATGGCACATTAAAACTTAATATTGTAATGTGCACATATACAACTTTATTTTTTATTATTATTATTTTTTTAATTTTTTATTTTCTTATATTTTTTTATAATAAACATAGTTGAAAAAATCAATTTAAAAGTTTTATATAAGCTTGATATTTTATCTGGTATTTCAAGGATACTTTTAAAATATTTCAATTTGTTAACGGGTTTTACAATTGCTATAAACGGTACTTTCAGTCAAATGTCTCTCACTGCCCGCATATGTATCTTTAAAGTGCTCCCAATTTGGTTCTAGCCAATAATCTTTTTTCTTTTCTTTTTTTTTAATTTCTTTCAAGAAAATCCATGAACCGAATTGAGGACAAAATTTGGCGCCATCATTCTTTTTCGACAATTGCAGCTATAACATCTTTTCCTTATAAAAGTTACTTTTACAGAAATATATATGTTATTCCTTAAAAGAAAAATTTTGTAAAATTTTACAAGGTAATTGTAATAAATCAGTATCTATTTTTTTTTTTTTTTTTTGTTAAATTATTTTTATTTATTAAAGGGAAACAATTTTTCTCAGAAAAATCTTTTGACTATTTATATAAAATAATTCATCAAAGGAATTTGCGAGAGTCGTTTTATCAAAAAACGTAAACAAATTGATTTGATTCAAAGCCAAAAAATCATCTCGATTCGAATTGTTTAATTATTAAAGACATAAAAAACATACTACATTTCCATACAGGGAAGAAATTTTTAGTACTTTTAGTACTTAGAAATTTGTTGGAAAAAGAATTTTTAAAAATTGTCAAAAATTTGTGAAAATATTTTTGCAAACAAAAAACAAGCCAAAAGGAAAAACACAATAAAATAATATGTGAACAGTGATGTTTAAATTCATTCCAATTTTTCAAAAAACAAGTCAAGAACTAATGTGTGTGAACATAATATAAAATCAAATTATCGTAGTAGTATGTGCTAATTAATTTTCTGCTTATCCATAATATTATACGGAATATTAAAGAGTTTAGGAGTAATATAAAACAAAATTTAAGATATGTTGCTACAGCATCGTGTAGCGAAACCGGCAACCGTATTTATATATACAGATACTTTAACCGATGGTAAAATAAGATTTTGTTGATTAATTAAAATTATTACGATCAATTAAAATTATTTGAAGTACTCATTTCATACATTTTTGATATAAATCTTAATTGTTCAATAAAAATCCTGCAGGGTCAAGGAAAACTTAAATGGAAGTTCGGGTTCTTCTAAATTTAAATTGAGAGTATTTCAGGAACAATGGTTAGGATGGGTTTTGAACAGAAGGAATTAAGAGCATTGCCCCACATTTATAAATTCGACATAATCTATTTACAAGTAGATTTCTAAAATCCATAGATGATATAATTTGTAATTATTGGCTTTTTTTTTTTTTTTTTTGTTAGTATCACTTTCAATTCTGAATTCTATAATAATAAACACTAATGGGTTGTTGTTGTTTGTCGCATGTCAATATCCTCCCAAACTAGTGAAGGTAGCGGGTCCCATCGACCCTTTGTCACTCAAAGTAATAAATAGGATTGTGAGCTAGATATTGTACAACATACCTTGTCTATTTGGGAATGGACAGTGGTTGTAAACTTCTTTTATAAAAATCTAGTCACCTTTTCACGATATTAACCAACTTACCGCAATATATCTTGAAAAATATCAAAAATATATAAAATTATATGTTTGAATTAAATAAAAAAGACACATAACAATTATTTAATGAATATTCCAGGCCTTAGTATGCCTCTATCACAAATTGAAGTTTATTTTCTTTTGACTAAAATTTCTATAATGATATTGAAAGATATACGTATTTTTGGAGGTGTTTTGAAAATGGTTCATATCGTGTAAATTTAAACATTCAAATTCTAGAGGGGTATATTTGCAATTTTCTTTCGTGAGGCTCTTTAATATGCATATATGTGGTTATTATAGCTAATTTTAAATTTTAAAAGTCTCACGTGACTTTTTTTTAACCCAGTGAGCCTTAAAATTTCGTTTAAAATTTCATAATTTTCGACCAATGCTGAACGTAGAGTGCAACTCTCAATCAAATCGAAATTTCATTCATAACCATTTCTGAAACTTTAACTTTATTGCTATTAAAAAAATTCTACTTTTTTAAACAATCACAATTTTTTTCGCACTCTTTTGAAAGTGTTAATTTTGGTAATTTTTCATAGCTAAAAAAATTAAGATAATCAAAAACGAAGAACAAGAATCAATACACCACAAGATATTCTTTAAAAAAAGTGACAAAAAATTAATGAAAAGAAAAAAACAATAAAAAATAAAACCAAAGCTTAAGCCAAAAAACCGAAATTTAAAATTTAATTGTAAAAATTAAAAATTTAATTGTTAAAGTAAAGGATAAATTAGGTAGATATGTTTCTTCTTTATCTCATAAAATTCTTTACAAAAATTTAAAAATCATTTAAATCTACCTAGATTTGAAAAAATTACCATCTCTTAAAACTTTTCATGCTAGATGTGTTCAATATGAAACCTAATAACTCATACCGTATTATAACAAGATAATATTTCGGAAAACTTGTATCCTCCTATATAATAGTGTTGTACAAATATTGAGTATTAAGTATCGTTTACCTAATATTTACTCAAAACTTTCAGAGTTTAATTTTTTAATGATATCATGCTAAACTCTGTATACAATTATTAGAGAGAACGTTCTCTAATTTATTTTCTCTGGAAAGTCATTAAAGAAGATGCTAAAAAATTAAAACAAACTTCCAAAAATTTTGAAAAAATATCTAATAGAACTGTGCTTTTGTTAAAAGAAAAGTAATGTTTTTAATAAATTGTGTATAGAGAAAAATATACATATTAAATTTCTTGAAATGCTGTCTTTTAAGAAACATTTATTCCACATTAGAAATGCAAACTAAATATCTTTAATTCTTCTATTTGTATTTCTTTTCTGTTTTCAATGTTTCAATTATTTAACTTAACAAGACTTGAAAATGATAACTCTCCCTAATAATTCTACGTGTTTGAGTTGAATCATTTTTTATACTTCAACAAATTTTTCTCCGAGAGAGAACGGTGATACCTTGCTTCTTTTTATCATGACTAAAACTTGAAAAGCTATGTAACCAAATTCTCATTTCATATTCATATGAATTGGCTTCCAAGCTAATTTTTCATTTAGAAGATAAAATAAAAATTTTTTTAATATTAAAACTCAAAGGGCTCAACTTAAGAGTCTGTTGATTTTGCTGTAACGAGAATTTATATACATTTTGTTACAAATAAATAGTTAAATTTTTAACTATCTGACAACTGTGTAAAAAATTGTATGGAGTTTGACCCTTCTGATTGATTGTTATAAAATAACATACGAGTACTATATTTGAATGCTTTAAAAGGAATCAGAAAGTCCAAATATTTTCTAAAGCCACATATTTTGATGAAAAAAATATTTATTGAATAAACTTCATGTTACATTATTTCTTGTAGCATTATTCGTATAACAAAGAAAACATAGGATATTTTAGAGAATGATAACGTGTACTGATATTCATTTTTATGCCTACTGCAACAGCAACTTCAACGAGAAACAATAAAAATCACTATATCAAGAAAAGACATGAAACACATAATATTTTGTGGTTATTACGGAACTCAATTATAACCTTATTGTTGTCTTTTTAAACTATTAATATTTCAAAACAGATGTTTTGGACAAGATGGTATATATTCTCCACTCGCAATTTTCAAAATAAATTAACTTCCATTATGATTTTTGTGACTTACAATTTAAAAACTCACATAAATATTGACACCCTGTATTTTGATACTTTTTTGTTAAACACATGCTCCTAAATGCTACTCCTTGTGTCACTTATTGAAGTTAAAACAAATACATTATACTTGCTCATACTATTTTGTCTTTTAGCAACAATCCTGAGCACAGAGTGACTAGATAATATGACCAAAGAAAATTAAGTTTCATCACATTATTTAAGAAAATGGAATTATAAAAATTACACCAAAAAAATGAAATATATGAAAATAATTTTATTGATTTTTGTTGACGTTGAATTTAAAGTTAACGTTTTTATTTAGTTTATGTTTTATATAAATAAATTTATAAAATTGCATGCTAATCGCTTCAATATATTGTTTTATTAAATAAAATTAACCTTAATTAATTATATATCATAACAAAAAAAAAAAAAAAGTATAGAGTAATATCGAGTATCCAAATGAAAATTACTGAGTAATATCGAGTATTCAAAAGTAGTAGAATTTGTCAGCACTACACTATAACGTTCCTAAACATTTTGAATCTATCTGTTCAGTGATTTTAGAGAAATAGATTTATTACTTTTTTTTGGAATCGGCTGTACACTTAATCGTAAATAATGTCGATTTTAATGACTCATTTTATTTGCAACATACCAAGCTGAAAAGGGAGTATTTCTGTAATTTTTTTAAAAAACAAAAATTTTTTAAATTTGTTAAGGAATTTTCTTTTCTTCTTTTTAATACAATATTTTTAATCAGTTAAGTCACAGAAATTTTTCGGAAGTAAAAATTTTCATATAGTTGAATTCGTAACTCTTATACGTATACGAAAAATAAAAAATATATTTTAAGTTCAATTTAATTTTCTTTGTGTTCACTTAACAAAAATATGGTTTTAGTCCACTCGTTGTTAAGTAAAAAAAATAAAAAAAAAATAAATTTTTACAAAATTAATGTAGGATTTTTTTATAATGAAATTGATATTCATTGCTTTTTTATATTAATTTTTAAAAGTTTCTTACATTTAAACACGATGAAAATATCAATTACACTTTATTATTTTTATGTAGATTGAAAATGAAAAAAATTTCTCGTTTTTCGTTTTCTGTTGAAGCTAAATACGATTTCATTTTAACTTTCGTACGAATTTGTGTTCTGCGACATATCTGAATATTTCCGAAACTATTGTGCGCAACTTGGAGATAAGTTGTGTATAAAAAAGTATAAACATTTTTTGTTATTTCAATAAAACAAATCAGACAATATGCATTAACATACCGTGTGAACTCGTGCCTAAGAAAAAAACTTTTTTTGTGACCCAGTGCTATTTGGTAGCAGTACTACATAACTATTTTTTTCAAATCAACTTTTTCTCCTGTTGACTTTAATTAAGTTTCATTTTAAAGTGATCATTCGAATAAAACATAACACACAAATACTGACATAAAATTTTACTGAAATAAGTTACCGTTATGAATGAAACAATATATTTTAGGATTGTTTCTACAGATTTATTACGTGCAACAATGAAGGAAAAATTAATGATTAGATATGCTTTTTTTATTTTCTTTGAAGCACACTCTACTATTAATTCGATTGTACTTCGATTGGAATCAGCCGTTTTAAGCGCAACATTAGTCTTCCTTAATTTCTTTGTGAAAAGGGCCCAATATCCCTCAATTGGCCAAAATTCTGGGCAATTTGGAGGGTTGGCATTTTTCGGAACAAAACTAATATTATGTTTACTGTAATTGCACGATGTCAAATCAGGTGAAAAGAATGTTGAGGATCTATGTTTTATTATAAATGTAAGCAGTTTTCTTTGTAAACACTCCTCGATTCTTCTTTACGTTCCTATCTGATACCTTTTGCACTTTAAATGTTTTAGGTCCCATATTGGCTTTAACTTTGCTCACATAAAGTTCAGCACATTTAACAAGTCTAGTCACTTCGTAAATGTTTGGAATACTTCTTAAAAACTGTTCCACTTTTTTAGCCTTGTGTTAGTTTCGTCGTCTTTTATTTTTTCCTGTTCCTGTTATTCAAAATGAAAAAATATATGCTTACTAAGAAGCGGCTAACTTTATCTTATGGAAATTTGCACACATAAAACTTAACCACTCGTTAGCATATATACATTTTTCATTTTGAATACGGCTGTAATTGTCTGCTGAATGTTGAGGGGATGAGTTTTAATAGTTTAAAAAATATTTTTCATATGTTTCCTTTGACTTTCCATTGTGAAGTAAGCACACAAAATATTTTGAAAATTCTTATCATTATAGAATCTGTATTTTTCGAAGATATAAACAAAAATATATAAGTTATCAATAGATTAAGTTATAAACTAAATTATGTATTACAGTTTATTCTAACGCATACTTTCAAACTGACATGATATTCGATGCTTTTCGGTATAATGATTATTTTTGGCATATTTTTACTTAGTCAAGACAGCAACTTTTAACGTGCGTTCAACATTTTGAAAATCACCAACCATCATTTATGCTCTGAATGTGAGCGAATACATTTTACTGTCTGTTGATAATAAAATTAAAATTTATAATAAAACAGGAAATAAAGAAGCTGTCATGTTTCAAG
Source organism: Protocalliphora azurea (assembly GCA_932274085.1). Classification (NCBI taxonomy): domain Eukaryota; kingdom Metazoa; phylum Arthropoda; class Insecta; order Diptera; family Calliphoridae; genus Protocalliphora; species Protocalliphora azurea. The sequence goes on along the minus strand of OW026523.1, from coordinate 65,543,520 downwards.
CATAATGTGAATGAAAATTTCCCAAGTGGTGAAGAGATGGTAGAAGAAGTAAAAAGTTATGTACTTGGAACATTTAAACAAATATTAAAGCAACCAGCTGGAGAAATATAAGTGAAGAGGACATTAAAAATCCTTAATTTACCTGCTTTCCATTATTTGTGGGGCCTTCCTTACATAATCTACAAAGAGTTATTCCAAATTGAATATTGGAAAACTGCTAAATTGAAATTCTTTAGAGAAGTTGATATTAAGCAAATGTGTTTTATTTTTCATTTATTAGCACTCTTTGGATTTTATATAAAACTGCATTAGCGGGAGTCCTACATAGACCAGATATAAACTTAGTAGCTTTTTTTTTTTGCTGAAAAAAAAGGAATTTGTAACACCAAAAGTAAAGAAAGCCCGAAGAATTAGCCTCTAACTTACATGGGAACAGACACCATTATTATGTCTTCATAAAATGAATATTTGCATCTGAAACGTACGTTCTAATGATTCCAATTTCATATCTCTAGGTCTGTATATATATATATATATATATATATATATATATATATTCATAGGGTACCAATAAAGTACCAGATTTTTACATCAATACCGTTCGAAGGTTCAAAAAGTACCAAATTATTTCTATTATTATTTTTTATTATTTTTAGAGTAGAAAAGTGTGACTAAAAGGATTTGTGGATTCTTACCCATATATCTTTAATTTTATGCTTTTAGCTTAATTATTAAAAAAAAATTCGAAAAGCACCATTAGAAGAACAAAGATGTACCGCAAACTTCCTATTTAAGTTCACGTTTCTAAGTTCAATGTTATAGAAAATTAAAAAAAGCGTCATTAGAAGAACGAAGAATTACCACAAAGTGCCCTTCTTGAATTATTTTCCACATAGGAACAATTATCTTTAATTTCATGTTTATAGGTTTAATATTACAGAAAATTCAAAAAGTACCAAATGAAGATAGAAAAGTACCCCAAAGTCTTTTTGATTATAATTTAAAGTACCCCAAAGTCTTTTGGATTATAATTTACTTAGGACCATATATATTTAATTTCATGTTTCTAAGTTCAACATTATAGAAAATTCAAAAAGTACCATTAGAAGAACGAAAAAGTACTACAAACTTTTATACTTTTCCAATGAGTTTCTATATTGTAGTGGAATTCCATATTCAAATACGCATTTGTATATATCAATAAATATAAAAAAAATGTTTTATGAAAAAAGTACCAAAAATTTTGACTCTTTAAATGTTCGAATTTCAAAAAAATACCAAATTTTTATTTGTCATTTTTTCAATAAGTTACGAATGCGATATAAATTTTATTTTTATGTTTTCTGGTTTAGAAAATATATACGGTGCCAAAAAAGTACCAAAATATAGTTTTTCTCCCTAAAAAGACCGACTTTTAAAAAAGTACTAGATACCTGTCAGCTTATTTTTCAAATGAATAGTGATAAGTATTATTTTTTTATTTTTATTCTATATCAGTTAGAATACCGATTTTACCATTTTTTAACCTTTTTTACTCTAAACGTTCGAATTTGGATGTATTTGGTGGGAGACCAACCTACAGTCAAAATTTAATTTCTCTAGTTTCATTCGTTTGAGCTGCGGGACGATGAATCAGTTAATAAAGTTACTCTTTTATATATAGACAATGTTGATCAGTGTTACCAATTGGCGATTTTTGTCGCCAATTGCCCCTTTTTGAACCACTTGGCCAATTTTTTGTTCCCCATTTTTAAAATGAAATTAATGACGACTTTTTAAGGCTATGTACTAAATGACGAATAACTAAGTTGCTTGAAATGTCTTGACCCATTATATATTAATTCCAACGAAGAAACTAATTGTTTTGAGATTGTTTCACCCCGAAGAAAACATAAATGAACTCAATATGTTGAAAACTAAAGCATGAAATGCCGAAACTTTTTGTACCGGATTGGGAAAATTAAAAAATAGATTTGATGAATACTTATATCCTAATTTATATTTTTACTTCAGCTCATAGCAGTGCCTCGGCGCACGGTAGCTCAAAAATTAATTTCTTTGGCTAAAAGTCCAATTTTTTTAACACCGATTTCTAAAATTTTAAAGGCATTCAATAGTAAATATATTAAAACTAAGGTGGCCAAAAAATTAGATCAAAATATTGCTAATTGTGGGCGTGGCAAACAACAAATATTTTATGTTTATAGTTTATGTTATTTTATAAAAAATGTGATTTTTTTAAATTTGATCAGAAGTAAATTACCATTTCTTCCCTTTACCCCTCTCGGCAGCATATTCATTTTTTGCAATGTTTGCGGTTTGTTAATCGGTCGTTGTTCCAGATAAGCAGGTGATTAGTCAATTGTAGCACGTCCTAAGATGATGGGGTCACCATCTATCGTTGCCTAGAAATAACACCCTCCGTGCAATTGGTGTAGTGCTGGAAAACCTTGCTAATCGTTGATTCTTACATTTTTCCCCAGTATGTAGGTAGCGGCACTGTATGACCTTCCTATGATGTTATCTTTTTTCCAAGGGTGAGAGGGACCAGGGGACTTCTTAGATGGTTTCTTTAGAGGGGGGTTATAACCACATAATTTTTAAAATTCGAAAACCATGATGAAATAAATAAATTATCATTACTAGCAAACTATTATCAATAATTGACTGTATATCTTTTTTAATGCTGGATTATAGTGTTTAAGAAATGGTATGATGTGTTACTGTACCGTCTATTATTGGTGTGTTATTAAATGTTTCCTCGGGTACTATATTTAGTAAAATTTCTATTTTAGTGGAATAGAACTTTTCAGGGTCAAAAGGGGTTAACATTTATATTTTACATTTTACTACCAGAAGAAAAGCGAACCCTTTAACATTTTATATATATTTTTTACCTATCTGGATCCATATGTATAACACTTTTACCATTTGAATGAAATTACTTTCAAAAATTTTTCATGGAACACATATTAAAAATCAGTTATGATTTGGATTTTAAACCTACAGGATCAGTAAGAAACCACGACACCAATAAAAAGTTAAGAAGTTTAAACAAAAACATGTTCAAGAAGAATTTCTCAAATATGGGTTGATTATAGATCAACCAAAACAAGGATCAGGCAATACGAATGATGGGAACACAGCAAGAAGGTGTTAATCAGATCCCAAAAGAGCATCTGAAATAATAGGTGTTGACATAAATCTTATTTCAAGATTTAATGAACAAATTGATGCTAGAAAATTTGGAGATTACACAAAGGAAACTGCACGAGTATGTACAAACAATTACCTATGGAGAAATATGTCTGCTCAGGAAGAAAGGAATAAGGATTACAGATTTTTAGGAGAGCACTATATTTTTAAAAAAATAAAATAAATATTAAAAAAAATCGTTACTTTTTTTGTCCAAAAACAACAAATTCTAATCGATTCTTTAATAACCGATTTTAGTGAAATCTGTTCTAGAAATGATAAACTGCGAATCTGTTCACAAAATTATCCTGGGTATTATAAAAAAGTGTTTTATCTATTTATAACTTTTTTATAAGCAAAGCTGATTCGTATTTTCATAAAAATTGCTATAAAAAAATAAAAGTTTAAAGTTAGTCTTAAATTTCTCAATAGCTGCTGAACCAATGTTAATGAGATTAAAACTGAAGAAAAATTCAAGAAAAGAATTCTAAAATATCTCTATCGATTCGATAGTTACAGATTTTTGGCCGATGAAAACGATTCTGAGCCACTGTACGGCGGAACATCTATTTTCTAAATGATCACTAATGAAAAATAAATTGTCCAACAGATTTCAGCCCCAAATTTGTTACGATGGGATTTGTAAGGCTGGAGTCCGAGAGATAACCTCGTACAAAAGTTCAGAAGTTTATATAATACACAGAATTTTAGGTTAAATATTTTCATAAATTAATCTTTATTTTTGCAATAATAAAAATTATTTGTTATTAATAAAATTGAATTTAGTAGTTTTTCTTAAAATAAAATATTGTTTGTTTTTTTTTTATCAGATAAAAACTTTTTATTAGTTTTTAAGATCTACTTCAATATCTTATCTTATCGCCCTTTTCTCAAAAACAATCTTCTTTTTGGATACTTTTTAAAAATTCTCAACGGTAAAGCTGATGTTGAGGCCTTTGGAAGGGTTTTATTAAAATATACTTTCCTGCTGCAGGCATACATTTGAAATATACATATGTACTTAAAAGTGTGTTTGTATTTATACATGTGTATATATTAAAAAATATTTATGAATATTTAAATACATTTATATGAGTAAATGTTTTTGAGTGCACGAAAGTATTATATAACCCAAAATTATAAAGTACAGAACATGATAATGCAAAATTTAAAAATCTCTTCTCTTTTCAATGTTAAATACACAACATATTAGCAAGGCTATTCTTGAGCAAAACATACATAAATTGTTAATGAAATAAATAAAATATGAATCAAAATATAAGAATGTGGTCGTTAAAAAATTTTAATGAACGCCGAAATTTTCATTATACTTATTATTAAAAATTAATTCGTATTTGCCGAAATTAAATGTTCATATAATATTAATGTCAGTTTTAAAAGGGAGCTTTTATAATCAGTGCCGTAGAAAGAGAAAAAAAATGAATTACATACTAAAATAACATCAAAAACGAAAATTTCGCCCAAAATGAATTTTCCAACAAAGAAGAATTAAAAACGAAGACAAATTTACAATAGGAAAGGGAAAGAATATAAAATTTTTTGGAAAGTGGAAAATGGTAAAATGATTTTATCTTCAATATAATATTAGTAAACTATAACTACAACTATGTAATATGAATTTTTATTAAACATTGTTCTCATTAGAGAATAATTCCTGAGTTTCCAAACGTATTTCACTATTTTTTCTACGAACGATTAAAATTACATATTAAAATGTAAAAGATTTTGTTTACCAATATATTTTTATTTTATAAATCCGTAAAAGAAACACGGAATATGATAAAAGTGATTAAGTAACAATACAAAAAAATCGTAAAATTCTAAAGTTCATTATTAATGGCAACATCTATAAAGATAACGTTTTCAAAATGGATATAAAAATACACAAGTGCAAGTACAACGTTTTATATTATTATATAGACATTACCTATATAATATATATATATATACATATATATATATATATATATATATATATATATATATATATATATATATAGATATATATATACATATATATATACACATATATATATATATATATATAATATCTATATAATAATATAAAACGTTGTGCTTGTACTTGTGTATTTTTACATCCATTTTGAAAACGTTATCTTTATAGATGTTGCCATTAATAACGAACTTTTGAGTTTATATATATATATTAGACTACACCGAATTTTGACCGTAACTTCTCCTACAATTGCTCATTGGGTTATAAAAATATATTTTGTGAAATATTAGCAAAATTGAACATCATTAACCTGATGAAAAGATGTTTAAGTTATTACTAATTCCCCAGACCATTAATTTGTTTTAGAGCACTTGTGTAGGGAGTGTACAAACGCATTTTACATTTTTTAATAAATGTTTAAATGAAATACTATTTTTTATTAAATTTAAACCACAATTACTGAAAAATACGTTTTTCTTTCCGCAGGATAATCCAACCCGTTTCAATGCTCAGTTAAAAATTTTTGAAATTTTAAGACTGTTTCAAAACTCCAATTTCAAACTTTTAAAAATTTTGTTAAATAAATTTCAGATAAAACTAAGCAAGTTAATACACCACGCTTCAGGAAATAAAACTGAAAATAATCAGATCAATATCTGGCATGACTAAGACGTACCGTACTCGCCATTTAAATTTTGCAGATTTCGGCAAAAAGCCATTTTTTACGTTTTTTTTTTTTTTTTTTATTATAAAGTAAATTTTTTCAGAACTAATATTCATATTAAACAAAATTATTGCAGTATGAGATAAAACGTATACCAAGAAATGTATTCTGAAATTTTTGGTAAAATTGCACAAGGATAACCTTAAAAAGGCGAAGGTCAAGTGTCAAAATTTGGAAAATTTTTAAGTTTTAAGGATAACATAGCGTAAACTTATTTATTTTTATCTGAATTTCAGTAAAATTGTATGGAAATATAACTTAAAGACTTTCGTTAATACTAACAGTAAAAAAGCAATTTTAACCTTCAAGCGAGCTTGGGGTCAGAATTTTTTAAACGCTCTTAAATATTTGTAAAGTAAATTTTATTAATCGTGAACAAACAAAATTATAATTGTCTTATTCTGATAAGCAAAGTCATGCTAAACCATGAGAATTCCTCACAGAAATCATTATATTGAAATTCAGATAAAAAAATAATTTTTCATTATGTTCTCATTTAAAATTTGAATTATTTTAAATTTTGACCTTTGACCTTCATATTTTAAAAGTGATGTTTGTCTAATTTTTATATAAAATTCTGAGACATGATTTTTCTATTTTGTAACAATTTTGTACAATCTTAATATCTGCTCAAAAAAAATGATTTTATAACTAAAAAGCTGCAAAGAATGACTTTTGGCGAAATTCTCATAATTCAATTACAAGTATGGCTTAGTCATACAAAGTATTGACCTAGTTCTTTTTCAATTTTGTTTCCTGTAATGTTGTTTGTAAACCTGTATAGTTTTATTCCAACTTTTTTGAAATTTGTTTAACAATATTTTTAAAAGTTTGAAATTAGACAAAATTTTTTAACGGAGCATGGAATGGGTTTAGATTATCCTGCGGAAAAAAAAAATGTTTCAGTAATTTTGATTTAAATTTAATTAAAAATAATATTTTATTTAAACATTTCTCAAAAAATATAAAATATGTTTGTACACTCCTTACACAAGTGCTCTAAAACCCATTAATGGTCTAGAGAATTCGAAATAACTTAAATATTTTTAATCGATTTTTTCTCTTTATATTGTATTTGATAGATAATTATGTGGAGATCACAATTTTTTAACATTTTATTACAAAGTAAAATATTTAATAGCAAAATTTTTCTCAAAACTATAAAAAGCCATATTGACCCTTTATAAACATACCATACAAATTTCAAGTCCGAAGCGGTACATATTAACGATATCTGATTTCACTAATATTTCACACAATATGTTTCTACATCCCAATGAACGATTCTAGGGGGAGTTACGTTTAAATGGCAAAAGTCGGTAAATTTTGTTGCAGTTTATTACTTAGTTTTATCGCAAAAGTGTGATTTTAGACTGAATGATTGTTCGCTTTAGTGTGATTATAGAAAATTTTGATTTCTCTAGAAACGTACAAATGTCAATATCAGCTCTGCGTCATACATTGTAATTTTTATTTATGAACCAATTTTTGTTATTTTTCATTTCTATTAACATCTTTTAAAGAGAACATACAGTTTATGCAGGATCAGAAAAACACTTGTCTAAAACATTTTATATTTTATACTTAACAAAAGTGCATTAATATTGACAATCCTTAAAGCAGTTGAATGAGTTTAATAAAACATGTTGCCTCAATGTCAAACAAATTTTCTAAGGAGCACTTAATTTAAATTTATTTTTCTTTTTCTTTTTGGGATATTTAAGCCTTTAGGGGAGACGCTTAAGGCAGTGTAAGTTTTTAAATTTTTTAGTAATTTTTTAGTCACTTTATAGTCAATTTATCTTGGCAGCAATTTTAAGGTTCGAAGTAATGTTGCCATTCGCTTCTAAACTAAATTTATTCAAAAACGAAATGACAGCATTTGTAAATTTTTAACTATCTTTAGTTCATTATCATGCATGCATACGCATCAAATCAAGGCAAAAAAAAAAAAAAATAATAAATTATAAATTAAATCATTTAAATAACTTTTATTGTAATGAATTTCATGCATTTAAATTATATCATCATTGTCTAAAAGTAATAGCAAATAGTCAGTCAAAACGATGCACAGTGGGATTAATTGCAAAATAAATGGTGAAAAACTAGAACTTAAATAAAAATAAAAAACAAAAATGTAATTTATTTAATTAATGTTCCAAAAAAAATCTTATTTTTAAATTTAGGCAAAAAAATTTCAAATTAAAGTATTTGTTTCAAATAATTAAAAAAAAGTGAGGTAAACATAGTATAAACACTTATATTCTCAAAAATATTTTATAAAATTCTACACTGTTCACCGTTATTAGATGAGGGATATTTTATTATACTCATGTACTGTAAATTTACACAATCGTTATTCTCGTTATCATTCCACTTCTAATGTAAATGTACATCAGCATGCAGAGAGATAGAGTAGAAATGCATTTATAATTTTAAATGTGTGTATGTGCATGAAAATCACACCAACATTCAAAATGCATTTTAATTTTATCAACGGAAGTACTTTATCCTGTTTTTTTTTTTTTTATAAACGTAAAAAATTCATTCTTTAGCTCACTCTTTTACGCAACGCATCTTTTTTATGTGCATAATCATCTCACTTTTTCCCACTACATGCAAATAATATAGAGCATTAAAGAAATATGAAGAGAAAAAATTATTTTCAACATTTCAAGATACTTAAAAAAATATAATAAAAAAAGTTTATAATTTTATATAGTTTTCTTTAACTCATGCTCATTATTATTATCATCATACGTACATCATGTCTGTAAATAATTTTTAGCTATAAAAAAAGATAAAAGAAGAATAAGAAAAAAAATAATAATATTTGATATTACATTTCTCTGGGTATAATATTAAAAGTGAAAAGAAAATGTTAAACCTTTTTTGTTGGGTATATAATTAAAAGTGAAAGGAATTTTTAAATGCATTCGTTCGTTTTTCTTTTTTCTTTTTGAATTAAAATTTTAATTTGCTGTTAAGTCACACTGCACAGTGGGGCAGAATCATTTTTTTGGAAATAAATATGTAACTTTTATTTGGCTTTACGTAAAATTTAGCATAGGCGTATCAGAGGTGTGATCACTTTTATGCTTGGAAGGAGGACCCCACAGATCTCTCAGGAGAGCACTTATTAAAAGATATTAAAATTTTGGTTCTGTAAAAGATATTGAATTTAGTTTTATATTTAATTAAGGGTTATGTCACCTAGGCAACAAATCTTATTAAAAAAAAAACGAGTTCATACCCAGCAAAAACTTTTTGGTTTTCGGTAATGGCAACTACTTATTAAAGCAGTTTCTCAGTAATGAGGTGTCATAATTAATTGCCTACTCTGTATTACATAAATAAGTACTCAATAGTATAATAGCAGGGTAATATTGCAATTACGTGGATGAGTTGGCTAGAGCGCTGGATTAGCAACCAGAAGGTTGTTGGTTGAATCCCATTCTGATGCTGTTAGTTTTTTTTTTTATAACAAAATGTCAAGAAAGATATTTTATAATAGAAAAGTTTTTGTTACTTAGAAATTTAAGTGGGAGATAGTGCACTGAGTAAGGCGGTAGTCTTTAAAAACGTATAAAATATTTATGTATGTTCTTAAAGAAAAATTTATTTTAGAGAAAAAAGGGTGTAGACACTTTTTTGGTAAAAAAAAAAAAAACGCTAAAAATTTTAATTTTTGCAATTTTCGACTTCAAAATCGTTTATTTTTGGACTAGGAAAAGATATCGACATCAAATTTTTTTAATAGATAAGTAATAAAATATATGTAAAAAATTGGTTAAAAACAATTGGCTATATATTTAAAAAACTAGACCAAGATTTTGTAAAATTGAAATAGTTAAAATTTCTAATGAAAGTAACTTGAAAACTGTAAGAGATAAATAGTATATGCAAGAACGTTTTTCGAGAGCTTCAATAATATAATAATATTAGCTCCGCTCCTGATGACACTGTGCGATACCCCTTTCAAATTTAAAATTATAAACTGGTCTGCTATGCCTATGTGAAATTTCACTTTAATTCTTCGACTGAATGTATTTACATAGAAGTTACAGATTTATTTCGAAAAATTTTCGATTCTGCCCTACTGTGCATTGCAATGCTGAAAGTATTAAAACACACTCAGACGTGTGATGAATATTAATTGTGTATTATTCGATATTTTTTCTACAATATTTATATACATTTTTTGTCAAATACATCTGATGGGTAAAATGAATGTTTAATGGGGATTAAATTTATGAATTTTTAAGTTAAATATTAACATTTATGAAACATGACTTTTGAGTTATTTTTTATAGTTGGCTTCCATTATTTATCTATTTGTTTGTTTAGGATTAATAGAGAAAATAAATTTAAAGTTATTTGAATTAACTAAAAAATAAGTTTGATGTTACATTTCTTAATTTTTTAAACTGATTATTAATCAAGTTGTGCATTTGTAAATATAACCAATAGCCCATCAAAAACTTTGCTTTAATGGTAAGCTAGCAGGTATAATTGGAAACTACTTATTTTTTGCCTGAATAACTAGTTATTTTTGTTCGAGTTGTCCACAAATTCATGTAGTTATTTTTATACTCTAGGTATACTCAAAAATATGTACCTAAACGAAAAAAAAAAATGTAAAAAACAAAAAAATTTTGCCGTCAGTGAGATTTGAACTTGGACACAAATTAACCGTTCTTTTTTAAAGACTTCCGTCTTACACAGCGCACCATCTCGCACTTAACAATCTTCTGGTTGCTAAGCCAGCGTTCTAGCCAACTCATCTACGTGATTGTAATATTAGCGTGCTATTATACTATTGAGTACTTATTTATGTAATAAATTTATGTAATACTTTAATAAGTAGTTGCCATTACCGAAAACCAAAAAGTTCTTGCAGGGAGATAGCAATATATTGATAATTAAACTGCTATTGATCTATCTTCCATTATAAGGGGTCATTCCAGTTCGATTTTAAGAGATGACTTAGGTTTAATGGATTTTTGTTATTTAATTATTTAAATTAATTAAGGTTTTCATATTATTGATCAATCTGCAAAAGGCTTTAGCACATACTAAACTATATCATAGAAAATATTCTTAAGATTGTTTATGTTGATTTATTATCAAAGGTTAAAAAGTTACAGATTTAAGATCAAAAAATTACAAAAAATGTCCACTATATATCCGAGTATTTGTTCTAGATTTGTACTTAGCATCAGTTTCAAACTTCATCAACTTTCCTTCTGGGTTGTTGGTTCAACCCCATTCTGATGCTGTTAGTTTTTTTTTTTTATAAGAAAATGTCTAAAAAAATATTTTATAATAAAAAAGTTTTTTTCACTTAGAAAATTAAGTGCGAGATGGTGTACTGAGTAGGGCGGTAGTCTTTAAAAACGAATGGTTAATTTATATCCAAGTTCAAATCCAAGTCCAAGTTCATATGATGGCAAACTTTTTTTGTTTTTTTTCAATTTTTATTTTCGTTTAGGTACATATTTTTGAGTATCCCTTGAGTCTAAAAATAACTACATGAATTTGTGTACAACTCGAACTAAAGTAACTAGTTATGCAGACAAAAACTAAGTAGTTTGTTTTTGTTTCCAATTATACCTGCTAGGTTACCAGGAAAGCAAAGTTTTTGCTGGGTATTTTTTTTATATTTTCGGAATTAAAATACCATTTCTTTAAAAAATTATTTTTCGCAGAAACTATAAATATTTCATCAGTAATAAAATCTTTGCCAGTTAAGATATCTTAATGAAGTTTTCGATGCTTGTAAAATAATTTAAGATTTTTGTAAAATGAGTTGTAAGTCTGGTGAATTACCCTTGCAAACTTTTAGAATACATTGTGATTTGGGAAGGTCCGTATTTAGCCCTATTGGGTAATTAGGCTCGTTCTCAATAATAGAATCATTTCCGTGAAGATAACTTTCGGAAAAGTATAAAATATTTATGTATGTTCTTAAAGAAAATTTTATTTTAGAGAAAAAAGAGTGTAGACACCTTTTTTTGTAAAAAGAAACGCTAAAAATTTAAATTTTTGCAATTTTCAAATTTAAAATCGTTTATTTTTGGACTAGGAAAAGATATCGACTTGAAATTTTTTTTTAATAGATAAGTAATTTCGTTCTTTAATTAACTGCTAAAATGTAAAAAATCGGTTAAAAACAATTGGCTATATATTTAAAAAACTAGGCCAAGATTTTGTAAAATTAAAATAGTTAAAATTTGTAATGAAAGTAACTTGAAAACTGTAAGAGATAAATAGCATATACAAGCACGAGAGAGAGCTTTAAGAATATGTAAAAATATTTGAAATCGGGAAAGAACCAAAAATTTGGTAAGCGATTAAAAATTGTCTATGAGCCCCCTTAGCTCCGCTCTTGATGACACTGTGGGATACCCCTTTCAAACTTAAAATTATAAACTGCTCTGCTATGCCTATGTGAAATTTTATATTAATTCATCGGCTGCTTAGATTTCAATAGAAGTTACAGATTTATTTCGAAAAATTTTCGATTCTGCCTTACTGTGCATGCAATGCTGAAAGTATTAAAACACACTCAGACGTGTGATCAATATTAATTAAATTAAATATTAAATATTATTAAATATTATATATTATTAAATATCAATATTAATATTATTAAATATTCGATATTTTTTCTACAATATTTATATACATTTTTTGTCAAATACATCTAATGGGTAAAATGAATATTTAATGGGTATTAAATTTATGAATTTTTAAGTTAAATATTAACATTTATGAAACATGACTTCTGAGTTATTTTTTATAGTTAGCTTCCATTATTTATCTATTTGTTTGTTTAGGATCAATAGAGAAAATAAATTTAAAGTTATTTGAATTAACTAAAAAATAAGTTTGATGTTACATTTCTTAATTTTTTAAACTGATTATTAATCAACCATTTATGAGACAGTTTTATGACTTACAATTAATGTTCCTGATGGCAATTTTACATCGTTTAATCTGAAAGATGGGAAAGACTTTCAATATTTTTGTTTGTAAAAAATAATAGTGATTTAGTGCAATAGCATTATAATTTACTAAGAATATATGATTAGATTGTCATGAGAAAGTTGTGCATTTGTAAATATAACCAATAGCCCAGCAAAAACTTTGCTTTAATGGTAAGCTGGCAGGTATAATTGGAAACTGCTTATTTTTTACCTGAATAACTAGTTATTTTTGTTCGAGTTGTCCACAAGTTCATGTGGTTATTTTTATACTCTAGGTATACTCAAAAATATGTACCTAAACGAAAAAAAATATAAAAAAGCAGAAAAAAATTTTGCCGTCAGTGATATTTGAACTTGGACACAAATTAACCGTTCGTTTTTAAAGACTTCCGTCTTACTCAGCACACCATCTCGCACTTAACAACCTTCGGGTTGCTAATCCAGCGTTCTAGCCAACTCATCTACGTGATTGTAATATTAGCGTGCTATTATACTATTGAGTACTTATTTAAGTAATACATTTATGTAATACTTTAATAAGTAGTTTCCGTTACCGAAAACCAAAAAGTTCTTGCAGGGAGATAGCAATATATTGATGATTAAACTGATAGTTTACATAGCTATGCCACCTAATCGGGAAGGTGTTCCAATGAATATAATTGTATCGTCCTTCGCCACCGATAAGCACTCTCGCAATGCTTCCTTTGAAATGTAGAAGTCATATTTGACCTTTTCGGATCTCTTGAACTAGCTTAACCCATTCTGCTTCGCTACGCATATTAATGCGATTACTATTATTGACAAGTATATTTATCCAATTCCCATATCTTCTGTGAAATTTAATAAGAAAAGTGTTCTTACAAAATGTTAAAACTTTTACGGTAAAGGAATCCTATATTATTAAATGGGGACTACCACTCCCCATACCCCGATCGAAAAATGAAGTAGCATATTGTACTTTTGGGGCCCACAGAATGATGCTGTGAAAATATCATGAAAATCGGTCCGGAAATTTAGCTATCTATAAAATTTAAACAAGCAAACATAGATTAAATTTTATGATTTTATAAGTTTATCCATTTAGGTTTTTTTTCTTTAATCGTAAATAAAATACTTAAAGTAGATTTGGATATCGGAATCTTTATTATAAACCGAGAGAAAATTTACGCATTCACTTTTTAAAATAATTTAATTAACTTAAATATTGGTCGTGGCTACGCTGTAAAGGGTTCATTAGAAAGGACCAACTGTCGCTCACATTTTGCAGGATCACCGAACTTCCGAGCTAATACCATCCCCAAATTTGAGTCTCAATGTTCGATATTAGATGATATGATCTGAATAGACCACATCCAGCTCTTAGTGAGGAGAATATTGTAACTGTGTGAGAGTGTGGGTTAAGACATTGACCAATCAATTCGTATGGAATAGTGTATTCAAAAAATCGAAGTTTTCGGAAACCCAGTTTTCGAATTATTCAAAAATAGATTTTCTTTAAAAACCAGTTTCGAATACGAAATACAGTTTAATCTCAAAAACCGGTTCACAGGTTTTATTAAAAATACAAATATTTTTTTTTTAATTTTTACTAAAGAAATTACGCTTATAGTACAATAAAAATAAAAAGTCATATTGCTCTTCATATAAAAAAAAAAGTACCTTATTTTTGGTGGAGGGAAATATTTTTTGTGACAAACGTAAAAACTAAAATTTACCTTTTACCTAAATTTTGTTAACAAAAATTAGTTTAAATAAATTTAAAAATATACAAATCTTAATTCTCAGTTGGTCTGGTGTTACTTAAATCACTAATTTGAAATTATAAACAACTCAATTTAAAACTTTATCAGATCATAATTTAAATGAAAAATACTTTCAAATACACAGAGAGAAAAAATTCATGTATTTGAAAATTTTTCATAAATATTATGAATAGAACATGACTTTTTTTTCACAAACTTTTTTCATAAGAAATAAAATTTTGTTCTTAAATATTATTAAATTTAATTTTGCAAAAATTTTGTTAAAATATTGATTTAGTTTTATTACATTTGACTGCAAATGGTAAATGAAAATAGTTGTACATGAAAATATTAACAACAAATATCTTAAAATGGCAAAATTCCAAGAAAAATCTGTTAAAAATAAAAATGTTTTGGAGCACATCATTTTGATAAAAAGCGCTAATGTTCTGTTCCAAAAATTAAGGCAAAAAATCAAAATCAAAAAATTTTCCAAAGAAAATTTAATTTTTGTTTTACAAATTGAGAACATAAATGAAAATTTGAACAATTTTTTCAGCCTTCTTGACTTTTATTCATTTGAAAAAAATAAAAAATAAAAAATAAAATAGAAATAAAAAAATATTAAATATTATGAACTAAAATCAAATAAAGTTAATTCTTATATTTATGTACAAACTTTTTTCTGTATAATGTAGGGTCCGATTCAGTAGAACAAGCGAATTTTTTAAAAATAAAATTTGTATGAAAACTAATAAAAAAAAAAAAAAAAAAAAAAGAAAACTACTCAAACACTGGACAAAATTTGCAATTAATATAAATTAAATAAATTTTATTTCCAAACAATTCGATTATTATAATCAGGCCCTAAATAAGATTCCTTAAGCAAATATAAAAAATGAGAAATATGGGTTGTTTAGTAACAAAAAAAATAAAAGAAAGAATATTTCATAAAAAACCGCTTAACTGATAAAAAAAAAAAACGGCCTCTCGAATAGTTCGAAAATAAAAATTATTCGTTTTTTAAAAAGCAAAAACCGGTTAACCGGTTTCGCTTTTTGAACATATTAGTATGGAACAACTTGGCTTAGAAAATCCAGTTCGTACAGCAAGACGGTGATACGCACATATAACGCGCGAAGCAATTGCTTTATTGAGAAATCACTTTTGTGAGCACCGAGTTTCATGATCCGGAACTGTCAATTGGCTGTCTAGATCATTTAACGTATGCGTAATAAAATTGCAACAAAACTTTCACCGCTCGTTAAAAACAATATACTTATGATAAAGACTTTTTATCATCAATTGTGAATGACTGCACGTTTTCTCATAATATTGTGAAAATTTATGAAAATCGGACTTCTAGTTTCTTCAAAATGTTAAAAGAAGACAAACTGCTTTGAAAGAATATTTTTTTTTTATTATTTCTATATATACACAATCACAAAATGATTTATATTTTAAATAAAATGAGAATGAAAGTCAAAGAATATTTGTTTTCGGTAGATATGAGTCAAAAGTTTTATGAGAAAATGTATGTTTTTGGATCAAAGTCAATTTGTGGCGAATATTTTTTGGAACAATTCTTAAATATAATTTGACTTTATTTTTTTTTTAATAACCGTGTACGTATTATTAAAAATTTTATCATTCACTTTGGAATGGAATTTCTAAACGTTTTGAAGGGCTATAGTTTCTTGAATATATTAAAAAAATAACTACCTTGATTGAGTGCCAAAAAAAAATTTAGTTTTGCGATAGATAAAAATCCATTGTTAGAAAAAAATAAAAAAATTAAGGCCAAATATTTTCAGAAAAAAATTTCTATAGATCATTGTAAATTTGTGGCGAATTCTTGACTTTTCAAAATTCTGATTTGACTGCATTTTTTGAATAATTAGCTGTGTACCGCAGTAGTGATAGATTTCATAAAAAGAAATATCGAGGTATAATATCCACTAATAATAATATATCTTCTAAACTACTTTAATATCCGGTTAAAACGGCAGGATGATTTTGACGGGAATGAAAAAATCTGTAAAGTAAATCAAATATACGAATTAAAAATCTCCAAAAAATATTAAATTGAAATCGATTAATAAATTTTAGACCAATATAAACAGAGAAGAGTTTGTGAAATCCTTTAGCCAAATTTTTATTGCTATTCCATTAAAATATCCTAGTTTGCCTTGAAACAGGCTCGAAAAGTTCAGAATCGCTCCAATAGTGTACAAAAAAGATCCAAATATTGGACCTATACAAATTTCATTATAAGTAGTCTTTTGAAAAAATTATAAAAGGTTTAAGTTAATTTCTTGAGAAACTAGAAAATTTTAAATTTATTTTCAATTTTTTTCCGCACACGTTAATATCATACCTCTGGCTTTTTTTTTCTTTGGGGTTATATGATTCAGGACTGGTGGCAAATGTTGGAGGGTGTGATCGAAAATTGTTTTTCCGAATTGAACAGTGTAATCGCAGCCAACATTTGAATGAAATTAATTTTAAAATTCTAAATGGATCACCCTATATACAGACGAAATAATAAATAGCTCGATAATATTTGAGGAAGGCTATTTTTACTTCTGATCATTAGTGATGACTTTGAAATTGAAATTAGCTGCCTTTAGTTGGTCCCGCTGAGTGCTGACGCACCCAGAGATAAAATATAGTTGTAGTGACCGTAATTTAAGAGCAACATATTATGATTGAAACATATGATCACAGCCAAAAATAGAAATGATTATAAGTAACAAGCCATCCAGCAGTCCTGTAGGTTCTCTCAAGGGAAGTGACAGGTCAGCAAGGATTGGTAGTGAGAAAAAACCCACTGAGAAGAGAGTAGAGAGGGTAAACCAAGCTCTTGCGAGCCCCGCTAAAGGATCTCAAATGAGGTCAATTAGGGGAGCTCTGCCTGGAGATGAGATACCCTCTACCTCCAAGAAAGCAGGTCATATTCCCCATGACTCTTTTAAAGGTCTTCCTAAGGGGACCATAAAAAGAGTGAGGTCGGGGGATGACCAGCAGATTCCGTCTGCGAAGAAGGTTGGTAATGCACCAAGTGGCTCCTTTAAAAACTCTCATAAGGGAGTAGTCAAGCGGGTAGTAGCTGGTGACGTACAACCTTCATCGTCCAAAAAGGGGAAGGATTCGTCCAAGTCGGACATTCTTCAAGCAGCAGTCATTGACCGTGCTGATCCAGATGGGAGAATCAGTACGGAAATGTGGCGGCTGATTGAGGACAAACTTATGGACGAAATCTTCCAGGCAAGGCACAGGCCGGGTGAAATAGCCTTCATGGGTACAGACTGGACAAGGGGCGTCAAGACTGTTGGTTGCGGTAACAAGGGTACTTTCGAATTCCTGAAAGCCGCGATTAACAGATGTGGCAACCTCTGTCCAGATGCGCAACTGGAGGTTATACCAGCGTCGGAATTGCCTCTGCGGCCAATAGTCACGGTATGGATTCCACCACCCATTAAGCCGGTGGAAGTCATACTGGGAATATTGGAAGAACAAAATAGGGGGATCAATACAAGTCAATGGAAACTTTTCTCTTCATTAACTTGTAAAGAAAACCAGGGAAAAGATTTCCGATTCGCAGTGGATCGGGAATCTATTAGGAAATTGGACTCATTGGGGGGGGGGGGGGGTTGTTACGTTCGGGCTTGGCTACATCAAATTTCGCTACGCGAAAAATGATAAAGCCAAAGAGGTTGCGGATGGTGCAGATAAATCTGCATCATTGTGAAGCGGCCTCGACCGAATTAATAACCTACCTCAGTGAGACCAATGTGGACGTGGCCCTAATCCAGGAGCCTTGACTAAATAATAACCAGGTCTGTGGTTTAAGGGCCAAAGGATACAAATTGTTCAAGCCGTCCACTGAGGATAAGGTGAGGACTTGTATTCTGGTGAAGAATGATCTTCAAGTAATTCTTCTTAACTCTTTCAGTTATGGTGATCTAACGGTCGTTCAAGGAGAGGTAGAGAAGGTAACAGGGTCCATCAACAGAAGCTATGAGCTTAACTGCCCGGTGAGCTATCCGGGTAAAAGGAAACAGCCGGTCTGGTGGTCGGAGGAGTTAAAGGCTCAACGGACCACAGTTGGCAGGCTGTACAACGAGGCTCATAGGTCTGGTAGGGACGAAGACTGGGGCACCTATAGAGTGTGTTTCAATAAGTACAAAAAGGACATTAGAAGAGCTAAAAGAGCCTCGTGGATTAGGTTTAGCGAGGCCATTGACTCGGTCAATGAACTTTCTAGATTCAGGAAGATACTGTCCAAGGACCCTAGTGTTCTTGGAGTATCCAGAGATCAGATTGTTCATGGACGGAGTCTAGTTCTGAGTCACTTAATGTACTTTTGGAAACCCATTTTCCGGTTTGCAGGGATCCATTGGTGGAGGAATCAGGTGAGGAAGTCCACCAGTGGGATGATTGGAACAGTGGTAAGAGACCTAATAACGGTGGAGAAGGTCACATGGGCGGTGAATTCATTCGAGCCTTATAAGTCACCAAGCCCGGATGGTATTTTTCCGGCCATGTTGCAGAATGCACCGTTGGTGGTCCGTCTACTACATGGACATATTCCAAGGGGGTGGAGAGATGTAAGGGTCATATTCATACCGAAAGGTGGAAGGACCTGTCACTCGAAACCCAAGGATTATCAGCCTCTCGTCTTTCCTTTTGAAGACTTTAGAGAGACTGATAGATCTATATTTAAGATCGTCTGGTAGCTCCAGCATCATGAGTAGTGCTCAACATGCTTACCTGAAGGGTAAATCTGTGGAGAGTGCGCTGAGTGATGTGGTGGGTTATATAGAACAAGGACTTCGGTATAAGGAGTACACCATGGCCGCATTCTTGGATATTGAGGGAGCGTTCAACAATATTAAGATTGACGCTATCCAGCAGGCGCTGGTGGATCTTAAGGTACATGACTTCTTGATCGAATGGATAATCCTCATGCTGAGCAGCAGGATTGTCAATTCAAGTTTGGGTGGAGTATGCTTAAGAAAACTAGTGACTAGGGGGACTCCGCAAGGGGGAGTGCTCTCACCCCTGCTGTGGCTAATAGCTGTCGATGTGATTTTGCGTCAATTCGACAGCAGAGGGCGGAAGATCGTGGCTTATGCTGATGATGTGGTCATACTGGTAAAGGGAAAATTTCTTCCCACAATCAGTGAGATCATGCAGTCAGCGCTGGGTGAACTGTCCTCGTGGGCCGCTGATAAGGGGTTGGGAGTGAACCCGGAAAAGACAGAGTTGGTTCTGTTTACTAGAAGGTACAAGGTAGAGAATTTCAGACTACCGGTACTATGTGGAACTGAACTGAGGCTTTCAGACTCAGCGAAATATCTGGGGGTGTTCCTTGATAGTAAACTGACCTGGAAGAGGAATGTTCACGAGAGACTCAAGCGTGGCCTTAATGCATACTACACCTGTAGAAACTCCATAGGTAAGAGTTGGGGGCTCAAACCAAAAGTTGTATATTGGATTTACACTTCGGTGGTGAGACCAATCCCTTCTTATGGCTGTTCTGTCTGGTGGCAGGCACTGGAATGTAATAGGAGCCTTTTGTCAAAGGCACAAAGGTGTGCTTCGATTGGCATTACAGGTGCAATGAGAAGCACACCACAAGCGGCTCTGGATGTCATACTTCATCTCTTACCCATTGAAGAGTTTGTGAGGGGTATGGCAGCAAAGAGTCTGCTGAGACTTAAGGAATTGGGACTATTAGGCTCATCAAGAGCAGGTCACTCCAGGGTCATTTACGGGATCAGTTACGGTGAGGTTAATCTGAACTCTACGGGGGCATCAGATTACATGGCCGCTGAATCGGACTTTGGAGTAAATCCTGTCGTGGTGATACCTGATAGGGAGATCTGGTCCGGCACTGAGAGACTATATGGAGGTTGTGCAGTGTTCACGGACGGATCAAAGTTGGGCAAAGGTACCGGGGCGGGGGTCTATATTATGGGCACGGATTTGAAGGGCTCTTTTAGACTCCCTGATGATTGCAGTGTTTTTCAGGCTGAGATTCTCGGCATCCTGTAGGCAGCGGAAATGATCAGGCAAAACATTGCGAGAGGTACCGAGGTCACTCTCTATGTGGACAGTCAGGCGGCTCTGAAGGCCTTGGGGACACATTTGGTGAGATCCAGGCTAGTAGCTGCCTGTAGGAAGACACTGAGAGAGCTGATGGAGGACTACATGGTGAGACTCTGCTGGGTGCCTGGCCACTGCAATATTTCAGGCAATGAATTGGCTGATGAACTGGTAAGGCAAGGTGCGGCAGGGAACGTCTCGGGGAGGGAGACATATGTGAAACCACCACTAAGTTTCTTCTATGGAAAGATCAATGATTGGATCTTGGTCAGAACCAATTCGGCTTGGGAGAGTAGAGAGGACTGCAGAGTGTCGAGGGCGATATGGCCGGTATTGGACAAGGCAGGCACTAGCACTCTCCTGGGCATGAATAGGAAGAGCTTGAGGGTCATGATAGGGGCCATAACGGGTCACTGTTTGATAGGGAAGATGAGGTCTAGATTGGACGCTAAAAGTTCCGATTTTTGTAGACTGTGTGGAGACGTCGACGAGATCGAGTCTATTGAGCACATTGTGTGCCATTGTCCACGATTACAGCATCGTAGGATGAAGTGGCTGGGTAGCCAGTTCCTCGACGGGCTAAGTGACGTTCGGGACGCAGATCTTGTTGACGTCATAGGCTTCGTCATGGGAATCGGCTGCTTAAGGGAGAATCAGGGGTATAACCCTAGGGGGATTGGTAGCATTGCTGGTCCCCCTTTATGATTCGTTGCATTTCTATTCCTTTTTATCTTTCACTCTACTTTTTCTGTACTCTGTATTCTCTATTTTCTGTATTCTATACTCTTATTTCGCAGCTATTCTGTTGAAGGGACTCGCAATGGACCGGGATCGGTCTCTGGGTGGAGATGTGGTACTATCTGGTATCACATCTACCTTCTCTATCTATCTATCTATCTATCTAACAATTATTATGATTCTACTTTGTCATATTGTATCCGATTTTATGGTTTGTTTTTTCATGTTATGATTATAATTTTACCACATTTTCATATTATGACTCCATTTTATCATATTTTTACCTCGTATTATCATATAGTTATCCAATATTATCAAATTATTTCATTTTGTCTTATTACTATTCCATCTTATCAAGTATCAATAAAAATTATTGTTATTTTTATAAAATTTTTATAGAGAAATTATATAATAATAATAATAATAATAATATTTACATATTATTAGTTATATTTATTTGTACCACCATGTGGTTCAGGTTTCTTATATTGTATAACCAAACCTTGTCTATTTATATTTATTCATATATAAACTAAATGAGAATAACATTGAAGTTAGAAAATAAATATTAAAAAAATTATATATTTAAAAATAAACAAGTATTGAAGTTTTCCACTAAGTTTGTGAAAAGAATAAGTATTATATTTACTTGTAACATTTTATTCTTATAATAATAATATTAACATGGTTTAAAACAGAATATGGTTTAAGAATAAGGAAAAAGACTGCAAATATTTAATGATTGTAGAAGTAATGATACGTTTCATATTAACAAAATTTAAAAACATATAATTTTTTGCAGTCAATCATATTAAAATTATTATTGAAAAAGTTGAATCAAAATCATTGTTTTCATAAACACAAAGTTATTAAAATTCAATAAAATTAACAATGACAAAATAATATTATTGTAGTAATAATTCGGTAACCATGTTTTTTTTCTCTGCGCGCTTTGACTGTTAGCAAAAAACACCATTTGGGAGCACTTTATGTTTATTTCTAAATTTCTGTATGAAATTTACACGTTCTTTCTTATAAAATTAAAAAGTAACAACATTATATTTGAATTTAATTTTATTTTTATATTTCTTCATTTCTTTTTACAACGGGACCAAATTGGATCCAAATGAGCTGTCTCTTATTAAATTGGCAACACTTTTATCGACGTTAATGTTAACATGTATAATTTTATAATTCTACATGTTATTTCCTAACGCATATAAATTTAAATCTTTTATGAAATTGTCTATGAACATTAGCAGCAACACACAGCTATTACAATAAAAAGGGACATATAATCCAGGTTATGGGCATTTTAATTTAAAAGCCTGTTTTGCTTTTATTATATATCGTTCACGCTAATTTGTATGTACGTTTTCTCATTCAGTATGCAATACTAATTATTTAACAAAATTATTTAAGATACCGAATTTCGCCAATATTAAATAAAAATTAAAACTTTTTTTAAAATGAGAATACAAACACTAAAACCTTTAATTAAATCCTAAAAAACACCTTCTCCTACTTCTATTAGCTTGTACAAGAACAATCAAAAATTCAATGTTCAGGAGATGATGTCCAAATAAATTTTAAAAATAAATTTAAACTTGTACATTATTTAAATCAGTATTTTATTTTCAAGACAAAATGTGCAATAAAATTTTAATAGGCACATTAAATAAAAAAAAATGTATATATCAGCATTTACTAAAATTCAAGTTACCAATTTTATGAACACCTTGCCGCATGATTTACATACATTCATTTTGTAAGAATTCACCTTTTAACACCGTTATTAAAACAACGTTTAATTGTGCTAAACACAATTTAATTACATTTCAACACCGTTTAAGAATTTGCATTTAAATCATAAGGAAAGGGAAATAAATCTTTGCATTTCTTAATACAATGAAAGTAAAATATAACGGAAATTATAAAAAAAATAAAACATAACCTTTTGGGTCATTAACCCAAATACTCAATGTCAGGCACAATACAAGTATTTAATGGACAAAGTTAACAAAGAAAAGCTGTTTTTTATAACATTTTTCGTTGGTTTACAGTTCAGCTCAACTTTTAGAAAATGCAAAAAAAAAAAAAATAAAAAAATTAAGGACACGAATGCAAAGTTATTCTTATATTTAAGTTTGCCTTTTGATATGGAATTATTTTAAACTAGTGCAAAATATGTATGCGTTGAGGGGTAAAAGGAACCGAGTTTCTTATTATTTTATTATATTGCAAAAGTTTTTCTTTTCTTTAGGTTTTTATTGTTCTTGTTTTTTCTTTTTGAAATTTATAAATTTATATTTAAATTTATAATTTCTATAAAAATCTTTTGATATTTATGATTAGTTTAAATGAAATTTAATTCAAATTAAAAAAATTTTTTTTTTTTTTTTTGATGTCTCAAAATAATAAATTTTTATCATCAACTAAAGAATATGATTTAGCAAATAATTTTAAAATACTTATCTTGAAATATCTCTAAATTATTCCAGAGATATCAAGAAATATAATCAATTATTTTTATATTTATAAAAAATATGAATTTTCTCCCTTATTAGCCCATAGCGCACATACACACATTGTAGCTGTTAACACGAATTGCATACATAAACACAATGTTTGAAATCTCATATTTATATTCTGAATATATTCAATAGAATAATAAACAATCAATGGATGAATTAATGAATTATATATATATATATATATATATATATATATATATATATATATATATTACTTTCTCCTTTAATCGGAAATTTTTATTTAAAGCGACGGAAAAAAATTAAAACGAATAATAATAAAAATTTATTTTGTACTGTTTTTATTTTGTTTTTTGATTCTTGTTTTATTTTATTTTATGGTCAAGATGTGTTGTATATTAGACCACCCATGAAATGAAAGAGATTTGATTTTGCTCGCTCTACCGGCAGTCTCTGGTAGATGGGTCTATACATATAACATGTGTACAAAAATTGGGTCGATCGGCTTTAAAAGTAACTGGAATCTTTATTGCACTATAACTCCTTAATTTAATACTTTGCGAAAAAAATATATACGCTTTTTTATTCAGAACAAAAAGCGGAATTTTTTGACATATAATTTTTTTAGTATACTTTACTTTCAATAAAAGTAAAAATTTTATATGAACTTTTTTAAAAAGGTTTTCGTTTTAATAGCCTGTTGGCAATGGTTTTTATTATTTTGTAGTGTAAAATTTTTAGTTTTTATAAATCAATAAAATTTGCCACATATGCAAACTATTCCAGTACAGATGGACCGAAATTTAACTTTGAGGTATTGATTTTTTACTTGTTATAGAAATATTGACATAAAATGCGGAATACAGCGTGAATAGCGAGTATTTTTAGATTGTTATTGTATAAGACGGTTACTCGAAATTTATGTGTTGCCTATTAACCAAAAATTTTATTAGTTCACATGTTAATATTTTTACACATAAACACCTTTTTTATTTCTTGTACCTTAAAAATCGGTGATATATATTAAAAACAGATAATTTTTCACAATAGCTTGCAAATAAATAAAAGTATATTTTCAAATTAAGTAGCAAATTCATTTATATGAGTACAATTCATTCCATAATTTTATATCGATTCCATAATACCCCAACCACTTATGGTGGTATTATGCGTTTGTGCTAATGTTTGTAAGGCATAGAATAAGTTATCCAACACCCACCTTAAAGTATATCAATCGATTCAGAATCATTTTTTAAATCGATCTAACGATGTCCGTCCGCCTGGCTGGCTGTCCGTGTAAACTTTGTGCACTAAGTACGGGTCGCAATTTTAAAGAAAATGAAATTTAACACGTGGGAACTTTATGATACAAGAACGTATCCTATTGAAATTGTTTGTGATCGGTCCATTATTTCACCTACCTTCCATACAAAAGTCCTCCCGGAATAGAGTTTAAACATTCAAAAATACTTTAAAAATAAATATATTTTAATTAAATTCAGTGCAAACAAAATCTGTACAAATATTAATCTTTGTACATAATTTTATGAAGATCGGTCCAGAATTGAGCATAACTCCCATATAAACCCCTCGTCCGAAAATCTTTTTAACGCGCATAAATACCATACGAGTATCAAGTTATTATTGGACACAAATAAGTTATATGTTAGTAGAAATAACATTGCCAAATTTTATGAGAATCGGTTCATAATTTACCATAGCTCACATATAATCCCACTTCCAGGAATTGCCCTACATTTACCAAAATTGGCCACAGGTAAAATATAAATCCCCTTCCCGAATTTTTATGCAGGTACGCAATGATGTAGTATATCATATAGTCGGTCTTAACCGACTATATTTTTCTTTCCCGTTTTTTTTTTTTTTGTTGTATTAGTATTATTTCAAAAAGGAACAATTACGTAATTTATTTGATAATTTATGTCTATTGAGAGTACATGACATTATAAAGGTTATAATTAAAAGTAAACCATTTTATTTCATTATACCTTGTTTTGAACATTTAAATGTCATTTTTTTCATCCCAACTTCAGTATCTTTATGAAGAAGTATATACACTTGCAATTTTAGTTTCAAATTTTTACGTATGTTAAAGAAACTAATATGGGTTGTAGACCTCCTTGAGTACATCACGAAACAATTTGATACTCCGCCCGTTTTTACTATAGTTTCTGCACTATAGATCTCATAGCTTCATAAATTTTAAGTCAATTTAAAACTTTTAGCATCTTTTATATAGACTCAAATTATAAATAATGAATGATTCACCATTTTTAGACTTATTTCCGTTTTCTTTTTCGAAATTTTACATTTGATGTAAATTCAAAATTATTCGTTTAAAAATTTGAAAATTCTATTTTATTTAGAATACATTGTGATATCTCTATATAAAATCGCTTAAAAACTCAAAATGGAATACTATTTTTCATGTTCTATACTTTATTAAAAAATTCTTCATATATTTTAAGAGACAATTTTTTTTTTTTTATATATTTTGTTTTGTTTTAACTTTTTTTTTTTTTTTTTTGGATAAAATTAAAAATATATGGAAAGTTTTAGTAAGTTATTACAGATAAAATCGTATAAGTTTTACAGTTTCTGTACTTAAAGTTATTGTATCGTTACATAAATTTTTATGGCAAAAAAATTGTGGAAAAAATTAATTTTTTCTAGAAGTTTTTTGAAATGCATGCGGTTGAAAAGCGTGTTTGTTCTGCTTTCGAATGAAGTTTAAAAAGGAAAATAAAAAATACATTTATAGAGGAACACATTTTGAGGGTGTATTGCAAATGTTTAAAACTGATTTATGATGTCATTAAGAAGTCCTATAACCTACACTATGTCATTTCTCGGTTGCGAGCTGTTGTAAAAAATTTTGTCCGTTCTCAATATATTTTAAAAATTTTAATATGTCAAATTTTATAACTTTTGGTTAATCGACAACGCTTTAATTTCGAGTGACTGTTTAATTCAATAACAATATAAAAATACTCGCTGTAATGATCCAAAATTTCACGCTACACCCTGCATTTAATTATAATTTATATAATAATTAAAAAAATCGGTAGGCCAAATTCAAACTTTGGTCTATCTACAATAAAATTATAGGTATATGTAGCAAAATGTATTGATTTATAAAAACTCCAAATCTTATACTCTAAAAAATAATAAAAACCGTTGTTAACATATTAAAACGAGGACCTTTTTAGAAAAAGTCCATGTATAAATTTTTAACTTGTATGTTTTTTCACAACAAACCATATTATGTTAAAAAAATATATGTCAAAAACATCCGCTTTTTATTCTGAAATAAATAACTTACATTATTATTGTAGTGCAATAACATTTTTAGTTACTATTAAGACCTATTTTAGGACAAAGGTCAATGTCGACTGGCCGGCTTACAACCGATCGCCCCAGTTTTCGCATGAGCAGACTATTAAGCAAACATACTTATATATAAACATAAGGAAATACAAAAACACACTTTCATATATACATACATGTCCAGCCATCATTCTCAAACACACAAATATATAAATATTTTAGTGAGGTACCGGTACACATGTACTACTAATAAAAAAACGAATAACGGAAACAACCACCAAACAAACATCTATCCAACCCAGAATATTAAAGCATTTATAGGTGTGCAAAAAAAAACATTAAACTTTAGGGGTTTTCATAATTAGTTTGCTATTTTCGTCATTCTTTATTGGCAATTATGGAGAGAATTATGTTTTTTTTATTTTTTATAGTCAATTTTACAGAAAACTCTTTGACATAAAAAATTGGTATAACAATTTTTTATACCCCTCACCACAGGTGTAAAGGTGTATATATAAGTTTGTCATTCCATTTGTAATTTTCATAATTTTCGTTGGAGAGCAACATAGTTTATATTTTCTGGATCCTTATAAGAAATTATGTTGATAGGACGATGCCCATCCGTCCGTCCGTCCGACAGTCGGTAGAAATCGAGTTTATGAAGCCCACCGATAAACGCTACGTATAATATATATATCAAACGATCGGATATCCTTTCGAGAATTTTGCTATTGAAATTTAGCCGGTATTTTGAATCGGTTTGGTTTAAATGGCGTTTGTGAAGCCTCTCGATAAATTTCGGTTTCTTGAATTAACCAAATCGGTTCATAAACAACCGAGTTATTGGCAAATATATTTTTAATTTATCTAATGTCTGCCTCCCCTATAGTTATTTGTTTCATGGATACTGAAAAACAGCGACAGCAATAAACTAAGGCATATTTGGTTTTTGAACTCTTTGAAGCACCTATGCACATTGGGGCACAATCGAAATTTTTTGGAAATAAATCTTTAACTTCTGAACGGCTGGATAGATTTT
Source organism: Protocalliphora azurea (assembly GCA_932274085.1). Taxonomy (NCBI): domain Eukaryota; kingdom Metazoa; phylum Arthropoda; class Insecta; order Diptera; family Calliphoridae; genus Protocalliphora; species Protocalliphora azurea. The sequence continues at coordinate 65,515,164 of OW026523.1, read as the reverse complement.
CATGAAATTTGGTACAGGCGTAGCAGAGGAGTGTGCAATGTTAAGTTTGGAAGGGGACACAATAAACCCCTCAGGGGCGGATCTAAGGGGCTCAAAGTTAGGTACTTCTGACATAAAAAATTTTTAATCACTTACCGAATTTTTGTTTTTGTCCGATTTCAATTATTTTTATATATTGTTGTAGGCCCTGATAAGATCTATAAAATACGTGCTTACATGTCCTATTTATTTCTTACAGATTTCGAGTTATTTGCGTTTGAATTGTTAAGCACCATAATTTTGCATGTTCTTGGTCCAATTTTTTTCATATATATCCTAGTATTTCCGACCGATTTTATTAGTTTTTTTTTAACTACTCAAAGAACAAAATTATCTATTGAAGAAAAAAATTTGAAGTCGATATCTTTACCGAGTCCAAAAATAAATGATTTTGAATTTGAAAATCGCAAAAAAGACGACTTCTTGTATTTTTTTAGCTGAAAAAGTATCTACACTCTTTTTTATGTAAAATAAAATTTTCTTTAGCAACATATAATAATCTTCTGAAAGGTAACTTCACAGAGATGACTCTAAGGTAAAAAACAAGCCCAATAACTCAATTGATCGTGGTACACCCTCACGAATTCGACCCATTTTATATGCAAGTTTTGATTTTAGACCATATTTACTCAAATCCCAAAGCACACATTGACAAGCGGAAAATATTTTAAGAATCTAAAATATGTTGTTAAAAGTTTTAAATCAAAATCTACGGGACTTCGGAAAAGTGTGGATTCTATAGCCAAAAATTTAAAAAATCATTAGTTTTCATTAGTTTTTTGCGATTGAAATTTGGTTAACGCGCTTTTATTTAATAGTATATATATATATATATATATATATATATATATATACTTCATAAATTCTAAGAACGCGTTAGGTCTATAACTCCATTAATACTCAATTTAAAAATTCTTTATAATTTCCGATTTTTCTTTAAAAGAACGAAGTGTCTAGCTTAAATCTTTAACTTCTGAACGGCTAGATGGATTTTCATGAAATTTGGTACAGGCATAGCACAGGAGTGTACAATGTGAAGTTTGGAAGGGGGGCACAACAAACCCCTCAGGGACGGATCGAAGGGGCTCAAAGTTAGGTACCTCTGACATAAAAAATTTTTAATCACTTGCCGAATTTTTGTTTTTCGTCCGATTTCAAATATTTTTATATACTGTTGTAGGCCCTGATAAGTCCTATGAAAGGCTTGCTAACATGTCCAATTTATATCTTTTAGTTTTCGAGTTATTTAAGTTTGAATTTTTAAGCACCATAAGTTTGCATGTCCTTGGTCCAGTTTTTTATATATATCCTAGTATTTCAGACCGATTTTATTGCTTGTTTTCTTAACTAGTTAAAGAATAAAATTAGTAGGCATAAAATGTGGGTGTGACTTCCAATCGAGATCTAACAAAGTCTATAATAACCTCTGGCGTAGCTACTTCTTGAAAATCAGTTTAGCCATTTTAAATAAACTTACACTTAATTATATATATATATATATATATATATATATATATATAGGAATACAGGGATTTATAAAATCTTTTTTTTCAAAACAACTTTGTATTTTTTATGAAAATACAAATTATTTAAAGTTTTTGGTGTTTAAATTTATGTAGTGTAGGTAAATATATTTGTAATTACATTTAAATACGGGTGAAGGGTATACAAGATTCGGCACAGCCGAATATAGCAATCTAACTTGTTTTATTTTAATACTGCAATTGAAAAATTAGATAAGTAACTATTTAATTGAGTTAACTAAATAAAAATTATATTAATAATGCATATTCAAAATCAGTGCATTCATAAAATCTTTAAATGATTTTTTTAATTCCGTAAAAAAAATCTACAACTAGTAAGTACTTCGTAGCTGATTGCGAAGTTCCTAGAGGGTAATTCGGGTGCAGTATGCCGGACGAATGCTTCCCAAGAGGAGTCCTATTTACCAATGAAAATTTTTTCACACTTTAATGAATTTACCAAAACAGCTTTTTTCGATTCTTGTTCATAACTATCAAGTTTATAAAACTGAACAAATATTTTAATAAATCCAAAAAGTAAGAGTGTTATAACGGAAAATATCCGCGGCGAACTATTTTCGAGAGTATCGAAAAAAAATTATCACGCCTTCCTCCGATCAAATGTAAGTTGAAAATATCAAAGTTTGATGGATGAAAGATATGCGATAAATGAAAAGGAAATCATTCCGTACCGCAAAAATTATTGCTTCGTTTTCAAGGTAGTTGGTAATGGCAGATGTGCCCTGTGATGATTGTACCTAAAACTAACCAGCCGGTCAAAAGTTGCAGATTTATTTGTAAGAACTTTGATTCTGCACCACCATAGTTATAAGGTTGTAATAATTTTGTGCTTAAAATTAATGATTTTTAAAGTATTCAAATAGACTGAGAAAGTGACTCTAATAATTTGTGTCCATCTGATAGTCAGTATGTCTATATAAACCTTGTAATGCAAGTCATAATTTCCAAGATTGAACAATAAATTTTTTTTATGGAAATCTATTGGGCTAAAGACACACCCCACTAAAACTACTTGAAGTCAGTTCAATATTTCGCTTAACTTTCATAAAAACGTTCACCCGAAATATGGACTTAATGCCCATAATGTCGTATATAAATAAAATTCAACTCAAAAAAGCTTGTATAAACAATAATACAATTGATCTTCGTTATAAGAACCCCTTTCATAAATTAGTTTAAAGTGCAAATATATATTTATACTACTTTAACACTTAATTCTTAATAATATTTCAAACTTCATAAATTTTATTTTGTACCTATTAAAAGACGTAAAATACTCAAAGTTTTGCGAAATATATTATTTCTTTCTATGAAATTTTTTAGCCAGTCTACTTCACAGGTTCCAAAATTAGGGTTTGTGAACCCCTAAGAGTCTGTAGTAACTTTTTAGGTGGTCCTCGAATAATTTTAAAATAGTGCATAAAATTCATTTGTGGTATTAAAATACCTAATAAAGTCACTAAATTCTTGTGCGTATTGTCTAGTACTTGTGAGTGTTTCCCGAGGAATAGAAGCCTGATTGAGAAGTTGTACTTTATTAATTTATTTCTAAGAAGCCATTGTACTCGTATTTTGATGCCTTAGTTGAAATAACTTAACGTGTATGGTTTAGACGATTAAAATGCGGCGATTTCAATGTGCAAAATAAGTTTGAAAACCAAGAATTAGAGGCTTTATTCGATTATGATTTATGCCAAATGCATGAAGTGCTTGCAAAATAATTGGTAGTTTATCAATCAACAATTTTCTGGCTTTAAAAATACTTGAATTAATCCAAAAGCATCGAATTGTTACGGGCGATGAAAATATTAACCACTATGATAATCAGTGTTGCTAATTTAGCACTTTTAGGACTAAATACAGCCTTTTTATTATGTTTTTAGCCTCAATATTTTCATTTTAGCTTATAGCATTTTTCTGGCCTTTTTTGATTTTTCAAATTGTATTAAACAGGCTAAAATGTTATAATTTCAAAAACATAAAAATTTATTTCTTATTTCATATTACTAATCTTATTTTTTAAAGAATAATCCATTTAAGACTTTCTATATATTTCTTCGCACAAAAAGTCGAAATTTTTTATATTTAACTCAAATATTCGCCTACGGCACTTCAATCACCAAATCGAAAATAACTTTACTAATTTTAAGGACTTAATTTACGGATTATTATATTATACTTCATTGACCGTAGAATCTATTTATGAATATAATTGAAAAACCTTATAAAAGCGAAAAATTACCCAAAAATTTTAAAACGCTTAATAAAAATGGAATTATAGTTCAAAAATTTCAACAAAAAAAATGACTAAAACATTTGGTTGTTTTGCATATAAAATGCAACCCAAAATTCTATGGAAATTTTTATGCATAACTTAAAAATTAATCACAAGATCTGTAAAAAATTATCAAAAACTAATAAGATCGATAGAAAAATAAGGTTTTTAAATTAAAAAAAAATAATAATAATACTTTTTTTCGGTTTTAGTTTTTGGGACATTTAGCCTTTTCTGACCTTTTTAGAGTTCAACTCTGGTTCTTTTTTTTCTCACCTCCTGACAACACTGTTGATAATCGAAAGCCTGGGCAATCGGGAAAATCGACATCAAAGGCAATTAACCTAAGTTATTCTCTATATTTAATGGGAATGGGATATTATGCGCTGCTTAACCAGGGTGAAACCGTCACGAAAGACCTGTGCTGAATACAATTGATCACTATGAAAAGGGCTTTAAACGAAAAAGAAACAGAATATGTGACCAGATGCGAGTCCATGACTTTCCATTATGTCCAGCTCGGCCTTATGTTACGCGGCCAGTTAAAAAGTGGGAAGTTTTTATGTTTTTTATATTTTATATTATATTATAATTTTTTGGCGACATTGAATTTTTTTAGTAATTTTATATTTCTAAAATGAAAGAATTCAAATATGCGGAAAAATGAAAAGTTTCTGAAAGGTTCCGCGAGGTGAGTCATCGTGGGAACTCCTGGTCTACTTAGACTTTTCAAATAAGATTTATTTTATTGAAAAATGCACATTCCCACAATTTGTATATTTTTTTCACAATTTAAGCAAAATTTTGTATGAATATGTGCATTGTCAATAAAAAGAACAAATTAAATATATGAGGTTTTACCATTTTTAACAAAGAAGATGTATGCAACTGCAATAATTCATGATGGAATTGCAAATAAAAAACGCACACACAATCATATATATATGTCCATGTTTTGTAAAATTGATTTTTCAAATAGATATTCTGCTTTTAAGTTTCACATATGTTGAAACTTTTTATTTTCCATATTTTTTTTTTTTTAATTTATAACAGTATATGGAAATGAATCACTGTTCGTAATTGATATTTTTATAGTCAACCGCACATAAAAAAAACTCTTGAAAATTCACAAATCAGTGAAAGAAAGAATTCCATAGGTTTTATGGGGTCTTGTATGAGTCGACTTTTCCAGAAAAAATTATGATATAATTTTTGTTCATAACTGAGTCAATTTTAAGGATCGAAACAAATATATCAGAAACACTCGATATTAGTAACTCGATATTAGTGATCGCTATACTTTTCGGGATATAAAAAAATGTAAATCAATCTATGTTATTCTATGATAATTTATTTAGAATGAGAATTAAAAAATTAAAAATTAAAAAAAAAATTAAAATTAAAAATACGAAATGCGATTACGTATTAAAGATTGCTTCAGTTGTGCAATTGAAAAATTAAATCGTGATCATATTTTTACCATAATCTTTCTCTCCAGAATGCTTTCACAGTGTACACAGAAAAAATTATGGATAAAATATTTTTGAATAGATCATTATTTAGATTTAAATAAAATTTTATAAAATAAAATATTTGAAATATTGAAATAAAATATTTGATTTTATTGAAAACCAAAGCGCAAAACAAAAAAAAAATTCATGTTTTGACAATTCCAGAAAAATCATGAAAATTAAATTACAAAAATGAGGAAAACAAAAATTGTAAGTTAACACTATTTTCTTACTGATCTTCCTAATAATGATTGAATTTTATTTATCTTTCAGATGATTCGGAAATATTTGTTCATGAAAAAATGTATTTTAAACGATAAAATAATTATATATAAGTATCTAATAACGTATTTTTTTATTTTTTATTATATTGTCCGTCGAAAACTAGATCCTTTTTCTACACGCTTGAATCCAAAAATGAATTAAGCCAATTTTTAATACCTTTAATACCAAGTTAGTGAAGCGCATTCCATCTAGGTCATTCTGATTGAAACGTGTCAGATAATATTTAAAAGAGCAATATCTGGGCTATGCAGAGGGTGGTGTAAAGCTTCCCATCTATTATTTTTTAAATACTAAATAGCAACATTATTGTAATAGAATAGAAAAATATGATTCCGTGTCCGATAGCATATTGTGACCATTTTTTGTTCAATGGTCCTTTCAAATAGATCGACTGTATTCGGTACAGATTTCGCATGATCGTTATACCCAGTTTCAGATGGTACTCTGCTCACACCAAATGCAAAACAATGGATATTTGGCTTTTGTGTTGATTTTCCTGGTAAGAATTTTTATAATAGATTCACCTTTTATCGCCCGCAATAATTGAAGCGGATATTTTAGAGGCTTCATATCCTACAATAACTTAAAAAGCAAGCAATAGAATTATTTACATCCTGAAATTGCAATTTCGGAAAAGAAATTACTGATTTATGATAACTATTAAACATTCTAAATCCTAATATAATCAAGCATTGATCTTACTATATATTTATTACATTTTTTGTTTTTTTTTTCTAGATTTATTTATCTGAATCTATATAAGCTGGATAGTTTTAGAGTCCTTAACTAAAGGAAACACGGAGTCATATTTAATTTCGTCCCTATTTTTTGGATTGATTTGTTTATTCATTTAACGTGAAAGTAGTAACCATGTATCAGCAATTTTTTGTTGTGTTTTTATTATATAGATATCTGTATTTAAACATAATACTATTAAAAAATCGTTTTGACTATTTGTACGAAAAAAATAATACACTTCAACTATACACACTACATATTACCCTATAATTATTCTTATTTTACACCAACACCTTTTTTCTTTTCAAGAATTTTACACCAAATTTACACAAATATATTACAATATAACATTAATCTTCTATCTGTAATATTAGATTATGTTTGACAATTTATTTGTTAATGTTGAAATATATCAAAAGTTTTATAGGATTTATATAAATTAAAAAATAACATTTATATATATATATATATATATATATATATATATATATATATTAGTCAAAATAATTTTTATTAAACATTTTATTGATTCAACAATAAATATTGTTTGAATATCTACTGAAAACTAAATATTATTTTGATGGTTTCACATAAAAAAATTATTGAATCTTATAAAGATTTTCAAATATTTAAATTTATAAATAGTAAAAATGTTTTAATAATATATATATATTTTCAATAAATCATTTACAAATTTGAGTATTTGATTTTACTAATTTAGTGGTAGGTCCGATTTCAGTAAAATATATAACTGATTTTGTAATTTAGTAATAATTCCTTAAAAAAGCAACTAAAGCATAGAATGTGTGTAACCTATTATTCGGTATAACAAATAAATAACTATCGTATTTACAAATTAAACTTAAAGATGTTTATTAAAATTAAAAAAAAACTATTTTTATAATTTAATTTGCTATTGAAATTAAACCAGAAAAAGGTTAACAAAAAAATATATTTAATACCAACAACTTTAACAATATCGATTTCAAAATAAAGGACATTTTTTATTATTAAGAATTTCAAAAAAAAAAACTACCATTAATTTCCAAATACAGCTGATGGTCACAAGAATTTACGTCAATCGAACACAGACTACAAATAAATTTTCATTAGATATCAAATCAAACTTACATAAAAACTGCCATTGAAGGTATTCACTACATTTTTATTTCAGTTTGTTTTGTCTTTTAATTAAAACTTATAAAACGAACAACCGGAATTCTTGGAAAACCAAAGTTAAAAGAGATATTTATATCGTATCTTCTTCTTCTCAGTTTAAATAATATAAATTGCGTTTAAATACTTGGAACTACAAAGAACATTTTTAGACTATTGTCTTTCCTGAACTTTATGATAACCGGAGTTTGTTTACTTTAGTTTTTTTTTTATTAATTTGATATGATACTAATTATGGCGTGTTTCGCGCATGTACAAGGTTGTTGATGATACTACTGAACACTAAATATCCTTTTGGAAAAAGTCAACAAAACAACACAATGAACGCAACAAACTAAACATGTGCGTCAATAAAATTTTAATTGAGAAATATAATACTAATGATAATGACCTAAACATTATGCACAGGAATGGATGGATGGATGTGTGGATGTATAAATAAAATAAAATATATGTAGATGGGTTTAGAAAGGTTTTATTTCCAAGGATATTTAGTTGGAATGTTTTTCTTATTATCTTTAATATCTTTAACGTGGTATTTTGTGTTAATGTGTAATAAAATATGCGTTGGTATATATAAATGCTTTTATATATTTAGCTCTAAATGTTGGATAATTTTAAGTACATATATTTTGTTTAATACTTTAGGGAATTGTTAGAAAAATGTAAAATATATAATGAACATTTTTTTTTTTTTTTTTTTTTTGTATGTTTGTTATACCTTGGTGATTTGATTAGGTTCGTATAAATTAAAGAAATATATATGTTCATACATTTAGAATTAAGTCATACATTTTATTTAATGTAGGTACAAAATTCATTGCATGTAAACAGGTAGCAGTGTGTTATGTAAATAATGTGAACACATAAATAAAATATCAGTCTATCTTTATCTGCTGATGATAAAAGATCTAATCGCTCTGTACATACAAATTAAAAGCCATCATTAAAAATATTTGTTGAAAACAACACACAGTGGTCCCAAAATGATTTTTTTTAATAATTCTGTAACTTGCGAACCGTTAGAGATATCTAAATAGATAAAATAGAGATATAGCTAAACAGAGATATCACATGTTTAGAGCTGAGGTGTTTCCGAGTTAATTTCAAGGAGCATGAGAGTAGAGGGAAGACCTCCTCCTTGGGTATGTATTTTTTTTAATTCCCCAAAAAATCATTTATGACATAAATGTAAAAAAAAAAATTACATCTTTCTATTTAACAGATATTTAGTTCAAAGCAAAATTGACTCTCATTTTTTGCCTCATTTTTTTCAGTTTTTTAAACTTAATTTGGGGACCAAAAATTTTTTAAAAATAATCATTAGATTTCTTACAAAATTCCAAAGATATGCTGCAAGAATCATATGGATATATCTATTCACTAAAAAGCTATATTAATCTGAAATTCAAATTAAAAAAAAATCGTATATTTGGGGCAATTTTCGAAAAGGTTGTAATACTCTTTCACCGCTAAAAAAATTTTCTTTTTTTTTTTTGTTTTTTACTACAGAATTTTTGTAAAGTCTTCAAAAGAAATCTTAACGTAAATGCCTGTATGGTAAAATCGGAGGCTCTTTTCGTAATGGTTTCCCCCCCCCTACAGCCCTATCCGATCACCAAGCCGTTGTAAAAAGTGTGGCTCAGAAAATATTTTTTGTGTGTTTAACCAACATATGGGAGTATATAGCCAATATACTTTTTTGTTGATCTTGGCTTTCACATTTTAGAATTTTTCAAAAAAAAACTTTTTTCAAAATTAATGTAGTTTTGGATAGAGTTTAGGGGTAAAATATTACCAAAAGCGCCTCCAATTTAACTTACACGCATTTATATTAAGATTTCTTTTGAAAATTTTACAAAAACTTTGTACTTTGGAACAAAAAAAAGTGAAAGAATATTACCTCCTTTTTGGAAAATAACCAGAAAATTTTAAGGCTCAAATTATTTTTATAAGTTTAAAAAATTAAAAAAAACGAGGCAATAAATAAATAAGAGTAAAAAATGGTTCGACCTAAATATCTCTTAAACAGAAAGAGGTAACTTACATACATAAGTATATTTTCTGTAGAGATTTAAAAAAAGACTACTTATATGTAAAATTTTTTTTACATTCAATTCATAAATTAATTTTTGGCGAATTTTTTAAGAAATTACATACCCGAGGTGACGCCCGTAACCCGCTAGAGGCCTGTACTAACCCAAATAAACTCAAAAATACCTCAGCTCTGAATGTGTAAAATTTTATTTAGATATCTTCAACGGTTCACAAGTCACAGAATTATTTCCAAAAAAAATCTATTTTTAACCACTATGCAACATAAAGCAAGCAAATATTTTTACTTATTTGTTTATTTATATTCTGGTAACACTGTAAGTTTAAGCATGAGTTCGAAAAGGAGAAGAACAGCAAGTAATGATGACAGCATTGTCAAGCATGCTGCAAATGTAAATTATTACCAACCATTAAAAATATTAAACGGAGATGAAAAAGCATATAATAATAATAATAATAATAATAATAATAATAATGCAGGTGTTTCTACTTAGTCAAAAACACATATTCCACCGATTACAATATTAAAATTTATCACTGTTATTATACATGCCCTATATAAAGAAATTCATATTATTAAATATTCGATTAGAAAAATATCTAACAGATATAAAATATATTGTGAAAATCAATATGATTATGACTCTGCCATTAAACATTTAAAGTATAAAAAATGGAATTCTTTACATACAAATTTAAAAACCAATAGATCATAAAAATTTGTATTATCTGTTCTAGACAAATTAGTGCCAGAAAAGTTAAAATCTGAATTATAGAGAAAATATATTTTATATTATGTAGCTGGAGAAAGTTATTACTACAATTGCAGACTTAAAAATAATATTAAATGTATCAACTATATTCGTGTTAAGTCAATCAATCCAAAATTCCTAATAAACTAACACAATAATTGTAACATTAAAAAATTTTTTGCAAATTGTATGGGTGACCACAAAACTTCAAAATGTGCATCGACAACTATAAGGTGCGCAAACTGTAGATACGACCACAAATCTACAAATAATGAGCGCCCCAGTAGAATCTCTTATATAAATCTGAAAAAACGTTATACCAAGCAAACTTATCAATCTAACACATGCAATCGCAATATTAATACGAATAATGTCACAACACAAAGGAACGATGTATCTACTGGAAATTGATTGAATTGCACAACACCAACCATTTCTAATACGTCTAATGATCTATTTTCACTTGAAGAACTTAAAATATTAACATTAGAATTAATCGAAAACTTAAGAAATCTGATCAATTTAATGTAATAACTAATTTAGCTTTTACATTTTGTACAATCAACTCAAATTTGAAAATAGCATTATAGAATTCTAGAGGTATCCATACCAAACTATAATTTTTTGTACAGTGTGCGAGACATGGTTGAACGAGGATATTTCAAAGTACTACTCAGAATTTTTCTGTTATTGGAGAAAAACAGAGGCGATGGCAATAGGAATACGCTGATCATTTAAAATGGAAACCGCACTGCCATATGAAATGCCTATGTCATCAACAGTCTCACGCACTTTTACTCTTCGGTCGGCCAACACCATATCGTAGATTTTTTCGACATTTTCGGGTGTACTGACCTGAATTGACCGTCCAGAACGTTCAGCGTCACTTGTACTTGTGCGACCACAACGAAAATCAGTAAACCACTTTTTTTATCATTGAAATCGATGGTGCAGAGTCCTCACAGTATTTGTCGAGCTTTTCCTTGGTTTGATTGACCGTTTTTTTTCGCAAAAATTATGTTTAATGAGCACTTGAAATTCACTTTTTTCCATTTTTAGAAAAATACACGAGGTTGTATGTTTTGAACAGCTGTTAAACGCAAAGTAAATGACGACACTTTGACAGTGCATTTCATATAACTGCGAGGGAAGTTCGAAAAGTCACGGAAATATTGATCCGTCCTCGTACATATGTGCCATGAACGCATAACTGATATTAATTCGGAATTAATTGAAAGTACTGGTGTTAAGATAAACTTAGCCGATAATACAAATATCGAAATTTTTAGATTTTAAAAGAAATAAATTTAAATCAGATCTTCGATTACCACGGATTAGTGGTAATTATATTTTGGGAGGTGATTTCGATTGTAGAAATCAATCTTAGTGATGCCTTAGAGCTAACTGCTGGGGGAATATTTTATAAGATTTTATTATAATGAACAATTTGCGATTTATTTACCCATCTGAACCCACACGCATTCCAAGAAGTGGTAGTTCAAATCCTTCAGTTGTGGATTTTTTTATTAAGAAAGTACCTGAAAAAATAGCGGCAGCCAGTTTCGCTAACAGACTTAGCTCAGATCATCTGCCAATCTCATGTACATTGAACTCAAGTTTTCGAAGTATTACTAACTTATAATATGAACATAAAATATTAATAACAATATATCAGATTTATTGATTGCTCCTCTAAACAGTATTAGTGTTATTGAAAAACTGGTCACAAATTTCACAGATGTGATTCATAATGTCATTAAATTGCGCGAGCATTCCTAAAATGAATATATCAAACCCTTACGTTATACGGTTGCCGAGATATATTTTAAATCTAATTACCCTAAGAAACAACTTAAGAAGGAAATGTATTAGATATGGGCTTCCAATAAACAAACTACACACTAAACTCTTAGACAATCAAATTGATGAAAAAATATTTAATTTTGGAAAGCAAATTTAAACAATTTTTTTTTTTTTTGCAAGCTAACAAAAGGTTCTCCTATATTTTGGAATATTTCTAAAATAATCAGGAAGAAAAATAAAAATATTCCAACTCTTAAATGCAACAATAATTTGTACACAAAGTATTTTCAAAAGTTGGAAATAATTGCACAAAAATTTCTTTCCAACTACACTGTTTCCAATAACTTAAGTGATTATAATACAAAAGAAATAGTTTCAAATTCTTTACTAATTTTAAGTAATTCAATTTCATAAGTTCAAGACTCCCATATCAAAAATATTATAAAAAATCTTAAAAATCATAAATGTCCAAGTATAGACAAAATTTATAACAATTTATAAAAAAGCTCTACCTTAGAGAAGTATTGAAGTTCTTTTCCGTCTATATAATGCCTGCATTCAAATTTATCATTTTCCAAGTATTTGGAAAAAACCTGAAATTGTAGCGGTACCAAAAGTTAGTAAAAATTCCAACAACCGCGATGCTTATAGACCAAAAAGTATATTAAGCTTAATGAGTAAAGTTGTAGAAAAGATAATCGAAGTAAAATTTATTGATAATAATAATATACTTCCAATCCACCAATTCGGTTTTATATCTGAAGATAATTCAACTGAAACACTTATTAGAATTAAAAAACATATAAAGGAAAATTTCAATGAGGGTAAGTCAACAGCCATGATATTATTAGACATAAAATCATATCAGACTGAATTTAATAGTCTGGCGTGATTCACAAATTATTAACTTTTTGAGTTTTGATCTTCATACCGTCAGGGTAATGAAATGTTGGAATGTTTACCAGTGACAAACATTCCAACGAATGTAATATTCCAAGGCTCTTGTCTCTAACCAATTCTCTATAATATTTTTATCTCAGATTTTCGATCATTGGTTGAATGTGAATTATCAATATTCTCTGACGATACAGATATTTTCAGCTCAAAAGCCTTATCAGATGAAATCTTAAGTAGTCTAAAAATATTTTTAAATACAGTAATCAATTATTTAAAAAAATGGAAATAGCTGTCAATTCTTCAAAAACTCAAGTCATATTTTTACCGCAACGTAAAAAGTTCCATGGAAAAAAATTGTAAAATATTTAGGAGTTATCTTGGATAGGAAAATACTTTTCAGTGTCCACATTAGTTATATTTTTAGTTATATTATTAACAAAGTAAACATAACTACTAAGATTCTGTAGCCATATAAGCTCATTATAGAGAATAATTTATTAATTCTCAGCAATATTATTTTATACAGCACCTGTATGGTTTGATTCATCCGAAGGTGACTTAAAGCGTTTGCCAGTAACTCAGAATAAACTTCTCAAAATCATCAATAATTTACCACCACATTTTTCCATGTCAAGTCTCCATACGCTTTCCAATATATTATAGAATAAATATTATTACTGAATTTTTTTTTAATAAGTGTGCAAATTCCTCGTACAACCATATTCAGCGTTACCGTTGAGAATTTTTAAAAAGTGTTTAAAAAAGGGAATTTCAAAAAATAAAGTTGCCAAAAAATGTTTTTTTTTTTTTTTTAAAGGAGCCAACTATTAATAGCTAAAAAACCTCCTCAAAATTTGTTTATTTGATTAAAAAATCTTGCATTTTAAGAAAAACTACTAAATTAAGTTTTATTAATAACATAAAGAGACTTATTTATAATAATTTTTATTATTGCAAAAAAAATTATTCTTAAAAGTAGTTAACATAAAATTCTCTTTTAATTCAATTTCTGTACTTTTGTACGAGGTTCTTACTTGGACTCCAATCTTACAAATCCCCATCTAACAAATTTGGAACTGAAAGCTTGAATTAACAAGTATTGATCTTAATTCTGTTGGACAATTTATTTTTTATTAGTGAAAATTTAGAAAAAAGAAGTTCAGACGAGGCACTGCTATGAGCCAAAGTAAAAATATAAATTAGGATATTAGCATTCATCAAATCTATTTTTTTTTTTTTAATTCTTACAATCCGATCCAAAGGGATTCGGCACTTGATGTTTTAAATTCTTGTTCATAAACCTTATCATTAGCATAAGTGAAGATAGCAGTAGTTTAAGCAAGTGAACGACTACAAGTTTTAAACATTTTGTAAACTACAATTTTAGTTATTTTATGCTGCTATGACTACTTGCGGTCTAGTTTTGCACACGCTGATTAAAGCCAGCTAATATTGGTACCAAATAGCGTTGATGTGTCATTAATTTCAAATTTTTTTTAAGCCCAAAACTAAACGAGTTTGAAGAAATACCCATACGTATGTATGTGTATATTTTTTATGTTTTAATTGTACAGGAAAAGGGAAGCATTTCCGTTGCAGTTTCTTTGTGGTTTTTAATTTTTATTTTCTCCTGCTGACAAAAAGAAAAATAATGCACAACAACTAACCGCCCTTTTGACATTTCATTTATTCGATAGCTTGCGGTTTGAGGGAATTTCAAAAATTTTAATTAAAAAGCAGAAACCAACTGCACAAATAATTATAAATAATAGACGCCTTCAATTAAAATTGAAAGAAAAATATATTACAAGTAGGTATATGTAAGTACGAAAAGAAAATAAATAAATAAATATATATATGTGTATATAGCTCGATTTTCGCGACTAGACCAATCCTGTCGCGAAAACTGAACCCAAAATTTTATTGAAAAATTGTATGTCATTTTAGAATTGTTTTTATTGATATATTTATATTTTAAACATTTTTAAAGAAATTGCAGATTTTGAGTTGCTTTTTTGGTAAATTATTTATTTAAAATAACAGCTGAATCACGTAGTTCACATAGTGCTCTTGTCGGCTTATCATTTTCCAAAGCCCATTGTATGCATATGTTTATCGATGTTATACAATCGCCAATTTTAATTATTTGTTTTTTCGTGACCACTATCGTATAAATCCTCCGATTCCCTATCTGATAATTCTAGTTTCTCCTCATTACTTTCCACATGAAATTCTTTTTAAATCTAATTGTTTATGTCAGCATTCGTGAAAAGATGTTCAGTACCAATTTGAGCTACAAGTGTACCAATAGTTGAAAGATCTTCGTTTTCTTGCTTTATAATGCAGTAAACCGAAGACTTATGCAACTTGTAATTCACACAAATTGAGTTTATGGAATCTCCACTTTAAATTTTTTTTTTTTTTTAATCTCTAATTTTTTAGAAATCATTGGCTTTAAGATATGTTTTCCCATATTAAGAGATGTATTTACACAATAAACGACACGAATAAACTGACAAAATTTAAGATCAAAATAACGCAAAAAAAGACGGGGATTTCCCTTTTTTGGTAATAGATATTTTAATCAGATAAACTGTCATAAACTGTTCATAAACTGTCGCGGTTATAGAACCTGCAAATTAAAAAAATTAAGACGTCAAGATAACCGAGCCATATCTTCAATGGATAGTCGCAAATTCCGAGCTTGCACTGTATTTAGTAAGAAAGCAAGAACTGTACAATACAGTTAAGATGTTGGATATCGATGTTGATATTGACACTTCGACAGTGGTTTGAATAAGAGTTTGACTAAGAATTTTTATTTTTGTTATATAAAGTAAAATGAAGTTAATATATTGCACATTTCACAGTGTTCCAAAACGTTTTTTTTTTTTTTCTAGAAATAATTTCCCAATTCATTGGAAATATCTCAATAAAATTCCAAGTGGCCAGAGATGTTTTCGAGTTCATTTGGAGGAGCACGGATTTTTTTTTTTTTAAATCACCAAAAATTTATTTATGATTTGAGAGAAAAAAACTTTTACGTATAGATAGTCCTTGTAAATCTCCGCAAGAACTTCACTTACGTGAGTAGGTTATCTCTTTTAGTTTAAGTGATAAGTAGATCAAAATAAATTTGTCTCTCATGTTAAGCCTAGTTCTTTAAAGGTTTTTAAAAAACTAGGCGCTCTTAATAATGGCCCTAATTTTTTATTTTTTTTTTAATTATCCCCAGATTCCCAACGATGTTCTTTATAATGTTGCTGCAAGAGTTATTTAAATATCTCTATCCTATAAAAAGTTATACTAATCTTAAAAAAATTCACATTTTTGTGGTTATTTTTTTTTCAAAAAAGTGGCAATATTTTTACTTCTACTTTTTTTTGTTCTGGTATGTATAATTTGTTTAGCGTTTTTAAAAGTAATCTTAACGTAGATGAGTGTAAAGTAAATACGGAGGCGCTTGGGGAAACGATCACCCCACAAGCCCTGTCCAAACTTTTACAATTTACACAATTTTTGTTTTTTTAATTTGTTTTTAAAATTCTCATTGCTCAAAGTTGGAATTAAAAAATCGTTCATTGCTACTTAATAAGTGGCTAAACAATAAGAAATCAGACATTGCTGATTTACTACCCAAAAACTGGTAGCTTTAAGCATATAAACAATAATAATTGTAAAAAGCTTTATTGTAAACCATTCGTCTTACTTAATAATATATAGGGAAAATAAGTTAAAGATTCCATTTCCCAAAAAGTTATAAGTTAAATAGATGATGTTTATAGAGAACACCACGGTGGGACGCTCAAGAGTGCTGATGAAGGTCATGGCGGACCAGAAAATGCATTTCATTCTGCCGAGAGTCCAATAAAACTTTTACACTGCATTCTTCTACAAATGTTCAATGCACTTAAGCCGAACATGCATAAATTCCATAAAATAATTTAAAAAATCTGTTATTTAAATAACTCCACATATTGGGTAAATACACAAAGAGTATTTTCTAATGGACGCCTCTTATAATACAGGGTGACCATTTGAATGAAAAAAGTAAATTTTTGAAACACCTTTTATACCGGTTGGAATTTTTGTTATTTTGGTACAGAAAAAAACTGGAGTTTTTCAATTCCCTGATTTTAAGATAAGTTTAGCCATATTTTTTCGAAACTTCATTGGAATACCTCTACTCGCTTAAATTTTATTTAGGTCAAATACCAACATTATTTTTCAAAAATATACTTAAAATCTAAATTTCTTTGTACAAGGTGGACACTTATCTAGTTCAGACGTTATGAAGCAAAATATATTTTATGTAAAATTTGAAATATTTACAAAAATTAATTTCAACGCATATATGAGCTCATATTCAAAATAAATTAAATTTTATAAACAAATTTGATTTTAGATATATTTTGCTACGTAACATCTAAACTAAAGAAGTGTCCAACATGAAATTTTGTACCAGTATGGAGAAAAGTTATGTTAACATTATATAATTTTTTAAGAATTTTAATTTTTTAAGAATTTTAAAAATATCGTTTTTGGACATATAATGGTTTAATTTTTAAAAGTCTAGTTTTGACCTTTGAACCTTCAAAATAAATTAACTTTTTACACATTATTTTAAATGTAATACCTTTATCTTTTCAATTATACAAAAATTAAAATGCTGTTATATACAATTCAGAAGTTATTAGTAATTCTATCAAGGACTCTTTTAGAAATTTTTGTTTTTTCGCGGACCCCTTGGCATATTTTGATTTTTGCTATAGTAGAAATGAAAAATAGTAAACACTTAAAAGGTATTTATTTTAAATAAAATTGTGTGACCGAAATTGAAATTTTCTCTGTAGGATGTGTACCAAAAATATTAAAGATGAACTTTTTTAGATACACGTCACTAAAGAAAATTCTTATAAAAAAATACGTTAATAAATATATTTTCAAAAATTTTTATATGACATCTTAAAATACAAGCTTCGACAAATCCACTGCAAAAAAAATTATTTTAATATCTTTTATATAACAAAAGTTATGGCCATTTAAACAAAAATGTTAATCACTTTCAAAACTATATAGTTGCCACAGTTCTCAAAATAAAAATGAGAAAAATTCATTTTACATGCCTCTGCATCCTCCTCTACACATGCGTCAAATTTTATCTTAATCGGTAACCAAAGGTCAAATTTTTTTTTAATTTAAAATGAAATTACTCAATTCATTTATTTATTAAATATAAAAACAGTTAATCTTTTAAAGCTCATAAACAATTAAAAAATATTAATATTATTAATAATAAAAATTTTAAATTTCTAAACTTTTTATCAATCAAATTTTTAGAAATTTTTTCTATTAAGCTTTGAAAAATTTAAGATTTTAAGATAAGGCAGTAAATGTGATAAGATGTCTTCGTTTTTATTAATTTTTTAATATTGGGAAAATTTCTGAAATAAATTTCTTACTTCATTTTCCTCATCCAAGCGTGATCTAAATTTAGATTTTATGAAAAGTAGAGCATAAAAACTAATTTCTCAAAAATACATAGCAAAAGTAGCTTCATACCCAACGATCGTGTAAACTTTTAATATTTTAACCAAAAATTCTTAACCAAAATAGCTTTAAAGTCAGCTTTGGCACACGTTCTTCTATTGCTTATTCATGAAAATTATCGGGTATGTCATCAATAGCAATGTGGAATGCATTACAAAGTAAACTGGTTTACTAGAATTGTCTAGCAAAATCTTTCATTGCCAAATAAAAATGATATTATTATAAATTAAAATGACATTATAATAACAATACATTACTTACACTTTAGCAACTTAACTCATTATTTTAACAAGGTGATGTCACTTATTATCGGGTATGTCATCAATAGCAATGTGGAATGCATTACAAAGTAAACTGGTTTACTTGAATTGTCTAGCAAAATCTTCCATTGCCAAATAAAAATGATATTATTATAAATTAAAATGACATTATAATAACAATACATTACTTACACTTTAGCAACTTAACTCATTATTTTAACAAGGTGATGTCACTAGAGGCAACTAACTGCCCAGCAAAAATTTCACCTACTAAATAAGGTGTTTTGTTAGAGAAAACAATATGAAAAACAGTTTTCTCTTTTGGTGTTATAATTGATAAATTTTGTTCGCGATGTCCAAAATTTCACCAGTTTTTATTTGGGCACCAAAAAAGCTATTTTGGAGACTGATTATTCACTACACTGTTTATGTTTGCTAGTCTGGATGGAGTCTTAATTGCTACAACCAATTTGTATTTTTATGCGTTAAAATGTGGTTTTTATATAGGGATATAAATCAACATTATTTATTAAAAAAAATATATTTTCCTCAGATGAGAGTTGTACTCTTATTGATTTTAATGCTAAATTTTTGTGTTAGATGCTCTAGAGAACTAAGCTGCGTGAAAATCAAATTCCTTTCATATTTACTAAAAACTACTTTTTTTTAAGTACTAATATGTAATGCTGTGAGTGGCGATTAAGGCTATAATATAATGTGTACAGTAAGCTGTTGCTTTTAAAATTGAAAGTTAAGTTTTTGCTGGGTAGATACCATATATGCTGCCAAATAGGGTATTAAATAATTAATTACTCTAATATAAACTCATATTAATCTGCTCAACAGATACAAAAAAAAAAAATACAAAGAAAAGTCAACCATTGACATAAAACTACTACTAGGTAATGCAGATGGGATGCCGATGTTGGCGTAGCATTGAAAAGCATGTCTTTCATTAACTATATGTCATTACCAATTTTTTGCTCAGTATTTTTAAGTTCCTGATAATATCGGGAAAATTCATCGTGAAGTGAATCTAAGTGTATTATAACACTTTTCATATGTATGTGCTCTTAGATCATCAGATGAATCCAAAATATTATTCAGCAATGAAAATGGCAAATATTTTGGTAGAGCGGATTGAGGACGTCTTTTCCATAATGAAATTTTGTATCTAAAATCACTTATTGAATCAAATTCAGTTAATAATTTACTTGTCTGTCTTGTAGTTTAATGTTAAGATTATTTAACGCTTCGAAAAATTTTGAGATATAAACAAAATAATATATAAAAATAATTTTCTGTAAAGTATTTAAAAAGATCTACATTTCTGTAGAAAAAAGAAAATGTCTACTTCTGCTTTTAATTCGCATAATCTCTTCAAGTTTTTTCCCTGCGAAATCCAACGGACATCGGTATGAAGTAACAATTTAAATCGGTATGAAGTAATAGTTTAAAGGGCTTTAAGAATTCTATTTCTTAAGGCATTAGTTTTTACAAAATTTACTACGACAGTAGTAGTTAGAAGAGCACTTTTAAATATATTCTTGCAGCAAATCGCTGGATTACACAGTGAGATTTAAATCAATAAACAATACTTTTTCCTTTATTTAATTTTCTGCAATAAATCTGCAATAAAATAAAAAAATTGACTTAAATTATAAACATTGGTGGTTTCATTGCACTTAAAGGCATCAATTCTTTTTTTTTCAGAGTTATCTAATAGATGGATTCTCAAGACTTTTTCATTTATATCCCCAACTATAGCAAAATAAGGTTTAATTAAAAGTTCACCAATTAGGTGTGGTTACTTTGCTTTAGCTATTAGCATGAAGCCCAGAATTTTGGCATTTGTAAAGAAATTAGATCGACTACTGGTAGCATTCTGGGTAGTTTAAGTAGCTAATACTCTATAGAACTAAAACAACACTTCCAATTCTGGGTGCTTCTACTGTAATAACAAAATTCTACATCTGGCCATAAAATTTTAAAAACACTGTTGCATGTCGCGAGTGTCATTAAAGTCTTGTTGTAACACTTTTTGTTACATATAGATTGAAGAAGTAAAACAATTACATAAAATTTTATTATTTTTATTTATTTTTTATTCTGGATTATTTGTTCGATTTTTTAGTACAAAAAAACTTGTAACATGGAAAATGAGAAAAGTCAGTAATAATGTATGTTTTCCATTCGAAAACAAAATATTGAAAATATTTTATTTATTTATTTTTTTTTTTTATTATTCTTTGCCTCAGAGTTCTTTTCAGTTTTTTTATTTCAAATTTTCTTAGCTTTGATTGATTAAAGCTTAGGCATAGCTTTAATATGTACTTGAGCCATGTTCATATTTAATTTTGAAGAAATTAACATAACGTGGTTTTAGACAGCCTTAGGAGCTTACTCTAGTTTTTGGCCTCGGAATACATTCTTGTGACTTTTTATTTTCTGAACCACGTTTTACCTCATTCTCTAAGTCTTTGTTAAAATGTTTTATCACCCTTAAAGGTAATAATTTTGTCAAAATTTACCTAATCAATATTTTCTAGAAAGTTAAAAAACAGCAAAATAGAAAATAACGAAAAAATAAAAAAATGAAAAAAATCAATTTTTATTTTGTACATATTTCTTCGATTGTCACCTGCATGCGGACAAACTACTGGATTTTAAGAATTCGCTGTTAAATCTAGAATGCCACTAGAGGATAGGTTAAGTCAAATAGGGCAGTGTCTTCACGCCTCCACCCAGAGACCATTCATTGTGATGCCTTTATATATAATAGAGAAAGCTGATAGATAAAGAAAGAGAAAAATCCCAGTAGAATACAGCAAAAGATTGAAAGGAAAGATAGCTAAATATAAGAAAAAATAAAAAGGTGTGGAACCTAAGATCCATCAAATTAATCCTGATTACCATAAAGCCACTTTATTCTCATTGTGAACCCTATAAGGCTGCCGAGTTCTTCACCCGCAACCTCCTCTAGTTTGTTCAGAATATGGCTCCCAAACCTCCTCAGTCTACTTCGCTAAAGCCCTGCATAGTGATAGAGTATACCGCTCCACGGTCTCTAGTTCCTCCACATTATCGCACGTCCTGCAAAAATCTGACGCCCCAGTGTCTCACTTACTGGTCATATTCCCTACTGCAAGGTGACCAGTAATCATGTCAACAATGATCCTTAGATTCACACGACTCATGCCCAGAAGATGTTTGGAATCTGCTGGCCATAACGCTCTAGAGACCCTGCAGTCCGATCTACTCCCCCAAGCATCATTCGTTCTATCTATGGTCCATTCCCTTATGGCCATGAAATATGACCAAATCGGAATCCTAACCGATACCTCCACAAAAGACCTGTCCAACTCCGAGCCCTTACGAGCTAGCTCATCGGCTATTTCATTGCCGAGAATATCGCAGTGACCAATCCTATTCTGTAGGCATCCATTAGCCTCCTAAATTCTTCCTACACTCCAACACTAACCTGGACCTGACACAGTAACTAGTCACTGCCATCAGTGCTGCCTGACTATCCACATAGATAGTTACCTCAGTGTCTCTCTCAACATTCTTTTCCAGTAATCTTAGGGCCTTGTAAATGCCCAGAATTTCTGCTTGAATAAAGCTACAACTATCAGACAATCTAAAAGATCGTTTGATATCTGTTTCCAAGAAGTAAACACCCGCCCCTATGCCTGCTTCCATCTTCGAGCCATCCGTGAAGATAGCACACCTTACGTGCCTATCCAAAGGTCCCTACTAGGGATTTCAATAACGGAAGTAGTCTTAAAGTTAATTATAGTACCTACATAGTTTGGGCGATCGAGGATAATGTCTGACCATTCAACTTGACTTGAAATTGAATCTCTAGATAATATTTTAATCAAGAAATATATTTAAAGTTTAACGGCAGTAACAGTTATTACGATAATTTTGTGTTAACTTATTATTTTAATTTTTTTATAAAGAAAATTATTGTATATGCACTTAATTTTTCATGCGCAGTCTTTATGTTGCTTTTAATAATAAATTTCACTTCTCGAAAAAAAAATACACAAAAGTAATACTTCAAGTTAATAACAACTGTCCCACAGTATATTTATTAAGTTAACAATAAATTTCTGCAGTACAACATTTTAACTGAGAGGTGTAACACCATGTAATTTATCCAAAAAAATATATTTTAGTAAACTTAAAAATAAAAAAAGGTACAAAAAAATATTAAATTAATTCCACTTTCATACATGTAACGCTCTGGAAGTACTTTACGAGTAGTACTCGTCATATAGTATAATGGTGGCAGTATTTCACTTACCTTGCGTTCGACGCTTTACAAAACCCAACGTAGTTGGCGGTTTATCCTTGGGCAACAATGTCTTCTCATAAAAACAAACTTATAGTATAAAGGTGGCGAACGATACAATGACTCAATGACTCAATGTTGCCTGGTCGAATGTCTTTTTTTCTTTAATAAATGTTAAAAGTATAAGGGGTGAAGACTAACTTGTCCGCTATTTAAGAAAGCACTCATAGAGCCCAAACTAGTAACAGTATCGTTATCCTTTACCTTGTTTTTTTTTGGGGGGGGGGGGGGTAGCAAACGTACTTGTGGATTTTTTTTTCGTTCCTTTTTATTCTGTTCTGTTTTGCTTGTTATGTATTTTTATTTACTTCAAAATTTTTCTTGTTGATTTTTATACATAAGAATTCGAGGTTTAATTTTTTATCTTTGTAATTTCCCTTTAGTTATTGCGCCCCCTCTTTTGAGCTGATTGACGTTAAAACGTGTATCACATCAAAACGTTGCTTGTTCAACATGCTTATCGTAACTCTGAAATGATAGAAGTGGTAGTTGTAGTTTGTTAGTATTTTTTTATTAATATTTATTTTTTAATTTATTTTTATTTTTAAGAGTATATAAGTATATTTATGTACTACGTTTCCATTTGTACGGTACAGAGATTTTTTTATCCCTATTCTTAAACTTAAATAGCCTAGAGGACACACATATATGAATACAACGTCACTAGCCTAATACCAGCAAACACAAAGTTAAATGTTTAAAAAAATTTTGCTTGAAGTATTTAAAAGGGATTTTACACTTAAAATCTTATGAGATAGTTATCTAAATTCAAGAGTTTTCTCAAGAGTCGGAAAAAAACATTTTTTTCATACTTTAAACAAAAATAGGTGTACTAGATAGAATTTGACGTGGTGAATACGAATCTGCTTTATTTTTTTTTTTTTTTCTTCAAGTCAACTTAATATTATTTTTTTTTTTGTGCCCAAAAGTTTTTCATTTATTCAGAAATTAGTGCTGTAAAAAAACTTAACTGAATTAATTCCCGTGAAGATACTTTTCAGAAAACTATAAAATGTTCTTAATTTAACTAATTACTTTACTAATTACAGATCTATCGAAATCGGTCGGAAATGTTGGGCTATATATGGGTAAAACTTGACCAAGATCTTGCAAAATTAAGAAGGTTGAAATTTCAAGTGCTCTAAAACATGCTCCATGCAAGCATGTTTTTAATAGATCTTATCAAGAGCCTTAAGAGGATATACAAATCTTTGTAACAAAGAAACAAAAACTTGGCAAGCAGTTAAAAATGTTCTATGTCAGAGGTACCCTAGCCTAATACCAGCAAACACAAAGTTAAATGTTTAAAAAAATTTTGCTTGAAGTATTTAAAAGGGATTTTACACTTAAAATCTTATGAGATAGTTATCTAAATTCAAGAGTTTTCTCAAGAGTCGGAAAAAAACATTTTTTTCATACTTTAAACAAAAATAGGTGTACTAGATAGAATTTGACGTGGTGAATACGAATCTGCTTTATTTTTTTTTTTTTTTTCTTCAAGTCAACTTAATATTATTTTTTTTTTTGTGCCCAAAAGTTTTTCATTTATTCAGAAATTAGTGCTGTAAAAAAACTTTCATCGAAAATTGAAGAATTTTCTTTCCTTAAAAGTTCTTTTAAGAAATGAAACCGACAAAAATATTTAGGTTTTAATCATTTATTATAAATTTGTTAATGCTACGAATAAAATAAGCTAAGTACCATCAAAATTGATGCATAAATCTTAATTTTATTGACAATTAAATGAAATTTCCTATATATACCTACAATTAAGTGAAGACACAAGTATTATTACTGATGGCTGAAAAAAAAAAAAAAATAAAAAAACATATTTTTTCTTCTTTCAACAAAAATTGGTGAACTAGTTGGACTTTGATATGCTAAATAAGGGGTACACTTATACAGGTGCAAATATTTTTGTACGAAAATTATATTTTGAAGATGCTGACTGACCTGCTCAAAATGGAAACACTAGCCTTTTATATGATTTTATGATTTTTAAATTATTTAAATACGTCAATAACTCCAAGAGATATGAATATTTAAAATTGCATACTTTCTATATTTTGTTAACTTTTACACAAATTAAAACATTTTTTTTTTTCGAGAAATAAGAAAAAATTGTATTTTTATATTAATATTTTGGAACATATATATATATATATATATATATATATATATATATATATATATATTATTTTAATGCCAGAGACTCCATACTATGCATTTAAATGCATTTGAAAGTTGCATTGCATTAAAATGCATTGTTATTAAAAAAAACTGTTCTATTTTTAAAATGTTCGTGTTAAAGCAGAAATTCAAATCCGTTTAAGTAATTAAAATTCACAAATCCTTCCCAAGGATACTGACATACTATTGATCTTTTTTTTTTTTGTTTTTAAGAAAGTGAAAAAGCGAAATAAAACAGCGAGTTTTTGCAATTTTGTGAAAACAAAAACTGAAATCGGTAAATGGTTTAATATCTTTATGGAAATTGAAAAAATCAGGTAAAAAAAATGCTCTCTTTCGGACGTTCTTTCTTGAAATTTTTGATAGTCTTGTGGTAGCATCATCCTTTTACAAAAAAAAAAGAAAACGGTTAGCCAGTTTTTATAAAATTTCTACAAAAAGTCTAATAATTGATCAGCCTGCATTTGACACAAACAAACAAAATTTTATGAGGATCAGTCATTTTATTTCTTTTACAATTAGCCACAGCTGTAGAATATAATTTTGATGTAAATAGACAATGGTGTAGGATATCATATGGTCAGGATTGTCCGACTATATCATTCTTACTTTTTATATTTGGCGAATTTTTATTTTTTGTTTAATTTTATAAATTGTATACCTACGGTGTTCTATTTCTGAAATTTGTGATATGAAAATTGTTTAAATAGCGGATTGTGAAATTTGCCATTTTTTAATTAAAATTTTTTAACGATTTTGTTTTTATTATTTGTAGTTTTGCATTTTTGTAAAATATGGATTCTTTATAATATATTGCTCTTGATTCTTCACATTTTATATTTTTTTTTTTTTTTTTATAAATCTGTGGCACTACCATTTATTCACCTACTTATTACCACACAATTTCACGTTTTACTTATCTATCGCTTTAGTCACCGACGAACGCTCTTGTGTGCGAGAACTTTAAATAATTAAAACTTTTATAGATATAAATTAAAATTATCTTTAAATTATCTTTTTTTATTATTTTTTATATCCGCTCAATATGTCCGCATCTTTTGTTTAAATCGGGTAAACCGTTTCCGATTTATGGCAAAATATATTGAAATTGCCTTAGTATTGGAGAAATATTAGACACAGAAAATCAGGACCTGATAGAAAACATCTGAAAGCAAATTCATGTTAAGCATACTAAATTCTATCTAGCTCACCTGTTCTTGTTTAACGGAGGATTTTTCAGATGACCAGTATTATTTTGAAATTATTCTTAATTTGAAACCAGATTTTCTTGTTTACTGGGTAATATATATACAAAAAAAAAAAAAAAAAAATAAAAACAACAACAACAACAAAAACAACAACAACTACTCTAAGCCACTTTTAATACACAATTAAATTTTTATTGTTTGCTGTATAAAACATGTTAGCAATAGTTTAAAGGAATGTTTTTATAGAGCTACTTTAGCACCCAAAAAAAAAAGACAAAAATGGAGGAAAACTTACAGCTGCAATTTTGATGTTAAGAGACAAAGTTTATAAATAAATTAAAAATAAATTAAATCTAAAACTTAGAAATTAAATAAAATTTTTAAAACTCATCTTCGTCACTACACTCTTTCAAAAACCTTTCCTGCATTTATGAACGTGCCTGAGCCATATGCAATTTTTTACGATATATGAGCTTTATATTGCAATTTCATAACAAGTCAAATGAACAAGATAATGAAAAAAAGAACAAAAGATTCATAAAAGTCGTGACTAAGCAACGAAAAAGAAATTTTTTTTCTCTGCGATTTCCCCTCTTCACCACATACCAACTGAAACTGCCAAAAGGCATATCACTAAAAATAATTTATAGCAGCTTGGTTTTTTTTTATTTTAATTTTTATACTAAAAAATTATTTTATTTTTGCAAACAAGCGCCAAAATGTTAATAGCAAAAAACGTTTTTCATTATTAAAGTTTATTATAAAATTAACCAAATAAAAATACATTAAGATGGTTTGGTAAATGTGCACATGTGAAAAAGAAAATTGGGTAATATAATATGTCAGTCAGAAAATAATATTATTGAAAGAAAATAAAAATGTAATAAAAATAAAATATTTGTTCGTTAAGATATGCTAACGAAATTTTCGGTGATTGTTGATCTGATCATTTGAAATGATGTGGTATATAATCGAAATTTAGGATTTTTGTAAAAAAAATCCCTCAAATCCCAAAAAAAACCGGCGAAAATAACAAAAATGTGATTTTTTATAAAATTGCTAATAAAGTCTACATTTGTTGCAAGTCTGGAAAGAGCCGTTGGCAAATTCTTTAGAACACAGATCTGAGTTTCTGAAACTGTAGATCCGTTCTTTGGGATTTTAGAACATATAGGTTAAAATAAAAATTTCGATACAAAATAAGCCAATTTCGGTAGTTAGCCTTGTTGAGTGATTGATTTCGTTTTAATTTTTGAATTAATTCCCGTGAAGATACTTTTCAGAAAACTATAAAATGTTCTTAATTTAACTAATTACTTTACTAATTACAGATCTATCGAAATCGGTCGGAAATGTTGGGCTATATATGGGTAAAACTTGACCAAGATCTTGCAAAATTAAGAAGGTTGAAATTTCAAGTGCTCTAAAACATGCTCCATGCAAGCATGTTTTTAATAGATCTTATCAAGAGCCTTAAGAGGATATACAAATCTTTGTAACAAAGAAACAAAAACTTGGCAAGCAGTTAAAAATGTTCTATGTCAGAGGTACCCTATTTTGAGCGCCTTAGCTCCGCCTCTTCCAAACTTAAAATTGCACAATCCTTCGCTACACTAATGTGAAGCCAACTTAGCCGACTAGAATTTACAGATCGATTTCCAAAAAATTTCGATTCTGCCCCACTGTGCAATGTACACAAACGAGAAAGTTACACCAATTAATGAAATTAATTAAATGGAAATTATAAAATGATTTTATAACTTTTAATCTTAGTTAATCCATGTATTTTTTTAATTAGGGAATCTTAAAATAGTGATAGTGATCAAACAAATTCCTATGCTTATTATAAAAGTAAAGTTCTTTCTGTTTCCCCAAAAACCAAATTTTTATAAAATTTTTATTTTAATACTAAAAATCATAAAAACTATAGATTCCAGTTTTTTTTAATGAATTAGCTTGTCTAGCTGTTGTAATTCCTAATTATACATATATACTGAAGTTTGATAAGTCACGGAAGGCAAATCTTCTATAAAGTGACCTTTATAAAACCATACTGCCGATTGTTTAGTAAATTGTTGAGCGCCATATATTTGCTAAAATGATAAGTTACTATGCTATCCATACAATCAAAATCACAGAACAAATAGGTACTGGACGATAAATTTTAGAATTGTTAGTTTCTCATCTTAATTTTGGAGTAGTTCTCAAAGAACATTAATATTCACATACCATGTCACGGCCTTTCAGGTGAGATTCAGTGCTGTCAACTTATCCGATTTCGAATTGGATTGAGTCCCATTTTAAAGGTCCAAAAAAAAGAAAAATATTTTTATCCCGAAACTATGATAAGAAACGCGTAAATCTAGCACTTATAACAAATTTTCATTTTGCCCCTTTAGCGCCTTTTTTAATTTTTTTAAATATAACAAAATTTTTTCATTAACAATCGCTTTATGTTTGGATCATTTTTTAATGTCGCATCAGGGATGGAAAAGTTGATACTGTAGTTTTTATACTACTTAACATTCAAAAGTACCGAAGTATTACCTCGAGTCATTTGATATTGTCAAACTATTAGTTTGATATTCCACAATTCGAATTAAAAATTTTTTAATAAAAATATATTTTGGAGATATATAATTTTCGAGTAGAATCCTATGTGTTTCTTAACACCTTTAATTTACATTTGCAATTGGTATTAGCAAGTAACAAATAACTTCCCAAAAAATTAGACACGTAATTTGAGCAATTCACATAAGTTTATAGAGCAAACAAACTACATTATAGAAACATTTAAGTTGTAGGTTTAATTTATAAAAATGTAAACTCTAAAGTATGTCATCGTTGCTCCGACGTGATCGGTTATTTGACAATTTTCATGTTGAAGCTTGATCTTACATGTGCCCACCAAACCATTTTAATATATCTTGATTTGTTTAAATATGCTCCAAAAAAATTAGTTATGTGTATAACTTCACATAACTGTTTTTGAAAAAATTTCTTTATCATTTATTTTTTTGCAAGTTTTCTTTTTTTTTTTAAATTTTATTAGAATATAAAACCATTCATAAAATATCTTGAACTACGTTAATCTAGAAAAAGGTATTCACAGAAGAGTTACACCATATCAAAACCGACAGAAGATATCCATTTTCACTACTGAGATCGGCTATTAGAAGTTTTTTTTTTCTTTAATATAAACTTTTAGACTCATGGTTCTTTCTGGTCCAAAAAAAAACTACTATTTGAAAATTTAAAAAAATACTAAGTTTTACTTGTTTAATTGCTAATTTTTATTTAATTTTTATTTAATTTTTAGATCTCATATTTCATATTATAGACAAAAAATGATTACAACGATATTTATAAAGTTTGTTTTTATCAAACATCAAACTAATATATCCCGAAAAAGGTATTTTAAAAATTCTTAAAAAATTATATAATATAGCTCTCCCCTCCACTCTTGTAAAGCTTCAAGGTGGATAATCCTTTAGTTTACAAGTTATGGACCAAAATTTAACTACAATAAAAATGATCAACCGCATAGATTAACATAGATATTAAATTCGAAAAAAAATCAATTGGAAAATTACTCAAAAAAAGAAACGTACTAGAACATGTAAACACATATATTTTGTTTTTGTGTTTTGAAAAAATTGTTATTATTATTTTTTTTTTTTTTGATAATTTAGTTCGAAGTACCTCCCACATAAACTTCTAGTTGTATTCTATGCCCATAGGGCTAAACAAACTATTGACAAATGAATAGAAAATTTTGACAATTTTATAGAATAATAAAACAAAACATTTTAAAATCGTTGACGCAATTTAATATTTATTTTAAAAAACTATTATTTTTTTTATAAAAACAAATTATTAGTAAAAATATATAAAATTTTCTAAAAGTTTGTGAAGTTTTTTTTTTCACAAAATATGTCAAAATTTATCATGAAAAAAGTTTTCATTTGGCATAGAACAAGTATAAAATTTGTTCACCATAGGAAAATTTAAAATTTCCACAGAACTTTGCTACCGTTTGGCACATGCCCAAACTTTGACACATTTTTTTTTCCCCAAATCTTCACAAACTTTTAGCAAGTTCAATATATTTTTATGTGTTAATTGTTTTTATAAAAAAAAATATACTTTAATAAAATAAACATTTAGTTGCGCAAATTATTTTAATATATTTTATTTTATTAAGAAGTTTCCATTTGTGCAATTGTGCAAATTTACGCGACATGTTTCATGGACCCCCTTTTAAATTTTGTGCAATATTAAGGATAAACAAGTAAGAAAGATATAGTCGGTCAATCTCGAGCATATGATACCCCTCACCTGGTCTTATATTTCGTGGAGGGGTCTTATATTAGACATGTGGACAATTGTGGACTGATACTTTTACTAAGTGTAAAATAAAATATATGAATACAGAGTATTACGTTAATACTAACATTTGTATGAATTTATGCACTTTAGGGTGATTCCCGAAAGTGGGCTTATATGGGAGCCATGGTAAATTATGGGGCGATCCTCATAAAATTTGTCACTATGATTTCTACTTATACATAACTTATTTGTGTCTAATATAAACCTGATACTAACATTCGTATGTGATTTATGCAAGTTAAAGTGATTTTCGAAAAAAGTTTTATATGGGAGCTATAGGCAATTACGAACCAAACTTCATGAAATTTGGCACAAAGATTGAAACTTATACAAAACTTCTTTACACCGAATTTCATTGAAATATTGATATATTTAATGCATTTATGATCGTTAAACCCCTATTCTGGGAGGAAATTTGTATGTGGGCTTCGTCCTTGTGTTATGAAAGTCCTATGTGCCAAAATTCATTAAATTATCTTCAAAATTGCAACCTGTACTTTGTCCAGAAGGTTTACTTTCAGCAATTTACTTTCTTATACACTTTGCTATCGTTTGGTACACACTCTAAGTATATTAAATTCGATAAAGAATTTTAATGTAAAAAATATGGAAGAAAACCTATGTTAATTTACAACGAAATATGTTGTTATGCAGACCACTATCTCCTAAAGTAATAGGCAGATTTTTGTAGGAAATTTATATAGTTTTTACATTCGCCCACAGATATAGTACCGACTTTTGTCATCTGTCAATGCTGATAGATGAACAAAGAAAAAAAAAACATTGTTCCCCTATTCAATACAGTCTACTGTTATACACAGCTTTCACCGTTTCCAAAAGGTGTCTTATGCTGTTTTTTCAAAACTCAGTTTTACTGGACATCGTTACTGACATAAAATGTCACTTGGACCTTTTAATATAAAAGCGTCGACAGACTATTTCTTGTAATGATGCATAAGCTTCACAACCATAAGGAAATAAATCAATATATTACATTACACAATCTAAAGTAATTTAATAGAAATTTTAACGCTTCATTCATTACTTTTTTAACTTTTATTCTATAAAATAAAATGTAAAAAGCAAAGAATATTACAAAATTACACAAAGACTTTGATTTTCCTCTCTTTGTTCTCCAAAAATGATTCCTTTGAATTGTTTCCAAAAATGTTTCTTAAACAACTTCATTCCATTAGCCTAAAATCAAAAGCTTGAAAATTTAATATTCATACAAGTTATCGATAAATCTTCTATAGAAAAATTTACATGAAGCCACATCATCAGTTTGTAATTTACTTATAAAGCAAACCAGATTTTAAGTCAATCAAAGTAGAGTAGAGAAAAATGTCAGAACTTAAACAACAGCTGTAGCAAATTATTTATACATAAATAACAACACAATAAACAAAACATCCTGCTACATCATACTCAAGCAGGATATTAAAGTTCATCAAAGTAAATTACAAAAAAATAAAAGAGAAATAAAATATGTATAAAACAAGCAACTGCGAGAAGCTCACAAAGCAAATAAAAACAAAATTTCCATTATGACCACAAAGTATGTATTACAATACAAAAAACATATTTGCATAAATTGTTTTATTATTTATTTCATTATTATTATTATTTTTTTTTTTTTTCAATTGCTTCTGCTGAAACAACCATCATTCATCATCAACCATAACATCAGTCTCATCACCAACGTCAGACGACATCATGATGAATAACATCTTTATGATGCCAACATCCAACGTTCTTTTGACCTGATCAAAAAAGCCTTTTATAATTCTTTTCATTAAAAATTTGGTGTTCGTTTGTTGTACAAAAAGGAAATTTAAAATTTTATTATATTATTTTTTTATAACTTACACCACCACAGACTTTGGGATATTATGTGTTTGTAATAATATTTGTAACACACAGAAACATTTTTTTTTTTATCACCACTTAGAGTCATTTTTGAGTCGATTTAATGATCCGTCGGTCCGACTGACTGGATAGGTATAGCTTCTAAACATATAACTTTTCTTCCAGCAATCACTTTAACATGTATTTATTCCACATAAACGCTAATATTATGATTACATTTGGTACATTTTATGCATAGCTGTAAATGAATCATTCATTTTTAAATTAATTCGCGAATCATTCAAGCACTGAATTAGCAAATTTTGAATAAATTCTTTTCACACAAAAAAATGAATTGAATGAAATTTGAGTCAATTCAAATGAATTTGGTAAAAATGAACTGCAATTCATTTCCAATTCAAATGAATTTGTCAAAGTGAATTGCAATTCGTTTCCAATTCATTTGAATTGAATTGATTTAGAATTAATATAAATAAATTAGAAAACAGAATTAGCAATTCATTTCAAACTCATATGGATTGCATTATTTGAAATTTTAATTGATTTTGTAAGTAAATCTACAATAAGTATCACTGTCGTTTTGTTTATTTGTGATAGTTTTATTTTTTTGAAATAAATATAGCATAAATATTACCAAAAAGTTTGTCGTTGGGTGGCCATGGGTCACAAAATTTCAAAAATTATTAATTGCTTCTTAAATATTAAATGTGTTTTATCGTTCAGCGTATTTCAAAATAAAAATCAGTTCTTCTTGAAGAAAGAAACTCCAAACATCATGCTTTCTTTGATCAGATGCGGATCCAAGACAAGGCTTTTCAATTTTTGTACAGAATATTTTAATTTGGCAGCAGAAATTTCTATTTTTTATTCCCCCTAGATCTGCTCTTGAATTTGATTGATTGCAACTCATTTTTAATTTCATTCATTTGAATTGCAATTCATTGTTCTAATTCATTTGAATGAATTCAAAATCAATTCAATTCAAACAAATTAGAAATGAATTACAATTCACTTTAACAAATTCATTTGAATTGGAAACGAATTGCAATTCATTTGAATAGGAAACGAATTGAAATTAATTTTTTTAATTTTTTTTTTTATTGACTCAAATTTCATTCAATACTTTTTTGCTATGAAAAGAAATAATTCAAAATTTATCTATCTCGAAACGAATTATAATCAAAAAGAATGATTCATTTACAGCTCTGATTTTATTAGAGTCGTTCTATAGTTGACTATAGCTCCCATATAGGGTCTATTTTCGGAAATCAACCTAAAGTGAATAAATGTTAATAGAGACAAATATTTAAAGAGATGCCTTTTATATTTTGCGAAAAAAAAAAACATATAAAACAATAATATTTATTTTCAAAAATGACCGTATTGTTTTCCACAGAATTATTGATGACATTATGTTCGAACCAAACTATTGATTTTGATATAGAGTAATGCAAGAAAGTTATTGGATAACAAAGTAGGGCTGTATGACTGATAATTCAACTATTCAATATTTGTGCTGATAATATTGGCGGCAGATAATGCAAAGAAAGAGAGAGAGGTCTCTCGAACAGTTTTCCGGCAGAAAGTACAATTTTGAAAGTTTGAATTTTGCAAAACCAAACTTTGCATTCAATAGCTAACAATATGCTGCTGACCTTTGTACTAAACTAATTTTTCTCGTAGCCTATTTATTGAACTAGATATAAATTACTGGAATATAGCATCAACTTTAAATATAGAAAATGTTTAATTAATTTTCCCTTATATCATAAAATATAAATATTTTAAAATATCTAATCGTACTCTGAAAAAATTATGGCTAAAATATTTTTTAATACGTCATTATTTCGTCGTAAATAAAATTTTATAAAAAAAGTTATTAGATTTTAATATTATGTTATGAAAATGATTTTAAAACAAATGCACAAAACGAAAACAATTTTATTTATTTTGACAATTTCAGTAAAATAAGAAATAAAATTATAAAAATGAGGAAATCAAAAAATATGAATTCCACCATTTGAACACATTCGGAAGTAAGTTGTCCCTATTTCCTTATAGATTTTCCTAATAACGATTAAAATTTATGTATCCTTCAGACGATAAATATATTCTAACTTATAAAATAACTATACATAAGTAATATTATTTTATTATCTCCTATACATATTATCTTATGAGTTAATTTAGAAATGTCTGTCCTTATAGATACCCAGCAAAAACTTTTTAGTTTTTGGTAATGGCAACTACTTATTAAAGTAGTTTCTCGGTTATGAAGCGTCATTATTATTGCCTACTCTGTATTTCATAAATGAGTACTCAATAGTGTAATAGCACAGTAGTATTGCAATTACGTGGATAAGTTGGATAGAGTGCTGAATTAGCAACCAGAAGGTTGTTGTTTCAACCTCATTCTGATGCTGTTAGTTTTTTATAACAAAATGAATAAAAAGATATTTTATACAAAAAAAAATTTTATCACTTAGAAAATTAAGTGCGAGATGGTGTACTGAGTAAGACGTTAGTCATTAAAAATTAACGAATGGTTAATTTGTACCCAATTTCAAATCTCACTGACGGCAAAATTTTTTTTGTCCTTTTTTTATTTTCGCTTAGGTACATATCTTTTAATATCCCTAGAGTCTAAAAAATACTACATGAATTTGTGGACAACTCGAACAAAAATAACTGGTTATTCAGGCAAAAAATAAGTAGTTTATTTTTGTTTGCAATTATAGCTGCTAGCTTACCACGAAAGCAAAGTAGTGGGTAATTGCACGAACAGTTGCTCTCTTCAAGCGAATCGATTGTGTTAGATACAAATCCCCTGTGATGATTTCATTCGGATTTTTCTGGTTGTTCAGGCTTTACAAACAATTTTTTCGCTTTGAATTATCGTAATGGATCCAATTTTCATTGTCCGTAAAAATTCGATGCAAAAGCAATTTAGTTTTTTGGCGCATTTTAGATATGTTCAGATTTACGACGTCTCTTGACTTCTTCTTCCGTGGCATCTAATTTAATTGCTTTTGGATGAACTCAATACTTTTACATGTCTGGAAACTTTTTTTTTATTTACACACAACAATTCTGCAAGCAATTATTGCAGACTTGGAAACTTTGTGCCAATTACCAAGTCTTCATTTTCAAAACTTTTTGGCTGGTCGGAACGCTAATTATCATGCACATCGAAATCATAACCATGTCTAAGACAAGCAAATTATTGTCAATTAGAACTAATGTTAAATTTTAATAATGATTAGATTTTTTTTAAGATGGATTTGGTAATTTAAAACGTGAAAAGAGCGTCAAAGGATCAGGATTTACTTTTTTTATTTTTATGTATATTAAAACACACTATTATTTCTCAATTATATTTACTAATTGTATAAAATATCAATATTACACTTAATAAACACGTATTCTTTTAAGAATACTATGCCGAATTTACAAAAAAAAACGTTTTGATTATTTTTTCCGAAATTTAATTATAAAATATGTAATATATATATATAATATATATATATACATAAATTTTTATGAATAATTTTATTGATTCAAATATAGATATTGTTTGAATATTTACTAAAAACTAAATATTATTTTTATTGTTTTATTTAAGAAAATCTGATAAACGGTATGAGATTTTTCAAATGTTCAAATTTATAAATAATAAAAATATTTTAATAAGAAAAAATTCATTTTTCAAAATTTTATTTTTTCTGTGTATATTTTTAACGTTCGCTTATTATCATTGTCTAACAAATGACAATGACGAAAAAATAAAATTCGTATTCTGTTATAAAATTTATAAAACAAAATATATTTTTTTTATTGAAATTAGACCTGTCACAAAATTGCAAAACGTGACATTGTTATTGAAAAAAATTAAAATATTTTTTTATTAAAAAATGAATTTATTGGAAATTTAAAACTAATTTCAATAATTTCATATATAAAAACAATAACGAATTTGTTTGTTTTCACAAAAATTCAAACAATTTTGTTATTATTATTATTTATTTATTTTTTTCTTTTGTATTGATCAATAAAACTAATATTAAATTTTTTTATTAAAAATTCCTTTTTATATGTATGAAATTTAGAAGCATTTGTATTTATTAATATTTTTATATATGAAATAACTTAAAACATTATTTCTTAGAATTCTTAATATTTTGCTGTATTATCTTCTACCTCGGCACGTCTCCTACATTTCTTTCATTAATGTAATAAAAAAACATGAAATTTTTTTTAGAACAATTTGAAATCATTAGATAGAAAATATATAGGTTATAATTGTTTTAACTTAAATTCGTGAGAGGTAAAAAAAAAATCATTTTCAAAAACGTAATTCATACAACAACAAAATACATGTAGTCGCATATATTTGTGTTTGTGTTTTGAAAGAAATGAGTAATTTTTTTGAAAATTTATTTTAAACTACCTTTTACATAAACTTCTAGTTGGATTCTATGAACGGAACTATAATAAATTACATAAATTTTAGACGACCGGTGTAGAAATCAAATTCATACTAAAGTCTACGGTAATACTACGAGTATTAATTTTCAACAATACAAATGCTGGTACTAACTTACTTTTTTATGTTTATAATAGAAACCGACAAGGAGTTACAAAAGCTAGAAGCTATCAACATAAAAAATGCCAAATGCTCAAGCCAAGTTAGGTAACATTGATGCCGTTTTAATTATTTTTATCCAAAATTGGTTATTTTTGAATGTGATTTATGATGACTTTTTATTCCATTTTGATTATTTTTTTTTTGTTAAACCAAAATTTTATTTTTATAAACTAGTTTCAAATTTAGTGATTTCCTTTTTCAAATTTAACTGACATCCATGAAGAAAACACAATTTTAAAGACATCAAGAATATTAATGAAGTGTGTTGAGAAACAGAAAATACACATATTCCATTGTCTAATTACACTCCAAAAATTCTAGTTTTGTTCTGGAAACAATTAGAAGATTAATTTCGGAAGATCGGCCCATGATAGATTAAACCTCCCATAGAAGCAATATTAATTCATTTTAAAGCTTAAGAAATAAGTGAACTAATTTAGGTAGAGTAAGTTATTACCTAGAAAATTATTTAATCAAAAAACTCCTGAGAGAAGCACATTTTCTTTGGTCATCAATGGATTAAAATGTGACGTGATGGAAATGTTTCATTTAACTTTCCACACTATACCTAGTCTAAGGATATAATTTTGTATGCCCTACCGTTGACATGTGTTATTAGAGTATAGGATTTGAAATACGTAGGTGACATTAAAAAGGAAATTTCATTAATGGATAAGTATATAAAAAATTATATTGGATGCAAAATATGAAACATTTTCCTCTAAAATGTATAATATAAAAAATTATTCTCTTACATATAAATTATGCAATAATCTGTTATTTAAATTGCTAAAATGTGCTCTAAAATAAGGATTTATAATACAAGATTTTATATGAAAACAAGACAAAATATGCTACTAAGACCAAAATATGCAAAATCATGCTGTAACAAATCGATGCCAAATTCTTAAAATTATCTGAAACCAAACTAACAGTTTGGTTCATTTGAAGCCCAAGAAAAATATGATTTTTCATATTTTGGGTCGCTCTGAAAATTAAATTTGTATTATTAAACTATAGATTAAAATGTTTAAAATTTGTATGCATAAGAAGCGTTGTTCTGAAGTAGGGATGTCAATGACTAACAATGCACTAAAAAAAAATTCTAGTATTGTATTTTTGCTTTCCTTATACTTAAATTTATTAATATTATTAATACACTTAAATAATATTAATAATAAAGAGAGTGATGGTTATTAATTACCAAACAATTTATTTACATAAATTTTTTCTAGTGCATTTTGTACACTTTGAACTCTCAGAAACGAATAGATGGAAGAGTGTAAGAATACGTGTTTAGCCAGCACAATTGTGCTATGAAATTGACACTC
This sequence comes from Protocalliphora azurea, assembly GCA_932274085.1. Lineage (NCBI taxonomy): Eukaryota > Metazoa > Arthropoda > Insecta > Diptera > Calliphoridae > Protocalliphora > Protocalliphora azurea. Next base: position 65,476,287 of record OW026523.1, on the reverse strand, counting down.
CTATTCTAAACAGTTAAATTTAAATATTTTTCTCTTTTGAGAATTTTCGACGCTTTTAAAAGCAAGTTGAGATTAACTTAACTTTATTGCCGATATTAAAAAAATATTTTAAACCTGAATATATAAAAATTATATTAACTTTTAAATAAATAATTTCAAAATTTAAATTTTGGATTTTTTTCTAATTTTTTTCAATATTTTGGTCACAAAAATGTTTTTGCCATGGCAACACTGTCAGGAAATTTTCAATATTAACGGTAAGTAACTTTTATAGTAAGTTAGTACCAGCATTTGTATTGTTAAAAATTAATACTCGTAGTATTACCGTAGACTTTAGTATGAATTTGATTTCTACACCGGTCGTCTAAAATTTATGTAATTTATTATAGTTCCGTTCATAGAATCCAACTAGAAGTTTATGTAAAAGGTAGTTTAAAATAAATTTTCAAAAATTTTTTTTTTTTTTTGTTTTTGCCTCTCACATAAACTTCTAGTTGTATTCTATGGTAAAATTTGTACCAAAATTTTAAACATACAATTTGTCACGAACGTCAAATAATTTCAGTTTTTCTTTTGTTCTATATGTTTATACACATACATTTTCTTTTGTTTTCTTATAAACAGCAAAAAACATAAAAAAATATTATTTTTAAAATCAAATAATTTTTTAGTAGAAAATAATTTTTTTTGAATGTATCAAATATATTAGTAAATAATTCATTCGATTGAAAACATTTTTTAAATTTGCACCTCTCACCAAAATGATTATATCAATTACTAAAAACTAAAAAAAATGAAAAACAGAAACATTTTTCCAATTAAAATATTTATCAAATCAATCAAGTAGGTGATTGAAAGAATTAAAACTTTAAGTGAAAAGCAAAATTTTACTAAAATTTTGTAAAAAAAAACAAAATTTTTCTTAAATTTTATTTTTATTTCATATTTACTTAAATATATTTATTAAATTTTGTTTCAAAATGAAAAAATTGTTTTAATTGAAAAATATACGGTAATAATTTCCTCTTTGAAGAAAAAAAAAATAATATCAGTTAAACATGTATATAGAATTATTAGTGTAGCAAAGAATTTATTTTAAATATTTGTAAATATTTGAGCCATAATTTTTTTCTGTGTTATTTTAAATTATAATTTTTTAACTTAAAAAAGTATATAAATTTGAAGTTTCGAAGTGTGGAAGTTGTATACGGCGTAAGTTGGAGAATACCCTACAAAAAAAAAAAAAAAAAAAAATAATACGAAAATGAATAGAAGAAAAATTTTATTTCATATTCGTATTCAAGCTGTAAGAAATTTATACGCCTAGAAGAAAAATAGGCAATATTGCTAGATAAACATCTAGGAGAAAAAAATAAGACATCGCCAGATAAACTTCTAGAAGATGTAATACATATATAGAAAAATTATCAGTAAATATAAATTATCAACCTATAAATAATATAAAAAAGACAACTTTTACATGTTGTAAAACATACATATAAATATTAACATCATAACGCACGTGCTACTAAAACGCTGACATAAAATATAAATTTTTTGTTAAAAGACAAACAAGTTCCTAAATTTTTTCATTTTTGGAATATTTTTTTAATTTTTCGCCAACTGAAAAAATTGCGACTGAAAAATAAAATTATTGCATTCTTTCAGATGTTTTCAATGGGTTATCATCAATTTTTTGCGGAGTTGATAATCAACTGAAAAAAGGACGATATATATTTTTTTTTTGTTTTTTGTTTATTACATTATTTGATTGAATGAAAAGAAGATATTGTGTAAATATCTTTTATGGAAGATATCTTCTAAATTCTTTATTTTCAAACTTTTTTTTTGCACAACAAAATCACTAATTTTTAATCGTCTAAGCCATTCACGATAAGTTTTCGCTACAAAATTCTACTCCACGGGAAACTCTAACAAGTACACACAAGATTTGTTGACTTTATTAGATATTTTAAACAATTGATTCTTCAATCAGCTTCGATCTCTTATTTTTACTCTTATTCAGAAAGAAAAAAAACAAATTAATTTATATACTATGTTATAATTCTTTGCGGATCCCCTACGCCATTTTGGAACCTCTGGTGTAGGATATGATATCGTCGGACTTGACCGACTATAACTTTGTAACTTGTTTTTCTTTTAACTTTCGTTTTTTATAAGGGAAGCCTCAAATTTTTCTTGTTTATTTAATGTTTTGCCAGGAAAAAATATATGAAAATTAAAGAAAGAAATTGTTTGTTAAAAAATCTAAAGACAAGGTCATTAAAACTGAAAAATAAGTATTTATGTACATTTGCTTTAGGACCAGCTAGTCAGCATTAGTTTCAGAACAAATAGATGATAAGTTGAAAAATTTTTAAGGGAGATTTCAAGTATTTCGCTTATTTGTTGCTGAATTCTTCTTTAAAATACCATAAAATACGAAAAAGTAGCTAGGAAAAAATGAAATTATATTCAGTTTTTATTATTTAGTTTTAAAATGTTTGTTTTTCTTTTTTTGGTTTTGTATACAAGTCCGCAGTTCTTATACAACTAAAGTGATGGTTCGTTTTGAATAAACAGTGGAGGATAAAATGTTTTTTGCAGAAAAGCTAGAAAATTTCAAAAATATTTGGTATTTTTTCTATATCTAACAAAAAACCTTCAAGTGAAGCATTTGTTTATGCTAAAATTTTCCATCTCCACTGTGTTCAGTCATTATTACCAAAAGTGTGCAATTTTGCAGTGCTGCCAGATTTGGGGTTTTAACCCAAAATTAGGGAATTTTTTCGGGGATGTTTAAAACAGTTTTTGGAATTTTTTTAAGAAATTTTATTTTTCTTTTTATTTATTTAATTAGCAACAATAGTCATAAATTTTATAAAAAATCAAAATTGCTAACACTATTACAATAAAGTTCCAAACTTTTATTTGACAAAATGTACAAGTTTTGTTCGCTGATAATGAACTGCAGGCATGGTGCAGAAAGTTGTGTGTACATGTTTGTTTAATGTTCAGCTAACTTCATAAATGATATGAAAATTTTGAATTTTTTTTAGTTTTTCTGGACTTGAACCAAAAAATATATATTTGAGAAAGTACCACTTTATATGTATGATTGTTTACCTTAGTTATATACAATATTATGGTATATGAACAACGTTAAATTTTCTCTAACACAATATTAATCCAATTTGTTCAAATCTTTTTTTTACTTTAACTATTAATAAATGTTTATAATTATTTATAAATTTATATTTTTTCTAAAGCAATATCTGTCTAAGCACAGAAAAAAATAAAAATGGATTTGAATTACGAAATTGATTGTATCAATTAAAATTTTGTTTCATTTTGCTCCAATCATGAAAATGATATTATTAATTAACAGATTGATTTTTTTTTTTTTTTTTTTTTTCAATTCATTTTTGTAATCCAGTAAATTATGATTGACATTTTGTATGAAATTAAGGAAATTGTTAATTGATACAAATAACCCTTTCAAAAAATAATCCAATTAAATAAAAATACAAAAATTATATTTAAATTATTCATAAATTTAACTGAACTATTTTATAATAATAAATTTTTGCATATTATATATTATTAACATATGTTTATAATTAATGAATCTAAAGTTAGTAATTAATATGTATATGGTAAAAAATTGATATATGTCATGTATTAAATGAGGATATGTACTTCTAAGATGTACTTATACTTATAAGTAAATATGATTCGATATTAATATATATATAGATATTAATATATATATATATACATATATATATATATATTACTTGGAAAAATCGTCGAAATACTAACAATGTTTTTTTTAATTACACAGAATTGCGTAAGTAGATCACTCACTATATACCATACAATTAAAAATAATAACATACCCGAAATTTTTATCGATTTACCTAACTAAACCTACCTACTAAACACAAAATGTGAATATTCACTAAATAATAAACACAAGTTCTTCACATTTTAAAACGTTCCTTTAGGTTAAACACACACAAAAATATTAGGAAGTTAATAATTGGTTGCATTTAATCTAAAAAAGAAATTTATTAAAAACATTTATGTTTTAATTTTTTCCGTGAAACAAAACCTTACAATTTTTGTGATCAAAAAACGCTTTGAATATTAATATAATGAACTGAAATAATAAAGGGGTAATTTAGCATAGCCTGGTAGATGGTCATTTGGAACAAAAATTTGTTATTAAAAACATACAGTCTAACCACAAAAGAAATTTAAAATTTTACTTTTTTTACCTAAAGTCAATTTTTTTTAAACATAAGAAAAATTTTAAAATATATTTTAAAAGCTTTTAGAAACCCATGCATTAATAATAAAATAAAATTTAAAAAAATTATAAAAACAAAATATTCATAAACTTTCGAAATAATAAAAAACTTTTTTAAATATAAAAACGAAATTTTAAAATGTTGGTAGAAAATTGTTTTATGGTAGGAAATTTAAAATAATAGTCGGCTTTTTTGATTTATAGTCGACATTTTTTGTTTTTGTGGTTAGACTGACAGTATTTTAAAATACAGAAAAAGTTCCATAGTTCTTAATTTTTCATCATTTTATAGTAATATTAATAAAGATGCATAAAGATTTAACGTATTGCAACAAAATTAAAAATGTTAAAATTTTTAAAAAAATTAACACAAAACTTATACCTTATTTACATTTATATTTGAAATCTTGTTTGCGTTAGATTTTAGCAAAACAAAATCTACCACGTTTACATTAATACTTTTGACACTTATGTAAATTTTGTTTGACGATTGATTTGCTAACAATTTACGCACAGTCACTAAAAATTTTCTTGATTCACTAAAATGTTTTATTTTAGTTTTACATTTATTTATAATTAATTTCAAATTATCTTTTATTCATTCATTGTTTTATTTAAATTTTAAAATATTTGTCTATATTTAAAATTCAATTTTTATATAGTATATAGTTGTATTTTACTAAAACATGAAAGAAAGGATAACGATAATTTTCAAAATCTATTTAAATTTTATGAGATTTTAGTAAAATCTCATTTGAAACTAGATTTTGATATGTATAGAATATTTATTTAAAATCTAATAAATTTATGTAGATTTTGCTTTTAACTAGATTTTGTGCAAATGTAAATTGGGTAACTTATTATGTTATTTTTATGTTTCCAAAATTTGTGTCACTTATATGCACTTTTGGAGCAGTTCTGAAGAATCTTTTATCGATTATTATATTCTAATTTGCATTGTAATTTTATCGTAAGGATTCTACAAATTCTCTTCTGTTTAAATTGATTCGATTTTAGTATAAAATTGTTTGGAGATTTTTAATTTTTACACTTTTATTTAATTTAAAGATTTTTCCCACCCCTAAAAAACATCCTGTCGCTATATACGGATATTAAGGCAGTTTAGAATATATATCATTATTAAATAGTATACCTCGATATCCCTTTTTATTAAATCCATCTCCTTTGCATTTTTTTATTTTTTTATATTTTTTCTATCAATGGATTTCTAATCTTTTTTGATTCTCATTGCCACCTGAGTTAAAATATAAATCATTTTATGAGAAATGAATATGAAATTAATCAAAAAAAAAAAAATGTTTTTTTTTTTAACATTTTGATTTTCATGCAAATTTTCGCATTATTATGAGAAAATGTGTGGCCATCCAAAAGAATTATAAAATGTCTTAATAAGTACACAGTTATTAAAACATTAAATTCAAATTAGATTTTAGAACTGGTCCAAAAAAATTTGCACTACAAACTGATTTTTGGGTTTATACCTATCGAAAAATTCTTTTGACTCTATATAATATAAATCATTTTGTGGTGATGTATATATAGAAATAATCAACAAATTTACAAATATTTTTTCAAGGCAGTAAATTTCTTAGTAACATTTTGAAGAAACCAGAAGTCAGCTTTTTATAAAATTTTCACAGTGTTGTGAGAAAACATGTGGTCATACAAAATTGGTGATAAATCAACTTTATCACAAACATGCTTTTTTTAACAAGCGCCGAAAGTTTTATTTCAATTTTTTTCGCACTTGTTAGAAGATACGAACTGTAGTTAATTTATTAGTTAAATAAAATTTTATTATTTAAAACTTGCACTTCACTTGTGAGAACATTGATACAATATGGGTTCCAGGATATCATGATATTGTCGGGAACGAAAAAGTTGATAAGCTACCCAAGATGGGTACAAGCCTGAATATCATCAAAAAAGAGGCAAAATTTGACTTTAAAAAAGGTCAAAAAGGCATTTAGCCTCAAAAAATAATGTTAGAAAAATTTTTTCTTTTTTGATTTAAAAAGTTTTTTTCTCGTTCTCATTAGTTTTTGATATTTTTTAAAGAAATTGTTATACAAAATAAATAACACCCAAAAAATTCGTAATTCGTAATTTGGGTTATATTTCATATGAAAAATTACCCAATGTTTTAAAGTGATTTTTCGTAATTTATTAACTATAATTCCTTTGTGATTTTATGCAGTTTTTCTAAATTATTTTCATAAATATTTTCTATTGATGAAGTTTATTTAAATATAATTATACTAATGAACTTAAGGAACAAATATACACAAAAATGCTTAAATGGATGATTCTGTAAAAATAAAATTAGTAACAGCAAATTAGAAATTAGTTTCTTCTTTGTTGAAATACTTAAATTTTAGCCTTTTAAGGCAAATTTAAGAATAAAAAGGCTAGAAAAAAGGCTAGAAAATAAAAAATAAAAACGCTAGATTTAGCCTTAAAAAGGCTGAACTGGCGACGATGATCATCACAAAGGAAAATACAAAACCTTCCCAAAAGTTTAAAACTGAACTTAAAGAATGGACAAGAGGTGAACACGTCAGAGTCTGGCATAATTTAAACACCGGGAGACCAAACATCGAGAAGACAAATGAGATACTTAAATTAAATAGGATCTCATTTGTAATACACCCATAGGCCAATCAGTATAATAATTGGCAACACGGCAGCATTATCAACTGAGTGCTGTTTTTAATTATTAAAAATTTGGAAGCGGAAAAATATTGAATCAGTGCTCGGTGTTTTTTTCAGTTCTTTTTAAAAGTTTTCAGTTGTACTAAATTTAAAAATCTTAATAGTTTATAAATGATTTTTACTATCAAAAACTATTTATTTTATGCTAAAAATAATTAAGAAAATATTCCAACAAAAGCTTTGCGGCAAAATAACTTATATTTTGTTATTATTTCATTTTTAATTAACTAGTTTTAATTGAATTTCTTAAATTGTGCTTTCGTATTTATACTCGTTTTAGTAAGATTACTTAACACTTACAGTCATTTTTTATTCCTTCAAAGTGAAATGCTATAGTTGCGAATATTGTGATCATCTATTTTAATTATCTTATTAATAATATTTCATTTTTTTTTTAGTTTTTAGTTTGTGTTCTGTATGACAGTCAATTTTACACATGAAAAAAAATCAATATATAGACCACACGTAGTAAAACTGCATATTCAGTTTTCCAATCCAGGACTTCAAATTTCCTATTAAAAGGACTTGAAAATTTAAAGTGGTGCACATTTTAAAAAAAGATTATAAAATATTTACGAATATTATATCAACCCAGTATGATGTCAAATGAAAGCAAAGAATTTCTGCAATATAATATTTTTTATTTAAATGTTGTAGCACAAAAATCTTAGAAAATAATCTTTTGAAAATGTTTCCTTTTACTATTTATTTTCAAATATATATCAGCCTGCAATAATCATTCTCACAAGTTAAAACATCGTTATGTGAATAAAAATAGAGACCATGCCTGATAAAACTGTGTGACCAGTTTTTTATTTCTATAATGTCAAATTTCCTAGCAAAGGGATTTCAAAGTCACGAAAGATGCGCAATTTTTAAGAATATTATAAAACTTGATGTAAAATATATTTTCTTAAGATTTAATTAAAAATGTCTGTTATATTGCAGAGATTATTAGCTTTTATTTTACATCAATACTGTTATGAAATAATTTTGTTAAATATTTTATAATAAAAAAGTTATGTATTTATCGAAATTTTAAAGTACTTTTGACAGAAAACTGAGTACGTAGTTTTATTATGTATGAGCTTTAATTTAATGCATATGTCGATTTATTCATGTCTGAAAAAATGTTTGGGAAATTGTTGCACGGTGTTATAAATCGCTTCAGATATCAAGGTAGATAAAATTCCGTTATTTATAGAACAAATGCAATACGACATTGAAAAATTGTCTTTTTTTGGAGAATTTAGTGTTTTTACGTAGTTTTGGTGCCTTTTAAAAATTAAGAGTTGAAAACGCTGCCATACGGAGCTAAAAGCTCATCTAATTTGCATTGGAGCAACGAATGATACAATCTGTAGAGCGTTTGAAGAAAAAGATAAGACATTGGAGCACTACTTATATCAATGTTCTGCATTTGGAAATTTCTTGGTGATTTTTTTTTTTTTCTAATTTTGGTGTTGTCGAAAAAATTATCTGGCAGAACTGCAATTGTGTACTCTATGCTTTTTCGTTATTCTTCTGGTTGGCTGCTTGTGACGTTCATTTCCCTCGTTTCTTTAGAGTCTATTATAAAAAGGCATTTAAAAGGGGGTTTAACGGTAATTACATCCAAACAATTGTTGTTATTTGTTGTTGCCTTTTTATTCTTATAAGACTCTTCTTAAGCCTCATAAGAAAGCGTCGACAGAGTACAAAAACACCAGCAGCAGCAACAACAACAAGGAGGAAATAAAAATAGAAAAAAGAACATAAAATAAGCCATAAAATGTTGTAAAGAAAAGGGTAAGTGAAAGCAATTATATTTTATATCAACATTTAAAAGGAAAACATTAAATTATATATAGACATGAGAATTTATAAAAATACACATATGTATAAACATATACTAAAAGACTAACACATACACACTTATAAAAAAATTTATAAAAGAAAATACAAGCCGAAAAATTCGAACGCCTTAAACCCTACATTAATAAGTCAAAGATCCTTAAAAATATATTTTTTCATGAAATACTTATGAGCTGAACTTCAACATTTATATTTCTTAATTATTTTTGATTACTTTAAATTAAATTTTTTTCGTAGCATATTGTTGGTAGAAACAATTCTACCGGATAAATGTTATAAAATGATTTCTTTATCATTTCCGCATGACCTTAGTTTTTCGTGTCAGAAAGTAAAAAACAAAAAAAAGAAAAAAAGAAAGACTCAATCGTTTCCCTATAATAAGTTAAGTAGCTCCAATATTTCTAGTTTTTCACAAATTCCAGCACAAAAATTAAAATTGCGTGCTATAGGGTATACAAAAAGATTTCGAAATGAAAACAAATTGTGCTAAAATCGTTATAAAAGGATCAACACATTAGCCAACTACTTTACATAAAAATCAGTAGTTTTTTCTTTTATTATAAAATATTATACAATAATTTTTATTATACAATAATTTTTGGCCTAAGAAATTGGTAGCAATAAAAAAATGTTTGTAATTGAAGAAATCAATAGTTTCCTTTTACAACACTTGTCGGAATAGGTGGACTTTGACTGTACAAAAATATTTGAACTAGATGGAATTTGTGCTAAACACTTTTTTCTATTTGATTTTTTTATATGTACAGAAAAAAATAAAAATGAATTTCAATTACGAAATTGCTTATATTAATTAATTTTTATTTGATTTTGTTCTAATCATTAAAATGATAATATTAATTAAGAGAAAGTAATTGATTTTTTGGATAAATTTTAATTAATTTTTTATTACATCAGTCATTTATAGGATTGAAATTTTGCTTAAATCCACATAATGAATTTATTGATTCAAGAATTAATGGAATCTTCACTAATGATTCCCAAGATAAAATGCGCAGATTTTAAAAGATACAAAAATCTTTTCACATGTAATATATAAAGGTTGCGAAAGCTGTGGAATTCTACATGAAAACCATCTCAGCAAAAACATGTCACTTAATAAGGTTTTAAGACAAGGTTGTCTGACTTGCGGTATGTGCATCTATAACTAGTAGATCTCATATATTTTAATGAAAACTAAAAATATTGTTAACTCTACCGTTATCTATTAGGAGGGTAAATGAGAACAAAAAGAAGGCGTTACGGATAAACTCTGATGTGCCAAGAATATTTTGAATTCAAGATTCTTACAAAATCTGGGGTATCTAATGTGGATATCGCGAATTGAATTAAAACAGCAAGACAAATCTTTTGTAACGTGAGTATTAATATCTTCAATTCCTATGTTAAGTCAACGAATGTGAGATATCGAATACAATCCCTCGCGAAAAATCCTAAAAATCTTCTGCCCTCTTAAAAATATCTAGCATCAGGCTATACACAACCAATCGGCCTTGAAATGCGAAGACGAAAATTTGATTTGATTGGAATAAATTACAGGTACTTCTATAATGACATCGCAACATTTAAAATTTTCAAGAAACAAGAGAAATTTACTCATGTGGATAATTTACATGATTTGGTGTTTCATTTATATAAATCATACCAAAAATTCTTGAGTTATTGTGAAATATACTATACGTATATATAATAAGGAAATATTAGACATGTCCATAAAAAAAATTAAGACCTGATAGAAAAAGACTTAAAGCAGATTCGGGTTCAGGCGGTCAAATTCCATCTAAAATCAAGATTTGTGCATTAATTTTGATTATACATGGTTTATTTTATTCATAGTATTACCAACTTTGTGATAAAGGATTAAAAACTAAGCTTATTTTTGTTTAAAAGAGGGCAAGATAATGTTTTTTTTTTTTTGCCGAGCAGTGTAATTTATTGTTGGCTTTGCCGGAATATTATGTTCAAAAGAGCAACTATTTTGTTATTCTTTAATATGATTGTAACCATGTAGTTTTAATAAAAAGTAACTACAGAAATATATGGGGAATTCTCTTTTTAAGTTTACCTTTACGAAACCGACCTATTTGAAGTTTAAAGTAGGTTTCATAAAGGTAAACTATTTTTTAATTCTGATTTCTTAAAATAACTTTTGATTCAATTATGTTAATAAAACTTAATGGAGTAAAACAACAAATCTGAAATGTGGTACTGACAAGCACTTGAATTTAAAAAATATAAAAAAAGTGTTTGCAGATAACAAGTTTTTTTTTTATTTTCTTTCTTTTGATTGCTATAACCTAGAATTTTATCCAGTTCTTCTGATGTTTATTTTGTTTTAGTTAAGCAAAAGAAAAAAAAAAACATTTCATAAAAAGAATTCATGAACAGAGATCGCGGTGTCTTTAACATTTAACCGACCGCTGAGGCACACCCAAGGCGCTAAATGAAATCGGTGCAAATGTATACCAATCTATAGGTGTCACTATAGCTTATATCGAAATCAAGCGCCATTCAAAAATAATTATGCGTTCGAATTTAGTGCTTTCACCATTTTTGCGTGTATATTTTTGTCATTGACAAATTTATTTTATACACAGAGAAAGCAGATTCGTTGTGGCAACCAGTGTTGCCAGTTTTGCCTTTTTAAGGCTAAATCTAGCCTTTTTATTTTGCTTTTAGCCTCAAAATTTTCTTTTTAGCTTCTAGCCTTTTTTGAGTCTTTAAATTGTCTTAAAGAGGCTAAAATTTTAGCATTTCAACAAAGAAGAAAATAATTTCTTATATGCTTTAATAATTTTATTTTTACAGAATCATACATTTAAGCATTATTTTTTAATAAAGTCCATTAACCATAGAAACTATTTATGAACTCATATATTTAAAAAAAAAATCTTATGAAAACGAAAAATCGGCCGAAAAATTAAAAAATGTATTAAGTATAATTCAAAAATAATGAAAAATCACTTTAAAACAGTGGGTACGTAATTTTTCAAATTTTTATGAGAATTTTGTAGACGATTTTTGATGGATCATTTGGCTGACACCCATCTATGTTTTATTTTTAGTTTTACAGTACTTTAAAATAAAAATAGCAAAAACTAATAGCAACATAAAAAGTAAAAAAATAAAAACTAAATGTTTTTTTTCTGGTCTTATTTTTTGGGTCACTTAGCCTTTTCTAGCCTTTTTAAAGTCCAATTTAGCCTCTTTTTTCTCACCTACTCGCAACACTGGTGGCAATCGAATTTTTAAACAATTGAGTTTCTTCGGTTAGAAGTACTTTTAGGTTAAATAGTATCAGTGCTGGAATAGTACCAGTGCTGACTTTATGGTACTTACAAATGTTTCAAAAAAAATTTTCTATTGAGGGTATAGAAAGTATCATTTGGGTCAATCATTATCTTGTTTTATTTTTATTGAATATTTACAGTTTTCTTTTTTATTTTTTTATTTAAAATATAGACAAATAAAAGACAACAATAAATATGCAAAATATGAATATGTTGGGTCAGTTTACTGGAATGTTTCCTTTTAGGAACTGTTAAGTAAGCCACACATAAAAAACTGATTCTTTAAAATCTTATTTAGAGCTATGAAACATGATAAAAATGGACGCCATAAACCATTAATCAGGATAACTGACGGCATAATCTAAATTTAAGTAATAGATAACGATTTGCAAATTGTTTATATACAACAAAAAATAAACATAGTTTACCATTTTGTGTCCATTGGAGTACCATTATGAATTTTCAGATTTATAGAATAGTTTGAGCTACGAACTTGTATCAAGGATTATGAGGAATTTGTAAATATAAATATTTTTATAACAGCTGAAATATATTGATATTAGCAAAGACATACCACATAAAATAATAGACATATCCTCGGTATTTATTGGACAATGGCTGCATTGTAAAATTTCATTAATTTCTGTCTTTAAAACTTTCTTAAAAAACTTTTTAATTTATTTATTTTTACGAATTTCATTTTTTTTTTTTTTTTTTTTTTTTTTGAAAAAACCAACCGAAAACAACCGAACCAAATTTTTTTATTGTTACCTCTAACATTTATAAATTAAACATATTATTTTGAATTTAATTCGATTGTTGTTTTTAAATTAAGTTTAAATTACTTAAGGCACAAATTCATTAAATCAACTATTTTTTCAGTTGCAAGAACCTAAATTTAATTTCAATAACATATTAATGATAATAAACAAAGAAAAACTATTGCATTTAAAATTTGCTTAAAATTATAATAAAATTTCATTTCATGTTATTAAATTTTTTGATTAAAATTGAATTACATCAAATCTTTTTCTCTGTGTAGTTTTATAATTAGTATTTGCAACTTTTTTTCATTTAAAGATTTTCTATGTAAATCTGTGATTCTCCTTTAATTTGTATTTTGTATAGCTACCTGTGTATAGGTTATTTATGTGTATTTATTTTTGATATCGGTTTTAAAAAGGAATATTTTAAATTTTTGACTTTTAGTTACCATAACATAATTGGTCATTTCTTGACCATTAATATCATTTATAAAATTTTTTTTTATAAACAAAGAACAACAAATGTTATAAAAAATCTGTATACTTTTTGATTAAAAAAGTTTTTAATGAAATGTTCAAAAATCCTTATGGTCGCTATAATTTTCGAAATGTGCAATAAGAAATCATATTTCTTATTGCACATTTTCGAATACTTTGGTCTCAACAACATACCTTTGTATATTTTAGGCTTAACAACATATTTTGTCATATTTTTATGGAAAATGGTATGCTTTTACATATTCTGTTCTAACGAATACCAAACATTTTAATGATAAATAAATATATATATATATATATATATATATATATATATATATATATATACAGTTTTAAAAGCACCTTTAATGACATGTCTATAAGATATTTTGTTGTTTATATAAAGAAACAAATTTGGAAATTGAAAAAGGGTTTGTAAACCTTACTTTGAGATCTGTGAGGTCTGTGTGAGCAGCCGATTTGTTAACCGATTATAAATTATTTAATTTCAAAGTATTTTCACATATTTCATAGTCTGCCACTGTGCAATATGAGGATAAGAAAATTTTGAATATCGAAATATTGGTTTAAAGTTCAACGAGAAATTGTTTTTGTTTTTCCTATCATAATAAAAACATTTACCGTTTACAAAATTTCGTATGAATATTCGCTAGAGTATTCATTTTACTCGACTTTTTTATTGTTTGAAAGTGCTGCTTTTAAACTACGCGAGTTATTCAAGTAAATTATACCTTTAAATTTTGCATTTTCTTTATTGTTTGTTAAAAATTAAAACAAGCATTCTGTGTTGTTTTAGTGTTCTGTTAAAAAATAAGAAAAACAAAAAAAAAAAACAACGTTAATAATAGGCCTAAGAGTATCAGTTAAGCATGCTAATGTTCTGCTATTATTTTCCGTAAAATGGTTGATCTAATAAGGACCATTTATTTCGAAATAAACAAAAAATCTGAAATATTTTAGATGAATAAATTCAGCGATTCTTAACATAAGCCATCAAATCTTCTAAACCTGGCTATGACTCTATTGGTATATCAACTCCATACTTACACATATCGGCTGCGCTGTCATACCTATGTATAACCAATAATATGTTTTTCCAAATCAAATTGAAAATCTTCTTTTATTTCTTGCGGAAAATTTAATATCAAGAGCTGTCTCTTTTTTTATTCCGACGAAAGCCAAATTAAAAAATGACATACAAGTTCATTGCGCGTTGCATTTCAAAGACATATTCTATTTGGGGTATATTGGATTTGTCATACCGTGTGTAATTTGTCGAAATAATCACTTATGATCCCATAAAGTAAGATTCTGAGTCGATCTGTCCGTTAAAAGCAAGATAGGGCTCGGGAAGACCACTCAGGGGACAAAATTTGGCTCAAATATGTATGTTATTTAAGGTTGGTTTGATATTGAAAATGGGCAAAATAGATTAATAAAAAAAAAAGTTATGAGCGAAATACTATAAACACAGGGTGTCCGTTATAACTTCAGTTTACACTTTTCTGCTGATATCACTTAAACAAAAACATGTATGATAAAGAAATTTTGTACAGATAGTTCGAAAATCGATATAAACTCGAAGGCCAAAAATGAAATAGTTCAAGGACCAATGTAAACACTGAAACAAAAAATAGGCGTGGTCCGCTCATTTTAACGCCAACCTATCATATAAAGTGAAATTTTAAGAAGTTGCAGATGGTGGGTATATAGATTCGGTCAAGCCGAATATAACATTCTGACTTGTTACTGAATAATTTTTTTAATATAATTTCAAATTATGGTGCACTTGGCGGCATAATAAAATAATAAGATTTTAAATGGTACCATCTTTAAAACCAGTTAAAAAAAATAGTTTTTAAATATCTTTTAACCGAATTAGTAGTTTAATCGGTATAATTTACTAGAATAAATTTTACTTTAATCCAAAAGTTAATCGATTAATCGAACAAACATCAGTTGAGTGAATGCCCTAATATTGGATCAAAGAAGTCACTTAAAAATATAAAATATATTAGCAAGACTAGAGAGTATCAAATCATAACTTATCATAGCCCTTATAATGGGCCTATATCGAAAAAATTATATTTAAAATAATAAAGGTTTTTTTAAATTGAAATTATCCAGCTTAATTCACCGCACAGTGCAGCCTATCAGAAAACTAAATTAATTATTGAATTAAGATGTATGAGAAAAGTTATAGAGGAGGTCTTAGTATTTCAGAAAAGTTATATTATCACTCTGTTGTAATACAGGATAAGATACAATCTACCAAAATTTACCAACTCGATCATGAAAGATTTCAATGATTTTTTATATTTAGGAAAAAATTGGATGAGATAGAGGAAAACGTGTCTTCACATGTAATTTTGAATTTTTGATTTATTTCTTCACTTTTTTTGTTCCACAGTATAGAAGCGAATATTTTTCTAAAAATATCCCTTTTTCCAATATATTCCAAAACAATGTGCTGAACATTAGATCGGGTCAGTCTTCATAAAAAAAATAAGTTATGCCAGTCATCCTCTAGAATGAAAGAATATTTCATCAGGTTTCCAAAAACGCAAAAATAATTTTTTGCCACGCCCCAAAATACCGCGTCACCATTTTAAGTTCAATTGTAAAATGTAGCATGTCGTTGTTAATGGTTTGATATCAAGTTCTATGTAATGAATCTTTACAAAACTACCACTTTTGGTTTTTAAAGTATTTTATTTTATGCATAAACAATAAAATTTCAAAGGTTCAAAATACTGTGTAAACTTAATTCAATTTCACTTAAAAATTGTTAAAATAGTAAAGTTATATTAAAAAAAATTTCTTTTATATGAAAAATATTATTTATTTCCGGTTATGCCTTAGCTTTGACTAATAATTGTAAAAGTTATGGAATAAAGTAAAAAATAAAAATTTTTCGCACCAAAAATATTTTTTAAACTCCTTTAACTTCAGTATGTTTTAAATTTTGTCAAATGAAATTGCTTTAAACTTAAACAGTTTTTTAAACCTTTGCAATTTTGTTATTTATGCATTTATGCAAGTGCAATGAAATGATTGCTTTGTACAAATATAATAGGTTAGCAAAGGGCTTTCATTACATATGAAAATAATTGGACATTCAAAAATTGGATACAAAAACTATTAAAAAGAAAATATAAATTGTTTTTCACGCCATTAACAACATATATCACAATCGGACTTAAAATGGTGACACTATACACATAAAACAAAAAGGGCAGTATTTTGGGGCGTGGCAAAAAATATTGTTTGCATTTTTGGAAATGTCATGAACTATTCTTTCATTGTAGGGCCTGACTTTTTGTCGACCCACCCTAGTTCAACATTTATCTAGCCGTAAGTAATTTTTGAGTCAACACTTTGAATATGGATGATTTTTTTTTTAACAAAAACTAGTCTAATTCTTTTATTATTATTTTTTTTTTTCAAAAATTTAATTAATAAAATAAATATTTCTTTTAATATTTCAAAACACAAGACTAAAAATGGTTAAGAAAGAAATTTTTATTTGATTGACAGTTGCAGCATCGGACAAAAATGATGAAATTTTTAACAAAATTTCAAAATCATCGAGCGAGAAAAAAAGGTGGCGCTAGATTTTTCAAATCTGAAAAGCCCCAGCCAAAACTTTTTAGTTCTCGGTAATGGCAAATACTTATTAAAGTAGAGTAAAGCGATAGTCAATAAAAACGAGTGGTTAATTTGTGTTCAAGTTCAAATCTCACTGACGGCAAATTTTTTTTATTTTATTTTCATTTTTATTTAGGTACATATTTCTGAGTACCCCTAGAGTTTAAAAATAACTACATGAATTAGTGGACAACTCCAACAAAAATAACTAGTTATTCAGGCCAAAAATAAGTAGTTTACCAGAAAAGTAAACTTTTAGCTACGGTAATTTAAATCATGTATATACAGATTGGCCAGCCTTTTGTGCTTTGCTACCCCTTTTGCATCTCTATGTATAGGTCGCCTAGACCTATCCGCCCTATTCGGAATTTGATATGAAAATTATTTCTACCACTTATTAAGACTTTCACTGTACTACTCTGTTTAGTATAGGGACTGCCTATCCCCCTGGACCTAACCTTTCGATTTTTATTTCATCAATGAAATATGATATGAAAATAATTCTCACAGTTTAAGGTCGAAAAATGAAATATCATATCTGAATTAAGGGGCATACAGAATGATGCTGTGAAAATTGTAAGAAAATCCGTTCAGCCATTTGAGAGTTTAAAAAAAAAAAAAAATATATATATATATATATATATATATATATATGGTTATATATATATATATAGAGTTTTAAAAAATGGGTTATCAAGATCCGACATATCGTATGACAAGAACTACACGTGTGTAAAATTTCGTGAAAACCGGTTCTGCAGTTTTTCAAAATGAGGCGTAAGTAAGTTTGTTCATTGGCTTCTTTGTGTATTGTGAGAATTTGACACTAAACTGGTTCCTGCCAGCCAAAAATTGTCGAATTACACAGTACAACAGCCAATCTGGGGGGTGAGAAATTCCAAGTCAGGGTGATGGTACTAGGTCAGTATAGTAAAACCCTCAAAGGGTTTGGCGTTCATATATATGTCAGTTTTTTTTATGACCTTTTAAATTTTTTCCTTATCTTGATGTTTTTTCGCTTAGTTGTAACATTTTGGCAAAAACGTAGTTTAACATAACTCAAGAACCACTTGTCCGATTTTGCTAAAACAAACTCAAAAAAATTTAGAATTACAATTTCTTTAATCCGTTCATATAACGTTTTTCTTTATAGTCAACAGTTTTGCCGGTAAAAATAAATTTGTGGAGAAAAAAAAATATTTTTTTTCCTAAAAATTAAATTTTTTTTTTTTTAATTCATAAAAAATCCAAAACGGAAAAAAGGATCAAGTGTTATTAATTTCATGTAAAGTCACGTAACCTATAAACAAAATGCGACATAGGTCATAGAAATCGATTAACGCGTTCTGCTTTTATTTACAATTAAGTGAAGGTATCCCATTTTGACAAGAATATTGATATTTGTTTTTATTCAAAAAAGTGTCATTTATCGCCTTTTTTATAAATTTTCCCTAATAACTCCAGACTTCTGGCCATAAACTAAAAAAAAAATTAAGTAAACATTTTTATAATTTTTTATTTTTATTTTATTTATTTATTTTTATTTATTTTAATAAATATTGCCTAAACTTTTTCGATGGTGGTTGTTCGGGACTAGTGGCATCGCATTCATCGCTATCATCAGTTTCTGAACCACACATAATGTCAATGTGTGACTGTTGGCCCTTTTGCATCTCCAGAAAATTCTTTATCATCAAGATCATCCTTGTCTTGCCACACAAGCTTACTCCACCAGCAAATTTCCACAATTATTGCACTCGGCGACTTTTTGCCTCTATATCTGTAAGTTTTTGTTTTATTAAAATGAGTTTGAAAAAATAAAAAAACCAGTATTACCTCATTTCAAATGGCATAGCAACTTGATGATAGCGTTCACCTTGTTCATCAGATTCGGTAGCCAATTGTTTGCTGAAGTAGTCCAGATGATGATGTAAATAATGGATTTTCAAGGACATGTGGACACCAATTTCCGAGAATGCTCTTAACATCCTTGCGACAGAAACATCGTAGTTGTTAGAACGATGCTTTCCCAACAAGCCTTCTATTACTTCTTTGATTGCCTGCCATGCATTCAATTCAGCGTCAATCAAAATATTGTTGAATGCGTCACTTTTAATCAGCTTTCGTATATCTGGACCATTTAGTACGCCTGATTGGAAAAAATTAATTTGTTAAGATGGAAAATCATGGGAAATGAATGTGATATTATAACTTACCTTCTATAATTTTACTTTCGCTGAGTCTCGGGTAAATTAGTTTCAAACACAAGAAAACTTCATCTCTTTTGGCGACAGTTTTGATAAAATTCTTAACAATTCCAAGTTTAATATGCAGTGGAGGCAGCAATATCTTCTCCTTCGGCACTAGAGGCTCACGAATAATATTGGCCGTTTGTAACCTGCTGTGCTCTCTGAGTTTCCATCCGTGGCATGCATATTGGTCACCGGAAAATCGTGTGTCCCAATCGCATAAAAAGCACATATATTTTATATAGCCGCTTTGAAGACCGCAAAGCATTGCTACAACTTTTAAATCGCAGCATATGCGCCACATATGTTTGACGTAGTTAACCATTTTTAAAATATTTTCCAGTGCATCATATGTTTCTTTCGTTTCTGTACTATAGGCGATTGGAACTGAAGGTTTTTTATTGGTCTTATGCAGTAAAACCGCCTTCAAGCTGAGTTTTGAACTGTCAATAAATAATCTCCAGTCATCTGCTTCATATTTTATTTCCATTGCGTCCATCAATTTTCCTACATCCGGGCAATATGCAGAAGGTTTTTCATCATTCACAAGGAATAAACTTTGGAATGTTGCCTGACGACTTCGATAAGCTGTGACTTTCACACCGGGTGCCAACAAATTGTTTGATTTCAAAATGGAAGCCAGCTCTTCCGATTTATGCTGTGTTAATTCCAACTTGGCAATAATTGAATCAAGCTTATTTTGAGTTATTAAAATTGGCTCATTGGATACTGATGGCTCATATGGGGGATCATCACGTGCATGATATGTCGGAGCAGTCGTAGAAGAGAAAATATCTTGGCTAGAAGCTTTTGGCACAGGAATGTAGTCCGAATGAGGCAATGGTGTTGCGGCACTTGCAACACCAATGTAATTATACGATTTTCTTATCCTTTTTGCGGCTCCTTTATTCGCACATGCATAGGAATTCAATGGATTGTGACCTTCGCCAGGATTAATCCAAGTCATTGGGATACCGAATGGCATACTTTCACGTCTTCTATTTTTCCAATCCATTAGACAGTTGTAGCAGCTTTTACACACTATATTTGGTACCCAATTTTCGTTCACTATAACATTTTGGTTGAAGTACATCTCGTATGTTTGACCACAGCAGTAGCAAAAGCTATTTATATCTGGCTTGCACAGTTCCATATTCTGTTCTCTTTTGTTCACTTTTAAAAAACTGGAGAAAAATCACGTTTACTGTTCGCGTTCGTCGGCACTTGTTGAATGACAAAAATCACAGAACCAGTGTGAGAAAGAGAAGAAGTATAATGACAATGCATGTTTTATGTGAACATTACAGAACCAGTGTTGCCACATCAATATTTCTCTTTTAGTACAGTAGAAAAATATGAGATAGTTCGGCTTGTGAGTGTCAATGTTTTCTCCAAATAATGTTGTGCATATCTGGAGCAGATTTTTGAAATTCATACATTTACCTAATTATGAATAAATGAGAAACGCGTGCATCGATTTTCATGATCTATGCCTTTTTTTGCTCATGAGTTATGTGACTTTACGAGAAAGTAATTAGTTTTTGCACTTTTTTCCATTTTGGATTTTTTATGAATTAAAAAAAAAAAAAAAATTAAATTTTTAGGCAAAAAATACTTTTTTTCCTTCATACATTCATTTTTAACTTCGAAAGTGTTGCACATATAGGAAAACGGTATAGAAACAGATTAGAGAAATTGTAATTCTTAATTTTTCTAAATTTGTTTCATCAAAATCGGACAAGTGGTTCTCGAGTTATGTTAAACTACGTTTTTGCCAAAATGTTACAACTAAGCGAAAAAACATCAAGATAAGGAAAAAATTTAAAATGTCATAAAAAAAAACTGACACATACGAACGCCAAACCCTTTGAGGGTTTTACTATACTGACCTAGTACCATCACCCTGACTTGGAATTTCTCACCCCCCAGACAATAATCCCAAAAATGTTCCACATTGTTATTAAAGTGCAAAAAGAACATATTAAAATTCATTGTTTTTTCAAATATCATATATTACCTAGATAACGGTCTTCTCGTGTTTTCCAAAGGCACTTTGATAACTTTAGTGGTTAAGTTTTCATAAATTTTTAACCTAAAGGACATTTTTTCTTAAAAATTGTAAATAGCAAAATTTAAAATTTTTTCAGCTGAAGTCATTCCATTTATAAAGTTTATAGAAAATATAAATATAATTTTAAAAAAGGCAACTACATCTTTGTCATGTAATTTTCTGATTCGCTTTTTAATTTCTCTAGAAACAAATTATATGAATACATGTAACTCTAATCTAAAAAACTACCGGATTTTGAAATTTTGATTTCGATTTTATTATTGAGAAAAATGTACGGCATTAAAAAATTTGTTGACTCCATATATATAAAAATAATGTCTTTTAGAAACATCATTTTTAAAAGTTTACAAAGTAAAAAGTAACATTTTCGCCTTTTTCCATTACATATCAATCATTTATGTTTTTTTATTTACTTTTTCTCTTTGCAATGTCTTTGACGTACATAGTTTTTTATTTTATCTTGTTTTTTTTATACTTTCTTCTGTATTCACTCATTCACTTCATTGATAATGTGATAAAATATTAATGTAATTACAGTTGTTTTCAGTTTGCGGCACTTGATTCCATATGGTATACTTCAGTTAAAAAATACAAAAAACTACTCACACAGACATGCTGATACAAACAGTCCGTCTTAAGTACAATTACTTATTGTTGCAACTATTCGGAATCACTCAACTCTGATAACAAGGACAGAAAGGAAGTCAGTTATAAATCTTACCTTTTTTTATATTTATTTTTGTTTTATCCATTTTATTAAGTTAACATTATTAATTTTCTGCTAAGAATTCTTCCTACATATTCCCTTCTATAGAATGAGCACCTGAATGCTACAAAAAACAGCTGCTATAAATATATCTGCACTGTAATAAGCACACACAAACATTGCTTATACTTCTGATCATACACTACCCGTCAACTGATTAAGTTTAAGATTTTCGTTGCATTCTAACGCAAAATAAAAATGTAACTGTAGTCTAGTAAAACTCCCAAAGGGTTTTTCAAAGTTATTCGAATTAATCAGTTTTATGGCTTCTTGAAATTCGAAGTTTTTCAAACTTTAATTAATAATAAAATATTTAAATTATTTAATTCAAATGTTACTTCATATTGTTCTTTTATAGAATTATTGTACTAAAATTTTTGCTGGATACCACTCTCTCTATTTACGCCCTTTTTTGTCATAATACGTTTTACTTTATTTAGACTTGATACTATGTCTAAACTACTGAACCGATTAAAATAAAACATAGCACATCCGTATATTCTTAAATTAAGTACTGACTAGATGCCACGCCCACTTTTTTTCTCTCAATAAGCAATTTACAAATTTTATAAAAATTTTTATAATAGTGGGAAAAAAATATCACAGTAAAATAAAAGTGGGAGAAAAAGGGGAGTGGCACCCACATAGATAAAATTTTAAAATATTCAATATTTTCTATTCTATATTTTCCATTGTATGTTAAATTTTTTGCAAATTGTGTTAGTAGCATCATGAAAGGAACAAAACTAATTTTTTCTGAAAGTGGGATAAAAGCTGGGCATGGCATTCAACATATATTTTAGCTCATAGTTTTCTCCAAAAAGTACTTGATATATTTCCTAAATATAATCCGAAATTTCAAAAAAAAAAATAATAATAATAATAATTGTTTGACAAAAGTGGACGTGATAAATTTATTAATTTTATATCCTATGCTTCCTTTAGAAAGATACAGTTAAATCGGTTACAATCCATAAAGTCTTGTTATGAAAAGTGGGTGTAAAATGGGAGGGGAATTTAATAAAAATCTCACATAATATCTAAGAGAAACTTTGAACTTTATAAATCAATAAGTACCCATAAATAAACTTAAATTTAAAATATCCGAAGTTTAAGGGTTCCTAAAATCTAAATTCGAACTAACTGCGAAAAATTCCATTAATCTGATGCTAAACTTTCATTTCGCGTTAAAGCCATTGAGGCAATGGCTTAGTGTTAATATACCCAACATCAAAAAATGATGGATGGTATATTGGGATTGGCATTCCGTGTATAACATATCGAAGTAATCATCCAAGAACCCATAAAGTATACATATTCTGGGTCCTCGTGAAAATATAAAATAATCTAATGATATTCGTACGTCTGCTTTTCTGTTGAAAGCACAATAGAGCTCAAGGCGAACATCCTAGGGAGAAGAAAATTGCCTTAAATATTTGTATTATATAAGGTTGAAAACGAGTAAAATTGGTTCATACATAAAAAAAAGTTATGGACCAAATACTAGAAAAATCGAGTGTTCGTCGTACCTCCAGTTTGCACTTTTTGGCCGATATCTCTTACAAAAAGCAAGTACATCAACGAAATTTGCATAAATAGTTCAAGGACCATAGAAAACCCGGAAACGAAAACAGAAGATGATTTATTTCTGTGCGTTACAAACATCAGCACAAACGCACAATGGTGGTGTGAGGTATAAAAATGAATATGCAAATTGTAAACAATGATTGTTAAAATTGAAAAATAATAAGAATAAATTGTAAGAAATTTGTTTTTAATGTTTCTATAAATTGAAATAAATTAATATTTCTATACTTTTTTTCTTTATTAAAAGTACAAATTTCACCATTGAAAAAATTTACTTTCGTTTTTAAACAAACCAATACATGCAAACGTTAAAAAAAAGATTGACACTTCAGTCTAACACTTTAAAATGAAGCAAAAAATAATCAGCTGAGCTTAAAATGTCACCTTGTACTAGTTTATACGTATCTCTATTCATGTTTTTGCCGACAAGATTTTGAGTACGTAAAATTTTTTTCGCAGTATTTCTTAGATTTAGTCCGGAATGTCCATACTCTAAAATTTTTTTATTTTTTTTTTATCGCACAATTATTTTCCGCGACCACGTTTTAAAGGTTCTTATAGAAAACTGTTGAAAATAAAAATACAGTGTTATGGGCGAATTCAGCAAATGCTTGATGTAAACTGATTTTATTCTTAATAAACCTATTCAGATGACCCAAAAAAATAATTACCTTAAAAAATATATTTATTGGAAAAAAATCCGTTAAAAATAGAACTCATTTATAAATTAATTATTTCTTGCTAGTACATAACTTAGAATTCAAAGCTTTAAAAACTTGGATGAAAAAAGTGTAACTGTCTCTTTTTACATTAATAATAATACGATTTTTAGTGTAACGAAAATCTTGAACCTAATCAGTTAATCGGCAGTGTAGTATATTTTACACATTGAAAGTTTTTTTTAGCTGCTTTTTACAACAAGAAAAGGTCGCTGATTATGTTGAATTTTATCTTTCAATTTTTGTATCGAAATCCTTTTTATTCGTTACATTTTTGTTTTTAAATACATTTTTTTAATAATGAACTTAATTTTCGTTGCAATTTGTTAAAAAAAATCCTTTTGTATACGTATTCTTGTGGATAATACAGTTTGTGTAAAGGGTTTAATATTTTAGTCCAGCTCAATAAGCATTTTTTATATATGACTACTGAACGTAGAAGAAATAATTAATGAAAATGCTTTGGAAATGAAAATGATTTTCATTTTGCAAAGTAATGAAAGCAATTTTTTTCGCTACATAGGGTCAGTATGTTTTTTTTTCTTTTCTTTTTTTAATACCAGAAATATTAGTTAGAAAAAGAGGAAAATTATGTTTGCATTAACATTTGGTAAATTAAGTTTTTTTTTATAGAAAAAAAGGTCGTTTTTTAATTAATAACTTATTAATTCAATTTAAATGGTATACTTCTTAATTATAGCTTTATTGATAATCAACTACTTAATGATTGACGAGAAACTTGGATGAGATGAAATATGGATATAAGAACGAATCAAAATCCCAAAAAGAGAAAAGCCTTTGATGGCTCTTACGAGTCATGACTGAATGCAAATAGCTCTGGACAAAATAGTTATGTTAAAATCTTGAGAAGTTTTTTGTAAGGCAGAATATGAATTTGTTATACAATTTTGAATCAATAAATCAATTAACATCTTGTTGAATATGCGGGACAGAATAACTAAATACGGGCAGAGACTGAATGGACAATCTCTGTTTTTTAAAGGACTTAAACCTAAGGGTTACCTTTGAGATGCTTATTGCGAAAACAAATAAATGAACCCATGACTGTATAAAGGTATATTCACTACATGATATTAATAGACTAGAAACACTCTTACCGGTATGTGCAGATCGTTTGATGCACGAAATCGTGCAATTTTGACAACCAAAAAAAGTATATCTATAGCTCACAGAAGTATGAACCTTTGATTTGTAGAGATCAGGCCAACAAAAAACAAAAAAAAAAAAAAAGACTGATCAAAGACTCAGCAAGGAGATTAACGAGGTAAATCCTGTATAACGTAATTGCGCTAAATCTGACAAAATCTCCAAGTCAATCTCAAACACGTCTAATAATCAAGATCACAAAGCATATTCCACAAACAAAACACCTAAGGAGTTACCTGCCCCTTTTGCAAAATCTCAAGACCTCACAACGGCAAAAATCAAGTGAGGCTCAGGTGCTTGCGGGCAAGTTGTTAAAACCCTAAACTATCATCAGCCGTAGTCAATCTGAAGTTAAAATTACTACATGCAGATAGCATCCTTTGAAAGAAAAAAATTTTGTGGGGCGTTAATTTCAAATTTTGTTCTGTAAGATTAAGCGCTTCCAGTTTTCATGAGTATTCTCTGGTAACCTAAAGCATTCAGGATCTCTAAGGTTGCCAAATCCTGATCGTTTTTCAGGCGAACATTTATATCATCAACAACTGATGCATAAGTGAAAAGTCTTACTGCAAATAAGACACTAAATTCCAATTTGTTAAGTATAAAATCTCTTATCGGATAGCAATCGTAAATGGTGCTATCACTAATAAATATTATTGTGAAATTTAGTTTTATAAATTTACATGCCTACAAGCAGACAAAAAATGTGGTTGTGGTAATTATAACCTAAGAGCAACATATTATGATTAGAATATATAACTACAGTTAAAAATTATAATGATTAAAAATAATAATTATTATGGTACTACTTTATTATGATTCGACTTTATCTTATTATAGTCACATTTTATCATATTATGGTGCATTTTTTCATATTTTGATCCCATTTTATCATATAATAATTCCCATAAATTATATTATATTTTAATTTTTTGATATTATCTCATTTTTTTCATATTATAATTTGATTGTATTATATTATAATCCCATTTTATTATAATGTGACCTAAAATTATATGTTTAGTGTACTAAATTTGCTAAAATAAAACACATTAGTTCGAAGTTATTATTTTTTTTTTTTAAATATTTTACAAAGTAATGGAAAAAATCTTTATTTGATATTAAAATTTATTTATATTTTTACAATTTACATATTAATTAAATTTAGTAATAATAAGTAGTTATTTACATAAAAATATTTATATATGAACTTAGTTCGGTAATTTTATATTTAAGTTTGAAATATAATAAAATTAAATTTAATAGAAACCGAAAATTAAACATCTTCGGAAGTATGTTATATATTATCTTAATTTTTAGTGTAGAATAGAATGCCACTTTCAAATTATATGTTTTTACCATTTTTATTTGCAGTTATTTAGTTTTATTTAATTTTTTCACAAATACTCACCATTTTACCACGAGTTTTTAATAAATACATAAATACACAAAACAACTGCTCACTTACTGACTGACACAAGAATGTGTATCCAATAGTTTTGAAGCAAAAATATGTTTTAGAAGAAAACACACAATAGTTGTGGAAAACAAAAGATGGTCTTAAACAAACATTCTATTTTTGAGAAAAATATAACATTTCTGAAAACAATTCTACAAAACAAAATATAAATAAAAATATTGGCAATACTGGTTGTAGAAATAACTAAGTTTTTGCATGTTTACAAATTTTAGTTTCTGGTAAAAATATTCTCCAAATATGATATTTTTGTGTCAACCATATTAACATTTTGATTGAGGGTTATCATTTAATTATTAAACATAAAGAGAGTTTTTATCATGAACACACTACTATTAAGATCAATAAAACATAACTATAGGTACATTATATTATTATGGTGACCATGCCGCAACCAAATTTTTTCTCTGCGTGTATTCACAAAAAATATTGCGACTGAAAAATAAAAAGGTCATGCTTTTGTTAAGACTTAATAATATGCCTATTCATACGACTCAGTCTTAACTTCGTTTTCAGTTAAAATTAGTCACAAAAACCCTAATTTTCTTCCTTGACATCTATGATAAGTACAAATTGTAACTTATTTTACATTATGTCTTTTCATATTTGAGATAATTAAAATATATTAAGAACAGAAAAAGTGAATATAAAAAAATAAAAAAAATATATAACAATTGGATTAATTTGTGCTGGATTAATTTGTATATGTAACAAATTTTATTAAGTTATTAAAACCATAAACCTTACTCTACAAAATAATGAAAACCGTTGTTAACAGGCTAACTACATATTAAAACGAGAGTCTATTTAGAAAAAGTTTATGTTCATTAATACATCACAACAATTCAAAATAGGCTACAAAATTTCTGCTTTTTGTTCTGCATAAAAAAGCTTATATAGTTTTTTTTCGCAAAATATTAAATTAAAAAGTTATAAGAAAAAAAAGTTAATAAAGATTTTAATTACTTCTAAGACCTTATTTAGAAAAAACGTTTCAGTAAAAAAAATTATAAAAATAATATCTTTTATAAATGCGTTTTATTTTAACTTGTGGTAAGATGGAATAATAATATGATAAAACGAAATAATAATAAGATAAAATGGAATAATATTATGAAGAATGACATAATTATATTATAAAAATATTCTCTAAATCAAAATATGACAATGTGATATAATAATATAGTAAGATAATATATTAATATAATAACATTAAATCATAATCTGATAGAATGTGATAATGGTGTAGTAAGATTGCTCAATTAGATGTCAAACTAAACCCATAACATGAAAAAACAAATCATAAAATTGAACACAATATAATCATAATCATTGTTATTATAAGCATTTCTATTTTTTTTTTTTTTTTTTTTTTTTTGTGATCATATGTTCTAATCATAATACGTTGCTATTATGGTCACTACAACAATATTTTTTCTCTGCGTGCAATTATTCGGGTTTTCATATTTATGGATTAATTCCACAAATAATTATTCGAGGGTAAAAGTTGATCGGCTAATATCCGATTATTGGCAAACATTCTTAGTAATATATGTAAAATATATAAATAATACTAAGTTTAGTTTTTAATATATTGAAATAGTTATTTATAAACATAATGTAAATCAAATTCTTTTAAAAAAAGTTCATCTTACCAGTTCTGAAAATAATTTCATTTTTTCCTAATGCTACCAAATATTCTCCTAATTTAATTAATAAATCAGTCTTTTTAATGCAACTATTTCTGTATGAGAATGATTATTTATTATAAATGAAGAAATTAATATTGGTATTTTTACGTACATTTTGTTAATGAAAATTAAGATGTTTATTACTTATATAACTTTGAATTTACTTTACTCAAAACTGTGGACTGTGATTGGTGCAAGCTTAAGTATTTATAAAGTTATAATATTATAATCTTTTCATGTCGCATTTTATTAAACACTCTATCCCAGAAAAAAAAAGAAAAAAAATCTAGAGTCAATAAGATCCTGAACTTGTGATCCAGAATTTGTGCAAATTGCCATTGGAAAATGTTTGAATCTCTTTTTAATAATATATTTGAAAGCTTTTTGTATTTCTTCTTAAGCACAAGAAAACGTACATTTATTTATACTTGGAAAGTAATAAAAAGTACTTTTATTTATTTTTGCTGTTAGATTACAAATATTAAAAAAATATATAATACATAAATGTATCTTAAAAATAAAAAAAGAACTAAATTTTTAATTCCGGAAAACTGATTTTCGGATTGTCGGTTATTCGAACAAATTGCTCGGTTTATACGTTATTCGAGAATAGAAAATTCTAAATTATTCGAACAAAATTAATCGGATAACCGGATGACGACTAATCGATTAGATACCATAATATTTAGTCAATTTAAATATTTTTAGCCATTATTACGATTCAATTTCTTCAATTTTATTCAAATTGACTGAAATATATTATTCGATCTTAAAATTCACAAAAAAATAAAATAGGTAAATTAACAGATAATTTTTTCAAATTAACTTCTTTTAAGGATATTAAATTAAATAAAATTGTGTATTGTTTTTTTTACGAAGATTTACTGCCAATTTTCGTTAATTTACAAGATATTGATTAACTACCATTAAAGGGTTTAGTTAAAAAATCATATCTTGCATTTGAACCATATATGATGGTACAAATTAATATAGTTAGTGAACAAATTATATGTAAGTTTTTTTTTTTTTTTTTTGGCTAATGAACATTTTTCTCTATTACACTACGCGACAGTCAAAATCGGGATGGGATGAAACCAACGGGAAATGTTATATCGGTAAAAAAGAAGTTATACGTCCCGGGGTTTAGCTGGGTCACGTCTAGGAATCGAGATATATCGATTTGAAGTTAGTAACTACCATATAGGGGAAATTGTGACCTTTGGTGGTCTTTTTTTTGACATAACTCGAGTACCACCAGTCCGATTTTGCTGAAACAAATTTAAAAAAAATTAGGAATTACAATTCCTTTAATCTGTTCATATAACGTTTCGCCTCATAAGCAACCGTTTCGCAGTTACAAATAAATGTATGAAGAAAAAAACTATTTTTTGCCTAAAAAATTTAATTTTTTTATTTTTAATTCATAAAAAAATCCAAAACGGTAAAAAAAGTGTCAAGTCCTATTACTTTCACGTAAGTTCACATAACATTTAAACAAAATGAGACATAGATCATGAAAATCGATGGACGCGTTTCGCTTTTATTCACAATTAAGTGAAGGTATCTCATTTTGACATGAATATTGATTTTATTTTTCAATGAATTTGGATAATATTTATTATATATTATTTATTATAATTATTAACACGTAAAATTAAAAATTATTACAGGTAATTATTAGGTTATTACATAGATACATAGGTTATAAAAATCGATGAACGCAAAACTTATTTTCGTTTGTTTGCGCCCTTTACTTTCTTGCGTGGTCTTCATTTGGAAGAAATCAATTGTTTTTAATCAGTCATTTAACTTCATTTTTGGGACTTACCCTCGGAGGAAACTTCCATTGTATATTCTTCATCTTCATTGTCGGGATCGTACGTCTTTTGCGACCACCAACAAATTTCAGCAACCAGCGAATCGAGCCTTTTGCCTTTATGTCGCGTTTCCATTGGCATTGCCACTTGATGGAAGCGCTCGCCATGTTCATCCGACTCTGAGGCTAGCTGCTTGCTGAAGTATTCGAGATGGTGATGCAAGAAGTGAATTTTGAGGGACATATTCACTCCAATTTTCTGAAAGTAGTGCAACATCTTCGTTACAAGAGCGGGGGAATTGTGTGCGTACTTCCCAAAAAATATCGTATGACTTTCTTCACTGCCCTCCACGCAAAGTAATCATTACCGTCTAAAGCACCTTTAAATTCCTTTGATTTCATGAGCTTTCGTATATGCGGCCCATTCAGAACACCTTCCTTCAATTTTGCTTCGCTGATTCGTGGGAAAATATTTTCCAAACAATCAAGAATTTTCGGTTGCTTCACAATGGCCTTGATGAAATTTTTTACGATTCCC
Organism: Protocalliphora azurea; assembly: GCA_932274085.1. Lineage (NCBI taxonomy): Eukaryota > Metazoa > Arthropoda > Insecta > Diptera > Calliphoridae > Protocalliphora > Protocalliphora azurea. Next base: position 65,445,089 of record OW026523.1, on the reverse strand, counting down.
AGTTTGATATGGAGAGGGAGCATGAGGACGTTCTCCATTGGCACCAGTGGATCATTTACGCAGTTGTGTCTTTTCTCCGTTGGATCTCGAGCAAGCCACTCATGCATTTCGTATTGATTTCCTTTAAATCGGGTATCCCAAAGACACAAGAAACACATGTTTTTCGTATAGCCTCCTTGGAGACCTCTTAGCATCGCCACGAATTTCAGATCTCAACTGATCCGCCACATGTGATCAGTGTAGCAAACTTTATCCAAAATTATTTTCATGGAATCGTATGTTTCGCTCATGTCTGTGCTGTAGCCAATGGGAATGCTTGGTTTTTTATTATATTTATGTAGCAAAACGACTTTCAGGCTTGATTTCGAAGAATCGATGAAAATTCGCCAATCAGCTGCGACATAATTAATGGCCATCGCCTCCATCAGTCCCTTTATATCGTGGCAGTAAACAAATGTGTTCCCTTCGTTGAGTGTATAGTACCGCTGGAATAGCAATTGTCGTCTTCGATAACCGGTGACTTTGACATTAGGCTCCAAATTGTTGCCTTCTTTCAAAAGCTGGGCAAGTTTTTCTGCTTCACGTTGAGAAAGGTTTAATTCTGCAACAATCTTGTCCATTCTTGCTTGTGATATTGGAATTATTTTGTTCGATGGGCCGGCTTCTGGTGTTGGTTTTTAGGTGAAATCCGATTGATCCATTGTTTCAATAGAAAAAGAAGTTTCTCTGTCAGGACTTGGAAGCGGTGGAATTGGTATTTCAAATAAAGCTTATTTAAAAATAAAGGTGTTTGCATTAACAATATATCATTGCAGAGATAAAAGGGTTGTTGCGTCAACTATGTTGTGAGCAATACTTTTCTCTGCGCGTAACTTATGATTTTACCAGAATTTTTGATCATTTATTTTCTTTTAAAATTTCATCATTTAAAAATTCTACAACTTTCTAAAAGATATCATTATGGAAATTATTGTAAAGAAGAAAGCTACTTTTTAATAGGGGCCAGTTCAGATTATTCGTTATAACAGTCACAGATAATGTAAATTATTTGCTTTATATTAAATTAATATTTATTTTCCAATTCTGGAAATAATAAATCTCAATATTCTACACACTACAGACTATTTTAAATTCCCTTCAATACCTCCTCAAAATTAAAAATATTTAGTCTTTAACAAATTAAATAGAATCATTAAAGGAGAACATCTTTTGTAGGTATTGTATCCTATATATATGTTTATATATGGCCTTTTACATGTAAGGTCATTTTTAAAATCTCAAAGTTTTTAAAACACATATACATACTTTGATACAAATTAAGATATTCCCACTAAACAAAAACCTATGAAATTTAATATTTATTCATTTGAAAACTTTTTCAACTATTCAAGTACAAACTATAAGAATTGGCTTGAATATCCTTAATTTTCAAATTTGAAACTATGAATTTTTCCAGCAAAAAGATTCTAATATAACAATTATAGCCAGATTCAGTACAAAAAGCAAATTATTTAATAAATAAAATTTGTATGAAAATTACTCAAAATGTGTTTAAAACAATAAGTAATTTTCATACAAATTTTATTTTCAAAAAAATTATGTTGTTGTGCTGAATCAAGCGCTTAAATTTTTCAATTGCTTTTATAATTTAAAACTGAGCTGGATATTTCTTTAACAAACAAATGTTTCTCAAATACGAGTATTTTCTAAACTTTTTCTTCAATATTAATATACACTTCATTTAAACACGAAAAATATTTGTTCCTAAACTATTTTTAAAACTGAAATTATACATCAATAAATTAAAAATTGTATTATATATTTTTTTCATTAGCTGAAAAGGAAATTGTGCATTCACTACTTCAAACACATTGTTCTTTATATTTCATAGACTATAATAGCAGTTTTGCCATTTTTATTTATACTTTTTTATGAAAAAATAAAGTTTTTTTTAAATGTGAAAATTTTTTGAATATTGTTTTAATAAATTATTAACAATCACTTGAAAATTTTGTAAAAGCCAACACATATACTTTAAGTTCCCAGTAAAAACTTTGCTTTCCTGGTAAGCTAGCAGGTTTAATATAAAATAAAATACTTATCTTTTGTCTGAATAACTAGTTATTATTGTTTGAGTTGTCCAAACAATCCTATAGTTATTTTGAGACTCTACGGATTCTCAACCGAATACCTTAACCGAAAATTCAAAAAAAAAAAAATTGCCGCCAGTGAGATTTGAACTTGGGCATACATTAGCCATTCGTTTTTAATGACTAACGTCTTACTCAGTACGCCATTTCGTACTCAATTTTCTAAGTGACAAAAATTTAGTATAAAATATCTTTTTAGACATTTTGTTAAACTAAAACTAACAGCTTCAGAATAGGGCTGAACCAACAATCTTTTGGTTGTTAATCCAGCGCTCTAGTTAACTGATCCACGTGATTGCAATATAATAATAATGACGCCTCATTACTCAGAAACTACTTTAATAAGTAGTTGCCATTACCGAGAACCAACAAGTTTTTGCTGGATTTGAATTTTTGAAAAATTTTCTTAATTTTGAATAGATGTTTATTGGGTTATATTTCATAGCTCTAAAAAAAGTTTAAAAAAAGGAGAAAAAAAGTAGCGCTAAATGGAAAAATTCAATTTAATTTTAACGCTTGACTTCATAGACTACAGAAATGAAAAAAAAAAAAACTTTGCAAATGGCTACCTTCCACGCAAACCCTTACCCACTCACCCACAAATTTTTTAAATCCCACAAAGTATGCTTGAAGTTTTGTTTCCTGCTTTTTTAATAATCGTATTTTATATTAAGGACATTTTTTATTGTTTATACAATATTTTTTATGTAATTTATTCATCATTTTATTTTCTTATTTAATGTGATTGTTTCGTATGATTTTCGTAAATGTTTTTGGTTTTATTTATTTTTTTTTTTTTTCTTCTCTCTTCTCTTTGCCACTGTGATTAAACAAACATCAGCTTGTAGTTTTTAATAAAAAGTCTATAAATATATTTTTGCATTTACTATAGACAAAATGTCCATGAAAATTTATAAAAAGCTGAATATGAAGTAGCTATTATTTAAGGCCAAAATAATGAGGATAATATTTTTTTTTCATTTAGTTTTAATAAAAAAAAAAAAAAAAAAACAGCAAAGCTGGACTGGATTGGTGAAAAAGAAATATTTGCAATATGAAAATAAATTTAATGTAGCTGGAGCACTCCATTAATTTCTCATTTATTTCTACATACTAAAGAACATATGATGACTTAATAAATTAAAAAAATGTTTGCTGAGCAGACACTTGTTTCCAGAATATCTAAAATTTTTCTGGTAACAAAATATTGTAGAAAAATCAACAACAAATAATACATTTTTTTTTTTTTTTTTTTTTTTTTTTGTTGAGTATTTGTCACAAAAGTGATTTCATTGGAAATCACACCATGCATAATTGTATGTAACAAAATAATTTCCCCACCGGCTTATCGCAAAGCGTTGTCGGAAATGATTTATATATACTTCCTTATTAACACGCGCACTTCAAATGCGAAAACAAAATCAAACAAACAGAGTCCTGAAATCAATCATGCCAGTATTAAAACACACATATTTTTGGGGGGGTAGGGTGAGGATTTTAAATACATTATTCAAATGTATGTATATATATATGTATGTATGTTTGTTTGTATGTATGTGTGTATGTTTGTATGTATGTAAGTTTTCTTGTCTGCTAAGTGTGAGAGTACATGTCTGAAGTTATAATTTAATACACTCTTTAATGGAAACCAGTGATAATTCTTTTAAATCAGTGAGTCTCGAATAAACAAAGTGACAAAAACAAATTGCACAAGTAAAAAACAAAACCTGCAAATGTTCCTAATGAAAACGTAAATTTACACTTGAAATACTGCCAAATGCGTGAATTTTTTTATTGACTGTTACATAAAAAAAAAAAAACATATATCTTTCATTCCACGAGAGATTTACCAAATAAGGATATTTTTAAAAAAGCTTCATCAGATATTGTTAAAACTTGGTATACATATAATCTATAGTTATTTAGTCGTTCTCATTGTTATTTGTTTTTTGTTCTTCAATTTTCAAAACTTCGCGACTTTCTTCAAGATTTAAATTTTTGTAAAAGTTAAGAAAACTGGAAAGGTATGTCATTTTAAAAGCTTATGTCTTTTTTTTTGTAATAAAAACAAATTCGTTTAAATTTTAATTCCATTTAAATATCTGTAAAAGTTATGTGGTGATACAATATGTACCACTACAATACGTACCATTACTTCCAAAAAAGTCGAAAATAGACACCTATTATTTTTTTCGTACAGTCATTAGCCGTTTGGGCTTCGCAATAAGTCACTTGATTTAATTATAAATTTGATTCAATATTTGCATCCTATGGGGGTACTGCTCCCCTGCCCCTATCGAGAAAATAAGTGGTCTATTTTATTTTTGTGGATTGCAGGATGCTTTTGTTAAAATGTATTACTCTCCATGCACCTACCCCCTTTTTTTTTGTTTTGAAAGGTGTAGTTATCATAAGAGTAACTCCTACCAAATTTGAACATTCTCACTATAACAGTTCTTAAGATATGCGATATTAAACATTGACGTCCCTGAAGCTATCTTACTACAAAAAATTCAAGAAAATGAGTGCAGCCGTTATTAAGATATCCTATACTTAATATTGGTATCCTATGGGGGGTACCATTTCTCCTGCGCTTATCGAAAAAAATAAGTAGCCTATTTTATTTTCGGGGCTCATGTGATATTACTGTAAAAATTTCAGGAAAATCGATTCAGTCGTTTAGGAGTCTATAAGCCAACAAACAGACAAACATATTTCATTTTTATATATATAGATATTTACTCATGCAAAGTATGTTCTCGTTAATCATTTTTATTAATGAGCGCAAATATTGTAAAGGTTTAAAGTTGAAACTTAAAAAGAAATCTTAAAAATAGAAGTATCATTTTATTGCAACAAAAACAAAACGCAGTTTTATAGAACTTCTAAAGTGCTATCAGCACATGTCAAAACTATTACTGCATCTTTAAAAGTGTGATGACCAAAATTCTTGGAATTTTGATCAACATAATATTAACAATAACTTCTTGAAATGTAAACATTGTATAAGAAAATAAAGGATACATTAGCGTTTTACTTGTAGGGAGATGGATTACATCCATCTTTATTGGGGGCGAATTACATTCGCCTATGTAACTCATTTCATTGCAGATGTTCCGGAGGTCAATGAGATACACAAGAGGGAAAGCAATTAGGTCAGAGGCAGATGGTGGGTTTGACCTTAAATGACCATGCTAGCCATTTAAGAGTTAACTGAGCAGGCAAGTAGCAGAACTTACGAAACACGTGGGTAGAAGCGAGAACACAACAGTAGAGAGGAGAAGCAGCGGGGAGAAATACACAGGAGTGTAAGAGTAGTAGCGAGTAGAAAAGCAAAGGAAAGATTCAAACACAGCAAGCAAGCCAGAAGGAGACAAATTAAATAAACAAGAAGCCATATACACAGGGACTCACACACAGATCAAAGAAAATGTTACTTCACACAGAAAACATTATGGTAAAATATTTTCTAAATAAACCATTAATTGGATATAAATTAAATTTAATAAAAGATAATATTTGGTTTTAATATTTTATTTTATTGGTTGTAAATATTTCCAAAATCAATATAAAAGACAAAAACAAATTTGTGTATTTTGAGAAGTTCAGTAAAAATAAAAAAAAATATTAAAATGATGAAAAAATGAACTCATTTCTGTAGATTAAATCCAATATTTGCAAAAATCCAGAGGTAAATTATATTCATTTAAGTAAAGATTTTCCAAATGCAATAATTAGTATTTATGTATTTTATTCTATACAACTCAGAAACCTATTAAATATGAATCTGAAAAGGTGTAAAAATTTATCATGAAATGAACGTAAGTAGTGTTATTTTTTCATACTCCATAGAGGTCCATTTAAGTCGTATGCATATGTATTTAAATCAGCCACTTTTAGATTATTTCATAGAACTTGGTATGTGTAATTACTTTGGTACACCTAACACTATTCAATTGTTTTGCCAACAAAAATTCTTCAACGTTTATAATTGTTTATAACCTAAAACAACAGTTTCCAAAAGGGGGTCCATGGACACCTTAGTGCCCGTTATAATATTATAGGGTGTCCGAAAAGAATTTTATTTAACTCGAGATGATAGAGTAACTCGCTAGGAATCAAAATGCTAGATCAAAGCTAGAAAATGTCTAACTTTTCTAAGGACTTAGAGTATACTGATTTACAATCAGTAAGATTAAAAGTTTCAGTACGGTTTACAATCCGGTTGAAGTAGTAGGAAGCAAGTACTATTCAGAGTCAAAAGACGAAAACATTTCTTGGAAATTTTCATTCAAAAAATACAGACACTAAAGAAATTTTGGATTACATTTAAGATTTAAGAATCAATAAGAGATAGTAAATAGGAGGTGTAGAACCGGCAAGATAACATGGAGGCTACATGAAACAGCACTTTTCTCAACAAAGAAGTTTTCAATTACAAGTGGCTCAATAAATAAAGTTTGTAAAAAAAAGAAAATATATAAAGCGAAAAAGATAAGTAATAAAGAAATAAGAGTAGAATTGAAATAAGAAGAGTGTTATTTATTTATGTAAGAACTCTGGATATGACAGTGCTTACTCCAGCTGCAAACCCGGCTAAACGTAGGTTCCTTACATTGGCGCCCGAACAGGTACATTTTTTGAAAAATTCAAGTGAAAGTGCAAACTGACCAGTGAAACATGGTGCGAACATCGTTTACACGACTGAGTTTATCCCAGCTGCAAACCCAGGAAACTGAAAGTTCCTTACAAAAGTTATGAATATTTAAATCTATATACTTTACATATCTTAGATAATTTTCTATAAAAAAAATCGCGAATAGAACCGCAAGTTTTTCGAAATTTAGATATATAAAAATGTATATATCAATTTTATTCCCTAACGTAAATGTCTGCTTAATTTCAAGAAAATCGTAGTACTCAAATTCAAAAAGCCGGCAATTCTTTTCTGATTTCCGCTGGAATTCGTGTTATAGGTTTTTTAGTAGCATGAAACAAATTATTTAAATTGGTCAAGTAAATCAAATGTTATAACGTTTTCATCATGTAGTATACTTATTAAAATTGATTAATATTACTCATACTCTTATACATGGCTATACACAGAAAAAATTAAATTTCATATTTCGTTACAAAATTTGTAAAACCAATTATAATTTTTATTAAAATCAGAGCTATCACTGAATTAGTAAAATCAACCATTCAAATTCGTAAATGTTTTATTGAAAAAAACTTTATTTTTTTTTATTAAAATATTTCTACTATTTGTAAATTTGAGTGTTTGAAAATTTTCACAGAATTCAAAAACTATTTTTAAAAAACATATAAAAAATAGTATTTAGTTTTTAGTAGATTTGCAAACAATATTTATTATTGATTTTATAAAATTTTTAATAAGAGTTTTTAAAGCAATATTATAAAATTGTTGCTTTATACAATTACTGCATTTTCTTTAATACTAAAATGTTAATGTTATGGTTAACATGTAAAATGCATGTTAATTCAGCGCTGAATACTTGAAAAGAAATGTATATGTGTATAATAAGTCTAACTAACTAAAGTAGTATTATTGATAAGTACATATATGAATCAAAAGAAAGCAATTTTGAAATTTATTTGAAACTTCATCGAAATTTCATTTATGCTACAATCGACTTAAAAAACAAATCCAATCGTTATTAAAGTTAAAAATTGTTCATATAGAATTCCACTTATCACTTGCAGTTTAGGAAGATTTTTAAGCAGAATGCAATGCGTCTTTATATATTCTTTAAGACCCCAAATAATAACATATTAAGATAAATAAAAAAAATAACTCCCTCTACCTTCTATGTTGGTCTGCAACAATTTCAACTTCAGGATACCAAGAGTTCTGAATCAAGCAAGATGGATGGCAAAAGGAATGTAAGAATATGAAATGGATTGAAACATTTTTTCAGACTCATATAAATTTGTGCGCTTTTAGCAAGAGGCAATTATATGGTAATAGTTTCTGAAGATTGATTTGGATATGCTACATCTTCTGAGAACTTACCCAGATGCCGAAGTCAAGAAAAATCTTTAACGTTAGTTAACGTTAAAAACATGTAAAAACAAATCCTTGTGAGCGCTAAAATACAGAAGCCTTTAGAGGTAAGTTATCTCAATTTTCATACAGCTGTTATTATTTAAAATAAAAAAATATTAAAATTAAATATTTTAATAAAATTTTATTTTAAACCAAATAATATTTTATAAAAAAAATTTTGTCATAAACTTTTAAAAAAGTAATTTTAAAACATTTATTTTTAAAGAAATAATTGCTTTTGAAAAAGTTTCTTTACTTTTGTAAAACTAAGGCAGGATTTTATATTACTGATCAACTAATATATCAAAAATCCAATAATAATAATAATAATAATAATAATAATAATAATAATAATAATAATATTAATAATGAGGTATATTTTCCTATTTTTTATCTCAGAGTTTGCTTATTTTGAAAAATTGACATGAAAACTTAATTACCAAGAATAGTTTTTCTCTAACTTTATAAAATTGTAGCAAGTTTTCTATTTTTATTATAAATTATTGAATTAAATTGTTATATAAAATTTTAACTTTGTAATTTTTTTAAAACTTAAAGAATAATTGGAACAGATTAAGTTACAAAAAAAAAAAAAAATAACTCTTAATAATTTTCCCCAAATGAAAGTGCACTAGTACTCTAACAAAATCCCAAATGTTTTTGAAGTTTTTTTGGAATTTCAGATTTGTGTCCTCTTGAAGTTCGAATTTTAGGAGCACTTTCTTTAATATGATTGGAAATAAAAAACAATTAAATTATCTAATCCAAATGTAAATTAAACAAAATAATGTTTATTTATTTTGTTTATTTATAGAACTCGAAATAACCCCAGTAGGAAATATAATCCAAATGAAAAGAAATGAGAAATAAAAAACAAGAAATTAGGATTTTGGAGAGGCACTTTATTGGATTTTCAAGAATATTACCTTTCAGTACGGCTATAAGAAAAAGAAGAAGGAATAAATTTTTAGCCTTAAACGGAAACAACACGGTAGACATTTTGCACCAAGGTGACAGCTAGTTTTAGACGTTTTGTAGGAAAGAGATAGAACTATCTGGGTGACATTCAGCTAATATATACGTATGAAAAACTGGGTTAACCTTAGGTGTTAATGAAAAAGTCCATACAATGACTTTTGGCATTAACACATTCTTTATGCAAATTTTTTTGAATCAAGGAATTAAGGATTTTTAAGGATTTACTTCATGTTCATAGATTTGTAAGAAAACTTGTGCAATTACATGTATTTCTAGTGCATCTTTTGAAAGAAAAAGAAAACGCATTGTCTGGGTGGCTGTTACAATTTACATTTACTATTTAGATCAAAACTAAATGAATAAAAGTTACTTTTTAATTAATTTGGTTATAGCACATCTTTTTGTTGGTTTTGAAGAAAAATATTGTTAATACAAGAACTAACATAATAAGAAAAATATACATTTCATATTAATAACATAAAAATTATTAAAAAAAAAAGTAAAATAATTGCGCGACAAAACTAATTAAACAAACAATTGAACTTAATATTCTGTGACACTCCCTTTGCTTTTGAGTATTTCAGAGAATCTTTTAGGTTTTTGTTAGGAATTAAACAAATAGGCTTGCATATTATTAGCATTGGCATTGATTTCCAAGCTTCCGGAATTGCACAGGCGAGAACTTTCCCCGATATTATTCCCATTGCTCTTCTGATTTACTTTTTTCTATAGGTTTTAGGTAATCTTAAGATTATAAAACTTAGTGAACTTATACATGACGGTCACACAAGATTGCTAAGCGGGCTTAAGTGAACTTGATTGTCAAAACATTTTGGAAGTTGTCAAGATGCAAGTTCGAATGTAATTTGTCAAGTTGAGAACAATTTGTAATTATGTAGATATTTTTTTATTTTTATATCCTCCAATACCATAGGTGAGGAGGATGTTATAGATAAGTGAGGTAATTTTTTAATGTTGTTGAAAATAGAGTTTGGCAGTTATTTATGATTTAAATTATTTTATTTTTGTTTTTTTTTCTTTTTGACGGCACGTTTGTATAAATATTAAGCGACACGAATGCATGCAGGAGGAGCAAAAACTATAGCAGTGTTAATTTGAAGTCTCGAGTAAGGAATAGTCTATGTATAACGTATTGTAATCAGTTTGTTCTGAAAACTTTTTGTTTAAGTTTAAAACAGTCTACTTTTGTTGAATGATTTGTATATCTCACATTTACATGGTTTTAAAATTACTTAAAATTCAGTCATCATATTGTGAAGTTCTGTACAATTTTCACTTTGAGGGTGTAAAAAAGTAGAAGACATTGTATGTATCTTGCAAGAAGTTCGAAATACATAGTCAGTCAAGTATGGCCATAGTATACTCCAAACCATTTTGCATGTGCATCAAAATCGGGGAGGATACTTGTGTTAAGCGTATGCATTATATCATATTATTTATATACTTTAGGAAGGGGTCGTAATATGGTGGCTTTGCTCATTTAGGAGCCGATCCTCAGAGAATTTGTCACTGCGGTTTCTTCTTATATAATAGTGATTTTTGTCAAATATTAACTTGATATTATCATTTGTATGAGATTTATTCTCGTAAAAGATATTTTCCGAATTTTTCATGAATTACACAAGATTTACAAGTGCCAAATTTCATTTAAAGAGAGGTATATTTAAGGGAGTTATGATCATTAAACCCCTCTTCCGGAAGGTCACTTGGTCACGGAGGCTAGGTGAAACAATGGACCGATCATAATCAGTTTCAAGAGGCTTTGTCCATAGACCATAAAAATAAAAAAAATTCTCTGTACCAAATTTTATTAAATTATTTTCAAAATGGCGACTGTGGTTTTATTACAAGGTTTAAGTGGATGGACAGATGGAGGGACATTGATTAGAAAAGTATATATATATATATATATATATATATATATATATATATGATACACTGGTCTTTTTCAAAAAGAAATATTCCTTTCTAAATTAGTTTTTTTTTTATACCGGAATATAAAATATTTTTTACGTTTACAAAGGAAAACTGTACCTAAATTAGTGTAAAGTATTGAGGTAGCAAAGGCATTTTGAATCTCTCTGCAACCCATAACCAAACTTTGCTAAGGCTTTCTGCTTACTTATTTGAGAAATCGATGAAAGAATATTTTTGAAATTAAAAAGAAATGCGTAAAAGTCTACAAGATATGTACCTGCCGGATTTAAATAAAATCGGGAAATGCAAGGTTCGAAAACTTTTTTTTTTTTTTTTTGAAAATAGATCAATTCAAACTAATTAAAAAAAAATTTTTAAATTATTAAATAATTTGTGTGGCCAAAAGGATAAACTACATAACTCAAGTTATAAAAATTATATGGTTCTTTCCATATTTAAAATTTATATTTAATATACACTTTAATATATTATTAAATATTTGAAATATGTAATTTTTTAAGACATAAATTTTATTTTCATAGTATTTTAGAAATGTAATAAGTACATAATTCAACATATTTTAAATATTTTAAATATTTTAAAATCTCATTTTGGAAAAAATTTATAACTTTAGATATTATTTAAACAGGGTATTAATTTTATAAAGGGAAAAAACACAATTACTTTTTTACTATATATTGACTATATATCGGTTAACAAATATAATAAATTGTTTTCGTATGAATTACTGATATATTTACATGGTAGAAAATTAAAAATTGTATTCTTACGAAACGGTTTCCTGAACAGTAGCGAAAACATGTTATGTAGTTTTTTCGTTTTGCCATAGATTTTATCAAAACTAAATATTAGTTTTTGAGGAAATTAAAATAACAGATTATGTTTCTTTCATTTTTAATACATTTGTATTGAAAATGCAACAAGCCGGATTTTACATTTTACACAACCCAATGTCTTAATAATTTCTAATATTTTTCTCCGTATCTTCAACAATGTATGTATGTTACATTTTTTGATTACGACATCTTGTTATTATTTATATAATTTATATAATTTCAAATTCCAAATGTTGCTCTTATCTATAGCTCAGGTTTGAACTTGTAAATTTAAGGGAAAAATGCTAAGAGCAAAACTTCTTAAAACTGTTTAAAATTTATTAAAATATTTGTACACAGAGAAAAAAATGCATATATTTTAAATTGTTTTCGTTACTATTATGAATTGAACATGTCTTTTTTCCCAAACTTTTTTCATAAAAAATAAAATTTTTTCATAGATATCATTAAGTTGTACTTAATAAAAATTTTGCAAAAATGCTGCTAAAATTTTAATTTAGTTTTATTAGATTTAATTCAGATTCTAATTCAAAATACTTATGCATGAAAATATTAACAAAAAATCCCTTTAAATTACAATTTTCCAATAAAAAGATGTTAAAAAGTAAGGATTAGAATTTTCTTAAATTTGCTGCCATTCTATAGCACATGCATCATTGTAGCAAAAAATGCATGTGTTGGGTTCTTCTGCCCCCAACATGTGTCTGAAAATCATTAAAAGCCAGAAAAAAAATCTATAATGAAAATTTCACACATTTAAAAAAACATTTATTGAAAATATAAATGAATATTTAAACAATTAATTTATTTCTTCTTGACTTTTGATTCATTTCAAAAAATTTAAAAAAGTATTAACATTTCAGACATTATTCTTAAATATTATGAACTACAATCAATGAAAGTAAATTCTTATATTTATGCTCAAACTTTTTTCTATGTAATGAAAGCAATACTAAAATTTATTTTATTTAATATTACTTTCATTTTAAATAAAATTAAAATGAATTTCTATTATTTTTGCAAAATGTGTAGAAATTTAATTTTTCTAAAAGAAATCTTTTTCATTTCTCACATTCATTTTCCACATTTAATTCCTTATAAAATATTTTAGTTTTAATTAATGTTTCACCATTACCCTTAGGTAAAAGTAGTAAAAATAATAACTCAAATACATATTTACATGTTGCAATATACATTACACACAAACACTAAAGGCAATACATATGAGCAATATTAAAATTATTTAAAATAAACATAAATCATACGTCATATGATCTGTAGTGCGAATGTTTCATAGTTTACATATGATTACGTTTTTGGTATATAAATTATTCTTTACATAATCCTAAGGGTATTTTGATACGACCAAGACATGTGTTTATCAATAGCATGCACAGAGGAAAAAATTCATATTCCCAAACTTTTTTCATGAAAAATAACATTTTCTTCATGAAAATATTAAGAATTTTGCAAAAAATTTGTTAAATCTTTTATTCATTTTTATTAGATTTGATTGCAAGTGGTAAATGAAAATAGTTATACATGAAAATATTAATAATAAATACCTTGAAATGGCAAAATTCTAAGGAAAGGAAAAAAAATAATGTTTTTCGCATTCTTCAGCACATCATTTTGATATAAACCGCTTTTGTTCTGCTTCCAAAATATAGCTTAAAATCATTAAAAACTTAAAATTTTCCCAAGAAATTTTCAAAAACTCTTTTACAAATTGAAAATATAAATGAAAATTTTAACAATTTTTTCAGTCTTCTTGGCAGTTTTAATGCTTAAGAAATTTTGCTTAAATATTATGAACTGAAATCAATAAAAGTAAATTTTTACATTTATTTACAAACTTTTGATCTTCATATAATTTTTGAAAATAATTCAGACAAAAAAAGCTCGTTTACTTTGGGGTTCAAAAAAATTTGAATTTTTTTTTACGGCACATCAAAGCCATTTAATACCTATGTTAACTGGCCTTATATAATGAAACACAAATATGTTCGCTTAAATGACTCTGTGTTATTAAAGCTTATGGTAAAAAATTTTAAAAATTTGTCAAAATTCTATTTTAAACAATATTTAAAAAATTATTATACGTGTATATAATTCACATCAATATGTCTAAAAATAAATCAACACTAGTATGATATTGTTGGTGATACCGAACAAAACCGCAATCGTAGGGATTTAAAAAATTTTAATTAATTTTAATATACCTTTCACATCTGGGAATCAAAATTTTTTAAATTATACTAATGGACAAGATATATACGAGTATCATGGTATTTAAAATTCAGAAATTTAAAAACAATATAAAAATTTCACTTTAAGGCCGATATCAATAATAAAAGCACATATTTAACCTACACATACGTATATAAAATATAAATTAAAGAAGGAAAGTTTCATATTATTGAACATAATCGTTACCACAGATATTTTTAATCCTCTTTTTAAAATATAGAATAAAAAGCAAAATGTTTTAATATTTGTTTAATTGCAGTACTTCTCACACCTAACCATAAAAAAATCTTTAAATTATGTTAATAAATAAAAAGTTTCATATATTAATTGAGGAGCGGCAGAATAAAAGGTACTTTTTTTCATTTTTTGAGAAATTTCTTTTTTCTTATCTTTGTATTATTTGGGTTGAGATCTAATAGAAAAGGTTTTGTTATGGTAATTTTCTCTTTTTTTCACAAGAAAATAGACTTCGGTGCATAACAAATATTTATCGACGGTAAGGAAATTGCTGCTGCTCATTCAATAAAATATTTTGGTGTTCACTTACAGAATAATATATCGTGGCATCAGCGGTATTTGTCTAAAAAAAATCCTTAGCCACGTAAACTATTTAATTATTTTGTATGGTTGGAAAAAGTCTAACGAGCTTAAATCTATTCAACGATATCAGAATAAGAACTTGAAAACCGTTTGTAATTTGCCGATAATGTTTCCAACGATATTACTATATAAAGATATATGTCCAAAAGTTTTTCTAATTTTTGGAATTTATAAAATGCAGCAATTAGTTTATGTTTTCAAAAATATTCACAATATTGGCTATCTCACCATACGATTATACAGAAACCAAGGGTTACATAATACGAGAAATAAGAATAATGTGTCAGTAGCAAGTTGTACATTGGAAACAATAAAACAAAGAATTGAATTTATGGGTAGTCATGAGCTTAATAATTTGCCGATAAAATTAAAAAGCTTAGATAGGATTCCGTAATTTAAATCTTCGTTTAAGCAGTACTTATTCCAAAACATAGAATCTTTTATGAAATTTGTGTTAATTGTAGTAATGACAACTCATATTTGTTTTTCTTTACAATTTAAGTTGAATTAATTAATTAATTATGTATGAATATATATTACAAACTCTCCTCTATAATGCCTATAAGGTGCTGGGTTAACATAAAGTATTGAATTCTTGTTCTTAAAATAAAAAACAAAATCTTCCTTTTAATTGTATTTCTTTTAAAACGTACTATTCCCATAGCAATTATTACTTAGTATATTTAGGAAGGAATAAAATTTATAGTCTAAAGCCTTATACTTCAAAATTTCCAACAAAATATATTGATACAGAATTTTTTTCTATACTTGAGTAAAATTTTAAGGTGGATGCCTATTTAGTTTAGTATATATGAAAGGAAATTGAATCCAATGTATATTTTTGCAGAACTAATATCCGTATATACAAAAATAAAATTAAACTTAAATTATTAAGCTTTAGGGTATATTTTCTTGAAATTCTATTAAATATTTTTTTTTAGAATTTTAAAAATATTGTTTTTTGGGATATACGATTTTCTAGCCCCCATCTTTGACCTTTAAAATTTCAAAATAAAACATCTTTATTTTTGGACCTAAAAGGATCACGGCAAAAAATGAAAATGGATTTCAATTACGAAATTACTTACTTCAATTAAATTTTTATTTTATTTTGCTTCAATCATTAAAATTATTTTTTTAATTAAATGAAATTAATTGAAATTTAATATAATTCCAAACAAAATTTTATTCAAATTAATTACATTTATGATTAAAAATATGCTTTAAATCATTTAATATAATAATTAACACGATTAGAATATTAACTGAATCTCTACCATTATAAAATATTTCACTAGATATATGAAAACAAAAATTCTCTTTCATATATTATTTATTGAAAAAAATTTTTTAATGGTAAAAATTTAAATTATAAAAATTTTTGGTGCTAATTCGGGAAAATCGGTCATATAATATAATAGGGAACCAATTTCGGGGGACCTGTTTAATATTAAAATGACCTATGAGATGAAATAACATTACAGCTTTAATTGATATGCGATAGATTTTTCGTAAAATCAAAATTTTTTTAGTAGTTACTAAGCAGGAAGATTTTACCAAAGAGCATTTCAAGATCACTTCATGACAGATAAATCTACAATATTGTAATATGAAACGCTTAAAAATGCATATTCCCAAACACTGCAAATGTATACTTACCGCTTTATTACCACAAATTCATTATTAAATGCTACATGTTAACACTTAAGGAAAAATGCACATCCTACGTCCTATTAGTTTCAGCAATTTCCAAAAATAAGAAGAAGTTCGAATTTTTTTTATTCTTGAAAATGTAGAAAAAGTAAAATATACTTTTTCTATTTTTTCTTTAGTTTTTTTCTTTGCAATTTATAAATGCTTTAAAAAAACCTAATTATATGAGTTAGCATTTTTCTTAAACTCTAATAAAAAATGAAACAATAAATTTATTAAAAAATTATATACAAAAATTTTTCTCTGGTCCTAGTTCGTGCTACTGATTTGATAAACTTTTCTAATAGATGATATTTGTAGCGAATTTAATTGAAACCCAAAATTTCAAATCTAATTGCTTTAATATGGAATTACCCTTACCCTTTTCGGATATTTTTTTTTTTCTGAGTAATTTTGAGTATTTCTAGATTATTTAAAATATTCTACAAAAATATTAACGTTGGAAAAAAAAATGCAAAACCATAACTTACTTTTTCAATATATTTGTTACAAAACGTTCTTTTCTCAATCTCTTTAATAAAACATACTTCTTGGCAATTAAAAACCCTTAGATCTCATATATCCTTAATACTATTATGGTAATTTTCTTACGAAAAGCAATCAGCTTGGATCTCATATATCCTTAATACTATTATGGTAATTTTCTTACGAAAAGCAATCAGTTTCTTATTATTTTCACATTCATACTGCTTTAAAAGCAGATGAACAAATAAATTCTTCATTTCTCAACAATTTAAAATGAACAAAAAAAATTTTAACACACACACAAAAAAAATTATAAACACACACACTTAAAAGTTGGATTAAATTCAAACGCGTAATTATTTTTGAGTGCCATTTGACTCCCATATAAGCTATAATAACAGCTGTAGATTGGTATACATTTTCACTGATCTCACACAAAATCACATACATTTTATGATTTTTTTTTTCTTGAAACCTATTTTTCGCCTATTTTCGAAATTATTATAAATATAATTTCACATAAAATGTAAAAAATGCACATAAAATGTAAGTATGCAAAAATTTAGATCGATTTGAAAGAGATAACGTTTTTGTAAATTAGTATTTTATAGCGACACAACGACTTTCAAATGTAACATAGTTTGATCACGCAATACTTTAGCTTCATTGAAATTACGCTGTGAGTTTGCCTCGCGAAAAAGGTACCTATTAAAGCCATTCACGTTTTTTCTCAACAAGTTTGTGCATCCCCTATAGCGCTACTATTTAGGGCACATTAAAGTGATGTATCTCAAACAATTCATAATTACAAGAGCAATAAACCTCTATTCTTTATTTTGCATTACTCAAAACGGCGCAAATTTTTTAATCGAAAAACCATAAAAAATGTAAATTTTGAAAATTGTGATTTCACCACTTGTCCACAATATATGAACGACTGACCGAATACAAGTTGTTCTATTTCTACAAGTGTTTGTAGTTTGAATTAGATGAATTTAATACATATGCCAAAATCCAAAATTACAGGAATCAAAAAAAAGAAAAAAACTTGTTGTTTTCAAACACTTTTTTTGAATTTTTTAGCTTTAAGTGCTTGCCGGTACCCCGTGAAACTATTTCAAAACTTGAATTTTTATTGTTTTACTCCACGAGATATTGTTAACGTAGCTAATTGCATCAAAAGTTATTTTAAAAAATATTTGAGGTTTAAAGTCAGTTTCTTAAATGTAAACGTGAAAAGAGAGTTTCCTATATATTTATAAATTTTGAATAGATTATTAACCTGAGAAAAAAAGAAAAAACAAATGAAAAGAGTTATATAAATATGTCGAATTATGTACATGTATGTTTTTAATTATTTGGTATTCGTATTATTTCCCAACATTTTACACTAGACTGCGTTAGTAGTATTAATTCCAAGCACTCATTCTTACAACTATGTTACTTGAAAGTAGTGTCATTAGGCTTTCTTATTCAGTATATGTTATTCTGTTGAAATAGTTTTTTGAAACTCTGAATATGCATGCATTTTCAGGAAGTTTTACTTCATTAGCTGAGGCAACTTTGCACGATTTAAGCGTAAAGATTTTGATAGAAAGCGTACCAGCCATCCGCAAAAGTTTGAAGATGAAGAATTAGAAGCTTTGATCGATTAAGATCCCTGAAATATGCAAGAAGCAAACATTTTTAAACGTTTAAAAGCGATTTCTAATTTGTTTTGCACACATGAACTGAAGCCAGAAGATATCAAAAATCAATTTTACATGATACTGGGATGAAAATTTTATCTATAATGATAATCCAAAACGCAAAAAATCATATATGAAGCCCGGACATTCAAGAAAATCGAAACCAAAGACGAATATCCTTGGCGTAAAGGTAATGCTTTGTATTTGGTCCGATCAGAAGATAAAAGCTATGCTATTTTATGAACAATACTACAGAAAGTAAAAACTATTATAAATTCATCGTACATTAGATTTGAATTTTGCGGATTTCGATAAAAGGAACTTTTTGGGTGATTTTTGTGTTGTGGAGTATTTTTTTTTCTTATTTTTTTTTTTTTTTTTTTTTTTTGACTAGTATGCAGATTATTAAAAATTGAAACATAACACGATGAAATTTTTAACACACTTCAACAATGTTAACCCCTAAAAAGCAAGAAGGTGAAAAATAAGAAGGTAAAAATAAAAATATTTGACAATTTTATCCGAAATATAGCACAAAACTATTTATTTTTATCTGGATTTCAAAGCAATGATTTCTGAAGTATATTTAATTTTATTATAATAAGTTTACATAGCAAATCGAGTTAAGTATCCTTTTCTTTATCCATGATATCAGTTAATAAAATTTACTTTGCACATAATCAGGAAAGTTGACCCCAAGTTCAGTTGAGGATTAAAATTATATTTTTGGATGTAGATATCATACACTATCTTTTAGTTACATTTTTTTAAATTACATAGAAACAAAACTAAAAATAAAAAAATTTGAGTTATACTTTCCTTAAAAACCTGAATTATTCCAAAATTTTACCTTTGGCTTTTATGAGCTGTTGCAATCGGAGGAAATAGTGACCTATACCCAATACCGAATACAATTGATCCGTTCGAAGAGAAAATTAAACGAAAAAACCAGAATATGAACGTTCATTCTCAAGTTAAAAACTATTTGGAAAATAGCGGAGAGAAAGTATTGCCCCTCCCTGTAGTAGAATTTTGTTTTTCTACTCATAAGTCAATAACATTTTAATCTTTTACAATAAATTAACAAAATTTTGCACCAATAATCTTGAGAATATTTTCTATAATATTAGATAATATGAGCAAAATCCATTTGCAAAATTATTTGGCAAATTTTATTTTAATTTTAAATTTATTGTAATTTTATTACAGAAGTTTAAATTATATTAAAAGTTAACGACATTTAGAGAATGAGGGAGTAGAAATATTACCCCTAGTCTACACGTAGACATTTTTATGTTAGCAATTGTTAAATTCTATCTCCCTCTTTAAAATGTTATGAGGGAACCAATAAGTAATATATTGCGCAATTTATTTCGCAATAAATATTCAAATAGAAAGTTCAGCAATAATTTTTAATATAAGCTGTCAAATTTTATGTTATTTTTAACATGTTGCTCTCTTTAACAAAAACAAGGTCCAAAATTAATTAATATTATTTTAAAAAGACATATAAAATAAATTGGAAAACAAGCATAAAGTTGTAATTAATAATTTATTACCGTTATTCTGCCGATGTTATTTCTGTTAGCAAATAAAAGTGTCTTCGTGTAGACGTAGAGTTAAAGCCCTTGTTAAAGCCTAAAGAATTAGTGTAAATATTTTAAATGATTTAAGTCACGATAATAGAACACTATTTGGTATTGAAAATAAATTTTCCAGAAAGACAGCCGGACGAACATAATATAGACACCATGAAATTTTAAAATGATCTATGGTAAATGGTGTATTATTTAGTATTACCTTACCTTACCAGTTCCATACAAACTTTTGCTGTAATAGATTAATTCGATTAAAAGTTATTAATAAAAATGTTGTGAATAGTAAAACATTTTAATTTAAATATGTTTTTTAAAGTATCTTTAGTTTTAAAATAAAATATAAAACATTTAGTACAAAAAATGCATAGATACCAAGTCATTTTTATTAATAACTAAGAAATCAAGTACGTGATCATTATGCAAATATACATAGTTATTAAGATTAAACCTGTAAATCACGTATACATTGTGGGACAAAATAAAATTCGGTTTCCTACTCTTTCTTCATAATAATTGGATTCTAGGTACATTATAGGATACTTTTGGGTATCCTGCTATTTGTCATCTTATATCATTTAATTTTATAAACAAAAGAAGATTTTGGATTTAGTATTTGGAGAAAAATGTTGTGGATTATGTGCGACAAAATAAAGTGACACTTTATTAATTTTTTTAATTTGGCTTTCAATTTTTCAATTTTTTGTTTCAAAATGGAAGGTAATTGTTTTAAAAATGCTCAATTTTAATATCATATTCATTTAATTCTATACAATTTGTTATCACATTTGAAAAATAAGGACAGATCCACCCGTATTGCAATTGTGAAGTCTACATCCATAATACAGATAGTTTCTTGATTCTAGACTGGGAAAATGGAGTGAAATTAACACATTTCTCTTCAAAATGCAAAATTTTAGAATATTAAAAGAAACATTTTATTATACAAAATAACTATTTAGAATGAATAATAGAAGAAATTGATGGAGCAAAAAACCTAAGCCTCCGAAATAAAATTCGCGTTTCGCATCAAATTACAATGAGTTCCATTATCCAAAAAGGTAAAGAAAAAATTAATTAAAACTATTTTTACTCTTACTGTCAAGTGAAAGTCACTTCTATGTTCTGCTAATATAATAAAGCGACACGTAATGGAAAAATAATCATTGAAGTCGCAGAATCATTGTAAAATAAAGTTATTTGAATGAACGAATCAAAACTTTATTAAAAAATTCAAAAAACCAAAAATTTTCGAAAGGGCCATTGAAAAGGTTGAAATTTTAAATTTTATTATAGTAACTCGTATAAATAACATTTACCTAGAATTGGTGTTTTTAAAACCATTTGTTAGATCCTTGTATGGGTAGCTTAGATAGAAATAAATAAAATTACTCTTTCCTTTATCTCCCCGATTACGTAAATGTGTTTCCTTTAGTGAGAATTACGATATCGTTACGATTTTACTTCGTAGTCTTAAGGTTTATGCCCCCTCAATTTCTACTAATTTTCATTTTAAATTGTTATTTTATATAACGAAATAGTTCTTTTAACCTCATATTTTAAAATTTTTCATAAAAAAAAGTAAAATAATATTAATTTCACTTCATTTTCCCTATCTGGAATCAAAAAGTCTTTCTCTATTGTTTTCGAAGATTTCATAAAAATATTTGCCAATCTGTCCTTTTTATTCAAATGAAGTAAAAAATTTTAAAGCATTTCAAAATTGGAAAATTGAAAGCCCAATCAAAAAATTTAGTAAAGTATCCCTCTATTTTGTTGCACAAAATTCACGACCAACTCAACATTTTTTCATTAAAAACGAAATGCAGGTAACTCAAAAACTTCTTTTATTTATTAAGTTAATACCTGGATACCAAAAATTTATCTCATAGTACACCTACACGACATTTATTATGAAGCAAACAGCAAACGTTGGAAACCGTAGGTTAGGTTAGATTCTTCGAGCAGCTGTTTAGGAAATAAAAGACAGCCCTCTTGGGTCCAATTTGGTCCTGTTTTGAAACCCTGAGGGATCATGTGTTGCTAACTCACGTGTCAGCGTTCGAAACGAACCAAGCCATCTGATCTCAATATCAGGGAGATCTGATAATACATGTCCAAATGGATCTCCAAAATTAAGAGTCCTGATCTCAGCAAGAGTCGGACAGTGGCATAAAAGATTCTCCACCGTTTCATCCTCTTCCCCATCAAGGCAGCTTCTACAAAAGTCGTTAAAAGGAAGCCCTAGTCACATAGCATGCGTACCAGCAATACAGTGCCCTGTCACCACGTTCTACCAGAATTCTTAGCCAATGCCTCAATAGTTCCATGATGAAATTAAATCGAGATTCATCATAATAGTGCCATATTTGCCTCGACATTGAACATGTGGATTCATTTATCCATCTATCTTGTGCAATCCTCGATAAGTTGGTGCATATCTTCACCTCGAAGAAGGGATTCATCTCTGACTAGTGCATCCGCATTAAAATTACCCGGGGTGCTTGAATGACCCCTAACCCAGACCACCTCCAGGTTTGAAGGTCTTTCCATCTTATTCAGAGATGTCCGGCATTCATGTACCAATCTGGATGTCGAAAAGATACCCGAAAGCATTTTAATCGCAACTTGAATGTCTGCACAGATTTTGATATTCGCTCGAATACACTATAGTACATTAACCAGCCCTCTTTATGTCCGAGATCTGTACTTGAAGAATGCTGCACTGATCTGGCAATTTAAAGGAAATATTTTTCCTATAAACGAGAATATAGACACCTCCCCCCATACATAAGTATACCGCCTTTTGAGGCCCTGGCCCGTGTCCGACAGTGTATGTTTGACATGTTATTTTAAACCAGTTTGCTTCCGGCAATACGTTCGGTGCAGAGACTATGTTTAGTTATCCCCTGGTTAAATCCGCAGATATCCCTAAATAAAATTTTAACTATCTAATACACAATATATCAGTCTTTCATTTTATATTCATTTAACTACGGAGGTAAAGGAAGCAACAAATACGCATGCCATTAAAAATTATTCTTCACCCAAAATATTTGAATATAATTTGTACACGAATTTTAATTCTATTGTTTATGGAATTTATGATTAAATATAACAAAATTATATAGTTCTCCATGTAAAATACGAGTAGTATAAATTATTTTCCACAAATGTTAAGATGCGAAAATAATACACTTAAAAAAATATGCTTTTTTTTCAAGCATTTTTTTTTTTTTATTTTAAATATACCAAATTTAGGGAATATTTTAGGACAGTTATATTATTTAGAATTTTTCAATATTTTCTTCACTATATGTTAGCTTTACAGTTCACTAAGGGCTTGGTGTCGTTAATGGGGACTGGAGAATTGCAACGCAAATCGAATCACTATTTTCTATGTATTTACTGTCTTAAAAACACAGGTCAACAAAGTCGCAAAAAACATATATCACGAATAATTGTGCAAATTTCTTATCCCTTAGTCATAGAGTAGAATGTAATGAAAGATTTCCATCAAGTCACAATCTTAAGAGATATAACGTTTATATTTTCAACTTTACACAGACAAAATTTTATACATAAATATAAAAATTTTCTTTAATTGAATTCAGTTCATAATATTTAAACATAATTTCTTAAACATTAAAACATTTTTTATATTTTTTTAAATCAAGCAAAATTCAAGAAGACTGAAAAATTTGTTTAAATTTTCATTTACGTTTTCAATTTGTAAAAAAATGTTTGAAATTTTCTTTAGAAAATGTTAAGTTTTTAATGATTTTTAGCTACATTTTGGAAACAGAACAGAAGCGCTCTTTAACAAAATCATGTGCTGCAGAATGCAAGCGAAATTACGTAAATTTTTAAGAGCACTTTCTTTAGAGATTTTCCATAGAATTTTTCCATTTTAAGGCGTTTGTTATTATTATCATTCATTTACCATTTGCAAGCAAATGTAATAAAACTAAATAAAAGATTTAACAAAATTTTTGAAAAAATTCCTAAAATTGTCAAAAATGTTATTTTTTATGAAAAAAGTTTGGAGAAAAATTCATGTTCGATTCATAATATTTATGAAAAAATTTTAAAATGTATGTACTTTTTCTTTTTGTGTATTAAAAATATATATGCATACTTTTTTCTTCAATTAGAATTAAAAAATTTACTATTTTTAACTTTTTGTCAAGAAGCAGCAATAGCCTGTCAGCATATTAAGATTCCATAAGCTTTGATATAATCTATTACAAACAGCGTTTTGGTGAAAAAGTTTCCCTTGTTCAACGCTTTTGGCTTCCATAGCAGGATTTTAGCAATTTCAAAGACTTCTAGGAGCTATGTAGCGCAAGTTGGAGACATGGTTTATTTCAAAATTTTATTGCTCTCTTTCTTCTCTATAAAACACGGATGACTAATTTGCTATACGCAGAAAAAAATAAATTTTATATGCTAATATTAAATTATTAAACTCTATAATTTTTTTAAATGAAATCGGACTTATCATAAAATTTTTAAGTTCTAATACTTGAATTCATAAATATTTAATAAAAAAAAACTTTTTTTCTTTATTAAAATAATTATAAAATTTATTAAACGAACTATTAAAAAAATCTGAATAATCAATAATTTTCTTTAACAAAAGAATTAAAAAAAATTTTGATTTTGAATTGAAATTCAAATTTGATTTTCAATTGAATTATAAAAGTAAAAGTATTAATAACAAATAATTTTTAAAATCGAAAATCTTTTGTTTTTTTTTTTTTTGCTTTTTTATAATTAAGAATGTTACCTAATATTACTAACAACTTATTCTAAAAGCTTGCTTTCTTCATATTCATCTCTCTCATTAAAATGAAAAATTGACCTAAAAGATGTAAACTTCATTATTTAAATTGTAAGAAAACTTCAAATTGAATATAACATACGTTTAAAATATAAGTGTACATAAATATTTATAGCTAACTTCATGCATCTGCTTCATAGTACAAAATTTACCTATCAAAACTCAAAATTGAAATAATTGTAGTTAATTACAATTCAATAACTAACACTGATGGTTACCTTATTCCAATATACTGCTAAGCATTAGGAAGTATACTTCCATTATATGCAATATATCATTTTAGGTACTTATATCCTTGTCTAGAAGAAATATAACAACCCAGGAAAAACTTTGGTTACCATGTAATGCATAAAGAAGCTAATATAATGGCACTTACACTTACACATTAGCTGAATAATCCATTATTTTAGTACGGTGATGACATTAGAGGCAACTACTTACCTCATATTATTACAAGTAGGCATTTTAGAAAGTCATTACAAGAACTAATTACTTCCAAGCCATTCAATAACTTATTGATTTTAAAGTATCACAGATGTCATTATTAGTGAAAACAATAGGAACTAGTTATATTTTAGTTTACAATTAATTAATTAAGTGTCTTTTATTTTTACTTTAAACCTAAAAAGAAGATTTTATAAATTTGAATTAAAAATTTCGAAAACTTAACAACAACATATCTTTTTTGGCGTACCAAATAAAGTTTTTAAGTTGCAATAATGAATGTAAGTACATATGGACACGCACATGCACAATTTGCCTTTTCATATAAACATTTATCACTTCTTTAAACATATTAATAGGCATTTTCAAAAATTTTATCATAAATAAATAAGTAGTTACTAAACTATTTCCATGTAATGCAGACAGTATGCTGTTGTCATTGAAAAGAAACCACATCTGTAACTATATTCCATCGCCAAGTTTTTGCTGGGAATATAAGAATTTGAAGAAATTAAGAAAATCATTGTCGGTAAATTCCAATTATATAACACATTATAGCATTTTCTAGATGTTAAACGAGTTATATGGAGAATTTAGTCATTTTTCTGAATTTTGTACGATTCAAACTTATGTAAAACTTATTTATTAAAAAATTTTATCTCGATACCAACATTTATACTAAAGTATAATTAGTGATTTTTAATGGATGGTCATATATGGAAGCTGCGATTCCATTGCGTTAATCTCGACCTTTACTAATATTTATAAAAAAGAGTACATATTTAAAAAACCATATAAAATCGAAGCCGGGTAGTACATCCACGAAGGCTAGGATAAATTATGAATAAGCTTCGTTCTTGAACCAAATGTATCTCATGACAAAATTCATAAAATTTTCTTTAAAATTCCTTAATTTGGTTTATCCTCCAGGTTGAAATTGGCAGACTAGGAGCTAATCATTCTTGCAGTCGGACGGACATCAATAAATAATTTTTTAAAGCGATTCTAATTCATTATGTAATATTAATATTAATCTCACGCAGAGATAAAATATAGTTGTAGTGACCATAATCTAAGAGCAAAATATTATGATTGGAATATATGTTTACAGTGAAAAATAGTAACTACTATAAATAATAATTTTATGATTCCATTTTGTCATATTGTATCCGATTTCATGGTTTCTTTTTTCTTGTTATGATTTTAGTTTTACACGTAATTTAACAATCTTACTATATCATATCATTCCGTCAGATTATGATTTGATGCTAATATATTATTATATCTTATTATATTATTATACTGATTCCATTTTATAATATTATTATTGCATCTTATCATATTATTATTCCATCTTATAGTATATTAAAATAAAACTTATTAATAAAAGATTATAATTTTTATAAGTTTTTTATTGAAAAGTGTTCATAAGCAAAAAAAAAAAATATATTCACATATTATTTTTTCATTAATAATATTCACATATGGTGGTAGAATATGTGGTTCTCACGTAAGATATGTTTTTTTAACTAAACCCTTTAAGAGTAGTTAATCAATATCTTATATTGCTTGAATCACAACGAGTATAACCAAACCTATTTATATTTATTCATATATAAACTAAATGAGAATTACAATAAAGTTGGAAAACAGTTAAAAGCAGTGAAACAGTCAGAAGCATAAGTACTCGTATTATTGTTATTTAATAAATTTTATTGCCGAGGGAATAATAATATTAATATGGTTGAAGAATAAAGAAAAAGACTTTAAATATTTAATGATTATAGAAGTAATGACATTTTTCATATTAATAAAGTTTTGTTTCTGGTAAAAATATTAAAAAATATGTAATATTTGCATTCAACGATATTAACATTTTTATTGAGATTAAACATTAAATGACAAAATTTAAACAAAAACATAGTTATCATGAACACAAATTTATTAAAATTCAAGAAAATTAACAATGAAAATATAATAATATTGTAGTGTTAAAGCTGTAGCGACTGATTGTCTTACAAACTCAATTAAAAAAATATATAATTTATGTATACTTTGTTTTTATATATTTTTTAAATTTGTCAAAATTCAAAATTGCTTTTGTTTTACCATTAAAGTTTTAAATTATTTACATTTAATAAAACGAAATAATAAAATCAAATAATTTTTTGTACTAAATTAAAATTTGAATCTAATAAGTGATTTATTAAAAAAATTTCTAGTCATAATTTTTTCTGTGCACCAATTTTACCCAGAAAATTATACAAACTAAAAATTTCTTAGAGGTACGTATTTCTTTTGGTCGTTAATGTATTAAAAGTGCGACGTAATAAAAATGTTTTTTAACTATCTACACTATATTTAGTCTACGGAGCAAGAGTAAAGCGAATTTATTTATAATGTTATTTTTTCTAATTTTTTTGTTGAATTTGTTATTTAAATTTGGATTTTTATTTTTTTCAAACTTTTGGTGCCTACGCATCCTCTGTCAGTGTGATTTTAAAATTTTTACCATTTTTGTGTCATGTGTTAGTAATATTAAATACAAATTTCCCCACACACCCACTCTTTGGACATCATTTCACTATGGGTTTATGAGGGTTAATTGAAAAATTCTTGATTTTTACAACTTTAAAGATACATGACAAGTTGCAGACTTGACTTGTACTACATTTTTGTAGCACCATTTCATATCTATAAAACGTGAATGAATAATTTTATCTGGCTATTACCTAGAAAATTATATAATATAAAAACTTCTCGGAGAAGCATATTTTCTTTGGTCGTCAATGGGTTAAAAATGTGACGTAATGGAGTAAGATCAAAATGTTCCTGGTGGTTGGAATGACTATACAATACAATACCTGTAGCATATTTTTCACGATATATTTTTAGTGTTAACCAGTGTTATTATTATAATTATAATTATTATTAAAATTATATTTGAAAAATAGTAAAGATTTGAATATCTCAAAGCAAATCGATGACGAAGATAGACAAGGTGATAGTTTTCTTTGAGGCATACGGCATAATCCGTATTGATTATTTACAAAAGCTAACAATAATCCATCCACATTATTTAAAAAAAATATGTTTCTTATAAAAATGTTAGCAAAAATCCCTGAACTGCTACAGCATCTGCCGTATGCATCAGATTTAGCCTCAGTGACTATTTTCCGTTTCCATACCTAAAAATGGTTTGGCGGATAGAAACGAAATTATTTATTCATATTCACATATTCTAACATCACTCCAATAAAAACATTAGATACAAAGATAAACTAACAAGCAAGAAATACAAAGTAGTGTAGTGTATTTCCAAACTCTTTGTTACACAATTTATTGAAAGTAAATGTTTCACACTCATGTAGAAGAGGGCGAAGCGTATACTTAATATTTATTTAATATAAGATAAAAATCAATGATACGCCTGCTGTATTAGGATTCAATCTTATTATTATTATTATTACTATTATTATTATTATTATTATTATTTTAATTTTATTTACAGTAACCTACAGCGTTACTGTTGATAATTTTTAAAAAGTGACCAAAAACGAGTCGCCAAATAGGAAATTTTTTGAAAAAAGGATCCAACTACTTTAATAATTAAAAAAATTTGTTTATTTGATAAAAAAAAAATCGTATTTGAAGAAAAACTACTGAACTCAATTTTACTAATAATAAAATAATTTACTTATAACAATTTTTATTTTTGCAAAAAAAGTTTTTTTCATAAAAATACTTAAAATTTTAGGAATTTGAAATACTAAATCTCTGTACTATCGTACGAGATCTTCACTCGAATGCCAGTCTTACAAATTTCCGTCCAAAAAATTTAGGACTGAAAGCATAGATTCACAAGTGTTGACATTTAGTCTGTTAGACAATTTATTTTTCATTAGTAACTATTTAGAAAGGAAGACGTTCCATAGTAAGACCAAAGTAAAAATGTAAATTGAGATTTAAATATTCATCAATTTTATCTTTTAATTTTCCCAGTCCGATCCAAAAAGCTTCGGCAAGTGATGTTTTAAATAGTTGTTCATAAACTTTATCATCAGCTTTATTTTTTAACAGTTCCAGTTCATTTATAAATTCTTTGGGTACATAACTGTACTGTGAATTAATCTCAAAATAATTAATATCTTCGTTGGAATTTATATATAAAGGGTTCGAAATATTTCAAAAAACTTAGTTTTTCGTCATTTATCACATAGTCCTAAAAAGTCGCTAGTTAGTTCCGTTTTAAAAAAGGAGCCCAAAGTGAATAAAAAGGAGGCAATTGGCGACTAAACTTTTATGGTGATATTATTTTAAATGGGTTACAGATCTGAACTCATAAAACCTAAAACTAATAGAGTGCAAAATTTTAGAACCATATGCTTCATCTTATAAGTAATCATGATTGTTATTCAAAGTTCAAAAACGTATAAAAAAAGCTTAAAATTACTTAACGTGCTATCATTGCTCTACACTTTTTGTTCGGTTCACATTCGGTCCTATATAGATTTAGGGCTTCTTTGTTATAGTACATATTTTCAATATTTGTATACAGGGTAGTCAAATTTTGATCTCAAAATTTTTAAATTTTAAAATTTCTTGCTTTTTTGGGCATAGACCCTTTTCCTTGGACACTCTTTAAGTGTTCGACGTATCCGCTAAACAAAACTTGTAGAGGCTTCTCCTAAGGCTTTTTAGTTCCTGCCTTATTTTCGAATAATATTCATTTATGTAGAAATTATATTTTCCGTTTGTGTGCTAACATTTTTTATACATGTTTGGTCCTTTCCATCAACCGCATGTCAATACAAAAGTTTACATTAGAAATTAATTTTGTAACAAAGGAAATTTTATAAAATATTTAATTACTTACGTCTACAAATTTGTCATTCAGCTTCCGCTGAAGTTGATGGATATGGCATTTGTATTGAATCCAAAATTTTTTTGATGTCTTTTAGTGCTATATCCGGCTGTGCCGAGTCTTATATACCCTTCACCCGTGTTGAGATATTATATGAAAAATAAATATATTTTAAAATTGATAAAATAACATAATTTTCAAATGACATTCTTAAAGAAACGAAGATAACTTTAACTAAAAATAGGGTATTATATTGATTAAAAAATTCGAAATTCGAGAAAAATATTAGTGACAGATAGGGGCTTCAAAAGTCTAAAAATGCATTTTGAACGATATCTTAGACTCAAGCGGGCCGATTGAGTTTATTTCTTCAGCACAAAAATTCAGAAAAAATTGGAATTTTCTGGGAAGGAACAAAGGGTATAGCTTAAATAGGGGCTTCAAAAAGTTGAAGAAACTAAATATGATATAGTTTATTATTGTAGTTGTTTTGCAGTGCCCATAAAAACAACAACTATATGCAAAGCAGCCACTCGGTTGTTTATAGACTGTTAATATTAATATTTATGACCGATTTGTATAAGAACGAAGCCCATAGCTTGTATAGGAGCTTCAAAAAATCTAAAAATGTGTTTTTACCGATATGTCAAATACTATTGCAACGATTTTGTTAATTTCTTTCGCAAACAAATATTTCGAATTTTCCGTGCAAGAGTGAAGTCGCTAGCTTATATAGGTGATCAAAAAAGTGAAAAACCATCGATTTTTTGACAATGTCTCGACTATTTATAGACCGATTTTGCTCATTTTTATTAGTGTTCATCTAAGGGAAATTCTCTTTAAACTGAAGACGGCAAACGGACATCATTATATTGACTTCCCTATCATATCAACACTTTTTGGAGTCCTAGATGAATATTGTAGGAATTACAAATGTAATGATAAATTTATATACCCTGTACATCTGTGGTAAAGGATATAACAATTCCATCGAAATAAATATTCAAATGGTGGATTCAAAATGTATAATCACCAAGTACAATGAGTTAATTGAAATGGCTCTTTTACACAAACAATTGTAATAAAAAATATGGATTAAATATATATAAAAAATAAAACTAATAAGTATTTTTGCCGAAATTCAAATTGAAAACAAATATATTTCAAGTCTTGAATCCATTACTAAGAATTTATTAAACTTATATTACACTTTAATCCAATAGTGGTCTCCAGCAAGAAGGAAAATTTAAATTCAAGTCAGATTTATTTTACTTGAAAATCTTTAATTTTTTCAATCATATTTCATGTTTAAAATATTTTTATATTTAAAGTCATGTCGGATTCCAGCAAAATTTTTCAATGCTTGAATTTTTGAAATTTGTGTGCTTATTGGGAATAAATAAAAATAATTTTTGAACAATACGCAGTTAAGAGTGTTTGGTAGTAGATAATTTTAAGTGATTTATAGGTTGATTATGTATGGCAACCGAACTTCAGTTTATATTATGAATATATTATGAATAGCAACGCTATTTGAGTTGTCAAAGAGTTATCGAAAACACTATTTTGAAAGATCAGTAACTAAAATAATTTTAAATAGACAAACAATGAAAAAAAACAAAAATGAAAATAAATTTGTGCGTTTTTTGTTCGACGCTCTCTTTAAATGGTTCAATTGTGTTTGTTACAGATCTTCCATGATTTTAACAGCTCATATTAGATGACACTCTTCAGAACTCGAAAAATATACCGCTTTGATATAAATTTTTCTGGATGGATAACTTCTTTTAGATGCCTATTGGATTAAAGGTGGATTAATGGCAACTGAAATTGAGAACTTTCAGTTGCCAATTGCTATCTGCAATATAATTTCGGCAACTGGCAAGAGAACTTTAGTTCGGTTGCCATACATAATCGACTTATTGAATTAATAATTTGCAAATTTGCAAATAATAATAATAGTAATAATAATAATAATAATAATAATAATAATAATAATAATAATAATGAAATAAAAAAACAAAAAAATAAATATTTTATACCAACCTTACTTCTTGTTTGTCCAGTAATCTGATAGCAACATAAAAGTGTTTCTACCAAACCGTCATCAAAAAAAGTAAAACTTTTAGAAAAAAATCTGTTTTTTGCGAATTATTACGTGAACTTAATTTTCTGTTATTTAACAGTATAAAATCGGAGGCGCACCTAATGCAAAAATTGTATGGACTTTTTGAAAATTACGAAAAAATTGCACTTTTTATTTCATTTTATGCACTTTAGGGCGATTCCTGCAAGTGGGTTTTTATATGGAGCTATGGTAAATTATGGAACGATTCTTATAAAATTTGCCAATATTGTTTCGGCTTACATAAAACTTATTTGTGTTGAATGCTAACTAACACTCGTACGGGATTTATGCACGTTAAAGTGATTTTCGGAAGAGGGGTTTATATGGGAACTATGGTCCTTTGTGGACCGATCTTCATAAAATTTGATACAATGATTGATACTTGTACAGGACTTCTTTCAATAAAATATTCTTATTTTTAAGGCAGTTTTGAGTATGTAAAATCTATTCCGGGAGAGCAATTTCAATATTCCTCGTCCTTTTATCACTGAACTATTCATTGATTTATCTTTAAAATTGCGATTCGTACTTTGTGCACAAGGTTTACATGGGAAGCCAGACATCCAGCCAGATGGACGGACATCATTAGATCGATTTAAAAAGCAATTTTGAATCTATTGGTATAATTTAAGGTGGATGTTGGCTAACTTTTTCTATGCGCTACAGACGTTAGCACAGACGTATAATATCCAAACACCTTTAAATATTCTGAAAATATTTTCAATTAATCTGTTGTTTCATTTTGTATTGATATTTAATTATATAAATAATTACATAAATTAACTTCTCAATTCGTTACAATTGTAATTTCTTTCAAAAATTCAAAACAAAAAATAAACAAGTAAAAGAGATATAATCGGTCAAGCCCGACCATATGATACCCCACATAATTGTATATGTTCATCAAAATTCGTGAAGGGGTCTTATATTAGATGGACAAATGTGGATCGAAACTTTTACTAAGTGTAAAACAAAATATGCGAATATGGAATGTTACATTAATACAAATATTTACATGAATTTATGCACTTTAGGGTGAATCCCGAAAGTGGGCTAATATATTAATTACGGTAAATTATGAAGCGATCCTCATAAAATTTTTTCACTATGATTTATACTTACAAAAAACTTATTTTTGTCTAATATAAACTTGATACTAACGTGTGTATGTGATTTATGCACGTTAAGGTGATTTTCGGAAGAGACTTTTTTATGGGAGCTATGATCAATTATGAACCGATCTTTATGAAATTTGGCGCAAAGATTGATACATATACAAAACTTCCTTACACCGAATTTCATTAAAATATTGCTATATTTAATACATTTATGATCATTAAACCCCTATTCCGGGAGGGCTTTTGTATGGGGGCTAGGTGAAATAATGGACCGATCATAACCAATTTCAATAGACATCGTCCTTATGTGCACAATGTTTACATGGATAACCAGCCAGACGGACGGAAGGACATCGTTAAATCGATTCAGAAAGTGACTCTGAGTCGGTTAGTATACTTTAAGGAAGGTGTTACAAATATCTGCACAAACACATAATACCCCAACCACCTATGGTGGTGTAGGGTATAAACATTTTAAAAACATACAATAAAAATCAGTAAACAAATAATAAATAAATAAAATAATAAATAAAAAACATAAAATTTTTTTAATAAATTTAAAATTTGTCATATGTCGACAACCCTTTGGTAGTATGTAATCTTAATGGATCATGAAGAATTTTTATAGTCTAGTGAAGCAAAATTTTGTATTTATTGGTAATTCAAATGATTGATAATATTTGATAAATTGAGAATTGTTAAATTGAGAATTGTTAAAAATTTGTAGTTTTATTACAGAATTTTCAATTATTGAAACAAGAGTTAAATATCAAACTATCATTGCTCTAAAGCGAATCCGTAAAATCTTTAAAGAACAAACATGCTTTCATTATTTTTAAACATTTGTAAAAATATAATCTCACGTGCCTCTTATTTTTCTTTTTAGTGTGCATATTTCAAATGTTACACTACAACAGCCGAAAAATTCTCAACCACACAAACTCTCTCTTTTTGCAATATTTCAAAGGACTGAACGCTGAAAAGTTTTGCAAAAATCTAAGTATAAAGTTAATTATTGTACCATATTTTTATTACAATATTTGCAATAAAGATGTTAAATAAATATTTTAAAAATTTAAATATTTTATATTTTATGCAATGGTACAAATTCATTTAACATTTGAATCGATTTATACATTTTTTTTTTTTTTTTAATAAAATTCCATTCATACCTGTTATATGTATGATTAAAATATTAATTGAAATTTTTATAAAAAATCAAATATTTTTCCTTAATCAATATTATCATTTTAGTGATTGGAGCAAATTCAAACAAAATTTTGACTGATATAATTTTGATTGTAATTGAAGTCAATTTCAAATACATAAATGTCCTACATTCCCTGCCAGCAATTGGAAGTAAGTTTTTTGGTTCATTTATTAAAAATACAATAACAAACACATTAGCATTGATTTATGATCTGAAAAACCTGTATTAGGCGACTGTTTACACTTCAGAACAAAGAAAAGAGAAGGATCACGATATGATGTACAATTTTTAAAGTTTTCAATATAGTTATTTATAGCAGTGGATAAAAGAAGTATATTACAATAGAAAATAATTCATTTTAATTTGTGTATTTCTTTAATATTTCATATTTAGTTTGGAAGTGAAATTAAATTTAATAAAATAACAAAAAATTTTATTGTTACGCTTATGTGTTCAGTTCTACTATTTCTAATAACCTAGAAATATTCCAAACACATTTTTCTCTATTTTTTCCATTTCATCCTTTTTTATTATAAAAAATTATTTTTCGACACTTTCCTTCTGTATTCTTTTGCATTTCTAAATGACACTAATTCGACACTCCAAACAAGTACTAAAAAGTGTTATTTTAAAACTATTAAAACTAAGGCACGTTTTTTTGCAGAACGGTAACTCTTTTTCGACAATAAAATGATATCATATTCGATTACTAAGAGCTATTTGTAGTTACGTTTTAGACTAAATTTCGATCGAAAATGTTGACAGGGATTAATGTACTGAAATAAGCGAATGTATGTAATGACCAATTAAATTCAATTGGGAATGAAAAGACGAATAAAGGAAATTCAACTATTGTAGCCTAAAACCAATAAAGATTATAAATGTATGATATACACACACCTCTCTGTACTCACATTCTTACAACATAAACCTATTTAGAACAGCATACACTACTCATACATATGCACGTTTTCCTATGAATATATATGTATGTATTTTATTATTACACATAATACCTGCTGGGCATATAATAATCCTATATACGAACATTCCCTTAAATACTTACATTAATCCTTATATATTATAAAAATGTGGTGTAAGTTTGTTTGTTTGTTTGTGCATTAATTACATCTCAAAGGGCTGAACTGATTTTCACGAAATTTGGCTGTTAGAGTGAAAGTCTTAAAAAGTTTTAAAAGTAAATTTTATATCAAATTTCGAATAGGGTGAATAGGTCTGGAGGAAATAGTACCTCTCATTGTAAAGAAAATATGAGTTATCTGAACAAATAGGGCAGCGAAGCGCACCGGTAAAAACTAGTATGATATAAATATTTATACA
The DNA here is from genome assembly GCA_932274085.1 of Protocalliphora azurea. NCBI lineage: Eukaryota > Metazoa > Arthropoda > Insecta > Diptera > Calliphoridae > Protocalliphora > Protocalliphora azurea. The sequence goes on along the minus strand of OW026523.1, from coordinate 65,408,840 downwards.
TGTAAAATATACATATGTATGCATATTAATATGTATAAGAATTCCTATATATGCGAATTTATATCACATAGTTATATTGTATTTTTTACGACTTTATTCGGTTTTCTTTTTTTTACTCTTTGGAAAATATTAAAACGTTTTAACCGCACAATTTTCATAATATTCAAGCAGCATGTCAGTTACAGAACGAGTTTTTTTTTTATATGAGGAAGAATAATATCGATAACGTGCATGTGAAAATTAACCAAAAGCACTAAAATACTTTAAAATAAATTTTTCAGGTTGAAGAGAACTCAATAACCACCCCCACCCCCCACAAGAGGAATTAACAGAAATGGAAATACATGTTGAAATGTAAAATTACATAATCAAACTATACAACATTTATACAGTAAATACAAAGTGACTAGAGAAAACAATAAAAACTTTTAAATTGCTTTATTTAAATATATTTAAATCATTGAAATATAGTAAATTTTTAGCAAAATATTTGCAATTGTACCCTATTCTAGTAACTCATACTGTTACTTATAAAAATCCCTCAATAACAGCTACAATTTAACAAATTATAGCTTTATATTGAATCCTTTAAAATTTTTATGCTTCTGTTTTTTTGAATAACAAAACATTAATCCATGTACATGCATATACTATAAAAATATATAGATATATATATATATATATTTTTTTTTTTTTTTTTGGTGGTTTTAATAACATTTGGCTGGCATATTCCGTTGAAATCTAGTTTGTCTGCCAACAAAACACTTTAACTAAAAATGAAGGTATATATATATATATATATGTGTGTGTGTGTTTGTGAGTAATATGAATGGTTTTATGTGGTTTTTATCGTTTTTCTTTTATAGTTTAATTTTCATCACATATGGTTTAATACATCACATCACGTAATATCCGTGGCAATACAAAATATGAACAGCAATCATCATTCATAACTTGTATAAGTGTAACAACATATATTGTTTTATTGTGTCCTGCTTTTTTTTCTTCCTCAATCAAAAACTAACAAGAATAATAAAAGGAAATAAATACTTATATAAATTCAAATATGGTGCATTGTAAAAAATATGGAATATGGATTTTAGGCCTTCCTCAAAAAAAATATATATTTATATATATATATATATATATATATATATATATATATATATATATATATATATATATATATATATATATGGTGCTAAAATTTTGCCCTCCATTAGTTTTGCGTTTTGTGCGTTCAGATGTGTAACCCTTTTTGTTTAAAATAGTTTTACCACAACACTTATTAAGGATTTAATTCAGTTTCAGACAAGTTAAAATTTTTTGATAATGGCCCATATACATACCAACAACGAGTATATACATACATATAAAATAATCACTAAATTATATGTAGAAGTAGTGAAGTTAATATAGAAACTTAAACATAAAATGATGTTGTTACAATTTATGGGTAAATTGCTTGACATAAATAAAGCAACACTTTGAAGCAAATAATAGTTTTGACAAAATAAAAAAAAAACAAAATACGATATTGAAATGTTTTCAAAAATATTACAAAGTTCTTAAAAAGTGGATCCTGCACGATAGGGGTACATCTACAATGTCCATTTACTCTCCAAAATAAAAAAATTTAAATAATAAAATTACACGGTGCTACAGTGAAAATCATTTAGAATGTGATATAAATAAGTTAAACAGTTAATAATGCTTTGTTTTATCTATTTTCACCTAAAATCAATTACTTTTTCAAAATATTAATCAAATTATACAAATTATTAATCGCCACTTTTCTCAATTTCACCCTTCTGTGCGGTATTAGAAAGAAAAATCGCTACACTTTTTAAAAAATATATCGAAAATTCCATGAAAATGCGCCTTAAAATTTACAGACTGTCTTTCGATATTCATAAAATTTTACACGCAAATAGTCCACGGATATCTATAACGATTTTAGTTTTTAGTGTCATGAAATTTTCGCTTTCTCAAAAACCCAAAAAATTTCAGAAGTATGTAACTTTAAATATCGATATACCTGGAAAGCCTTTGTAAATTTCAATGATTTAAGCAGTATATGATATATATATGCTTATGTGAGATTTAGAACAAATGTTTCAAAAATAAGAGATTTTTTTAATGCATTTTATTTAAGTTTTTCATATAAAAGTTCTATTTTGCTGTATTATTTTTAAAATGTTTACACATTTTATTTAAAAAATTTTTTGGGTTACTTTTTAAAAATTTATTAAAAATAGTAAATATTAATATGGTAATTTAAAATAAACTTAAATAAAATTTAAATTACAATTGTAAAAAATGTATCTATAAATTGCAATAATATTTTGCATATATTTTTGAAAAAAAAAGGATATTTTCAAGATGTTGACAGAATTATTCGAAACAGAAGACATATGCTTGCATACTTTCTATATTTTGTTAACTTTTATACATATTTAAATCAATTGGTGAAAAAATAAGAAAATATATTATTTTTATATGAAAAATTTGGAACATTTTTTAGTTGTATTATGCATAGTCGAATTGCGCATCCCAAAAATTTTAAATTTTTATTCTAATACAAAGATTGTATACTTTTCAGATATGTTAAAAAATCAAAAATTTTAAATAGCATACTTAACGAAAAAAAAAATAAAATATTTTTATTTTAACTGCATTAAAATGCATTTTAAAATAATCTTTCTTATTTCTAAAATATTCGTATTTAAGCCGACATAAGTAAACTTCAAACGCCGTTTAAATCATTAAAAATCATAAAGCCTTTCCAGAGATATTTATATTTAAAATTACATACTTTTGAAATTTTATTGGGAGTTTGAGAAAGTAAAAGCGAAACAAAATCTTCGGTTTTAGCACTTTCGCTGAGTTGAAAACTGAAATCAATAAATGGTTCAATGGAATTTGTGTGTACAAATTTGTATGGACATTGGAAGACTTTAGGTAAAAAAATATTATTTTTCGGGCGTTCTTTCATGGAATTACCGATATACACATCCATATTATATAGCAAAACTGTACGAAATAAATATTAAAACAGAAATTAAGTTACTTTTCTACTTTTATAGTTTTTCCAAATATTATATATTATACTTTATTATAATAAAATAAAATAAAATAGAATTGATAAAATCAGATGAGAATTGTAGAACATATGATTTTTTTTTTCAATGATGTAAAACTCATAAAATCCTGTTATTTACACGTATTTTGTTGTTGCTTTAACTTTGCATCATAAATATGGCAACAACACATGTAAATTAACAGATTTTTTTGAATTTTACAAATGTAAAAAAATCATATGTTCTACAATTATAATCCGATTTTACCGAATGATGGCTTATTTTATTCTCAACGAAAAAAATGGCCGAAATAAAAATAAAAAATAAAAAAATTGAGTTTGAGTCCTTAATATATTTTGCTATGAATACAAATATACTTAAAAAAAAGGAAACATCTCTTCTTTCCTATTCCGTTTACCCTAGTCTACACGTAAACAGTTTTATGTTGGCAATTGTCAAATTCTATGCCTCTCTTTAAAATGTTACCTGTGGACTAATAAGAAATCTATTGCGTAAAACGCAAAGCTGAGCAATAATGTTTAACATAAGCTATCAAATTTATTGTTCTCTTTTAAAATGTTGTCCTTTTAAACAAAAGAAAAGAGCAAAATAATTAATTTTGTTAATTATTTTAACCTATAAATTTTAACATATAAATTTTAACATATAAATTTTTTATATAGGTTCTCCCCACCCCTTAACACAAACTTGGAAATAAAATTGATTTTCCTTTGTGCTGCCGACGTTATTTCTAATGTTAAGAAATAAAAATATCTTCGTGTAGACGTAGAGTTAAAAAAGTAAAATTGGAAAACAGGTATTTGAGATAAACAAATTTTAGAGCCGCGAATTTCGCAATAAATTACTATTTTTTAATTTTTATTTTTTACATTACTAAAATGCCATTTATAGACAAATTAAAGATATTACTTTAAAAAAAACAGTTGTTAATGGTCCCCTAAAGAGAGTTTTACATGGAAGCTATGGTATATTAGATACCGATTCATCTTTAATACTGTAGTGTAATTTTGGTGTTAGAAATTAAACCGTTTATATAAAAAAAGCAATAGGTCCTTTTCTTATATTTAAATAAATTACACGTGCAAATATATTAATAATATTAAAAATTAGGACTTGCACTTTATTCATAAGTTTTATATGAAGTCCCAAATGGACGGACACACTCAAAAAGTAATTCTGAATCCATTGATATATTTTAAGTTGGGAGTCCGAATAATTTTTTAACGAGGGCAATAAAAATGTAGCTATAAAGGTCCTCCTTAATACATATTCTTATGTTAAAACTTGCTCAAAAATTATAGAAAGACTACTGATTTTTATGTCACTTAGATAAAATCGAGATCAAAAAAAAAAAAAAATTATTACCAAATTGTTTTCAATTAACACTGTTGATTGGTTTTACATTAAAATTGAAATAAACGATAAATTAATTCAATAATTTTTTTAATTTGTTTTAAATGTTTGTGAAAAGCAAAAACAAAAAAACAAGTTACAAACTACATAAATGTAAATACAAATACAGCAGGTATTGCTTCCTTCTGATGACTACTAAATTTACATACATATGTATGTATGTAGATATATACTTATACAAAAAAACAACAACACTGAGTCATTGCAATGTCGCTATTTCCAAGTAAAAACTTGCAAACATACATAAAAAATTATTGTGTGTATGTATCAGTGATGCCGTTTGATTACATCTGTAACATTTTTCGTAATTTTTCAACGTTTCACGTAACATGTATGTATATTTTTTTGTTTTTGACTTTATTTTCGTGGCTTTTGATCCCTTCAATAAAATTGAAAAAATAGAAATAGTTCATGCAAATATCTACACAGCAAAACTTTGTGGTTCTCGGTAATAGCAACTACTTGTTAAAGTAGTTTCTTGGTAATGAGGTGTCATTATTATTAGTTATACTCTATATTACATAAATAAGTGCTAACACAGTAATCTTACAATCACGTGGATCAGTTGGCTAGAGCGCTGGATTAACAACCAGAAGGTTTGTTGGTTCAATCCCATTCTGATGCTGTTAGTTTTTTTTTAACAAAATGTCTAAAAAAACATTTTATACTAAAAAGTTTTTATTTCTTAGAAAATTAAGTGCGACATGATGTACGGAGTGACACTTTAGTCATTAAAACAAATGGTTAATTTGTGCCCAAGTTCAAATCTCACTGACATCAAAATTTTTTTTGTTTTTTTATTTTCATTTTCATATTTTTGAATGCCCCTAGAGACTAAAAATATTTAAATGAATCTGCGGGCAGCTGGAACAAAAATAACTAGTTATTCAGGCAAAAGATAAATCTTTATTTTTGTTTCCAGTTATACCTGCTACGATACCAGGAAAGCAAAGTTTTTGCTGGATAAATTTAGAACAAGTATTACGTGACTTTCTTAACATTACGTTCTAACATATCACCTCCATTGAAGAGAACTAAATTTTAAATATGATATTTTTTTGCAATCTTCTGTTATCCGTATGAAACTATTCCGTTTATTTTTATTTTTTTTTTTTTATTTTCCTTTTTTTTCCAATAAATTTTTGGTTTCCAAAATTACACAAAAAGTAACTTTAGCGATGTTTTCATTAAAAAGCAGAGGATTTATTGTGTATTCCGATTCAAAGCACTAAATTTATGCCAATGAGAAATTATGTCGCCATATAAAAAGGATCCAGATGGATTGTCATATAAAAAATAGTGTTTTAGCTCCATAAAAATTATTGCTTTAAAGATTTTTAAATCATAATAGTAGTTAACACTTAAGAGGCCCAATATTTTAGTTAGAGGAGCATAACGGATTTATTTAATAAATTTTCTAATTTAATGATTTTATGAGGAAAGTAATATGTATTTTCAAATGACGAGAGAATATTTAACCAACTAGACATAAAATCAGATCATAGTGATCGATTGTAAACAAAAAAGTTAGCTCCATTAATGACGAATCAAAAAAAATATAGTACAAAAATATTGCAAAATTGAGATAGTTGCAATTTAAAATAAAAATAATTTGAAAACTATAAGGCATAAACAGCATATGCAAACATGTTTTTCACAGATTTTACCTACAGATTTAAGTAGACGCAAAAAGAAGAATATATAAAATTCGGTAAGCGATTAAAAATGCCTACCCTATTTTGAGCTCCAATAGCTCCGCTCCTGAGGTGTCTGTGGATGCTCCCGCCAAACTTAAAATTGCGACTAGTAGAGTTAATTATAAGTTCCAGATTAATTTCCAAAAATTTCCGATTCAGCACCACTGCAAGGTGTTTAATTCCCCCCAAAAATGCCAGAAATGAAAAACTGATTTTCGATAAAATGTTTATTATATATAAAATTTAATTTGATAGTTATAATGGCACTAATTTGAGTATTTTTTATTATTAAAAAAATACTATTTAAATTATTATACACATACAAAATATGCTATGCATTTCTGCCACAAAAATTTTGCAATATATTTTGAGAATATTGGTTTATTGTCAATCTTCTAGTGTTAAATACCGGTCATAAAATTATCTTTTTAGTACATTTATGGATTATATGAAAGTTGATTACTTTTATCATCACAAAAATGTTAAACCCAAACTTAAATGGACCAGACCTTTTTTGCACTAAGTTTCAGCGGTTGAGTCTAGATAGGTCAGTATACTCCTAAGTCTTGTAACTACTAGAAATAAGGATTATTTTATATATTTAAAGTCGAATATATTGAAAATGTGAATTATGTAATATAATTAGTGAAATAATTATATACTTTAAAAAATTCAAATAATTATATACTTCAAATGTTGTGTGCTAACACGGAATATTCATTTTAGAGTGGATTTTTGGAAATTTGGAGTAATTTCTAATATTAAGTTCATAAAATACATTTGTAATACATAGATAATTCCGTTGGAGTCTTTGCTACATTTACTCCTATCGGACGCGTCCCCAGGTGGCGGATCGGGGGGATTGGTTGTAAGGCACATGATATACACACTCTACTGAATGGTGCATTCTGGCTCATCGCATGGGGGTATATATCATGTGTATTATCTCCGATCTTAGGGCTTTTACAGCTTCTCGCGGACCAAATAAATGTAGTGCACTTTAAGGTCAAGGTGGTAGGCAGCAGTGCTGAGGACCTGAATGGTTAGTTGGTGCCTAAACAAACTAACAGCTAACAGCTCTCCTCCAACGCCCATGGCACGGGTTGGTTGTAATTCTAGCCTAGTCCGCGCACGCCGTCACTGCGCGAGATGGTCCTTTTCCTTTACTGGCGTACTCGTGGGACAAAATAGAAAATTCAAAGATTCTTAAAAATCGGACACAAGATGACGGACAGTCGCAGGGCGACAGGACTGAAATGGACGTGAGTACGGACGACGATAATGAGATGATAGGGGTCCAACGTGACATTCTTCTTCAGGAAAGTCAACTGTTGGGCCAGCTATCAGAGACGGATGAGATTCTGGGTATCTCGAGGGATTCCTTCACTGGGACCAGCGCCACTGAGAAACTTGAGAATCTTACTCTCGCCTCTGAAGATGAACATGAGATCACTGTAATCTCAGTTCGCGCTCAGAGTCTGGAGAAGAACTCGAGTGTTGAGGCGGGGTCTGAGCGGGGGGATGGTTCGACGAACTCAGAGGGTCATTCGTCTGGCAGTGGTTTAGTTCGGCAAGACGCGGTAATGCTTGATGCGACAACCGGCTATATAAACCGAACTAAAGAGGAGCATGCTCGTAGTGGCGCAAGAGCCTCTCTTGGTTATCTGCACAAGATAGCCAAGAGAGGCCCTTTGCCACTTACAGGTAAGGATAAGTACCTTATCAGGAAGCACAGGAGGAACGTCAAAAGATTCGAACGAATCTACGGCCCTGTCTGTGTCTCTTTGGGACTGTCTTATCCTGAAGGATTGTATGTGGATGCTGGCAACACTCCAGAAATGTCTCGTGAGAGCACAGGAGAAAAGCCAACCTCTTCATCAATCCCTACCGGAGTGAACTATTCTGGTAGTGGCAACCCGGGCAAACCTGCAGTCCTAGTGAAACAGCAGGCAACGTCTGGTAAGCCAACAACTACCATTGAAATGGTTGGTCATACTCCATCCAGCAAACCTGGCAACCAACAAAAAGTTGTCAGAGATGCTAGGCCTGGAGATGATCAGCCATCAACTAGTAAGAGGACTTTACTTTCGAAGCCTGCCAGCTCCAGTAGTGGGGCTGTACGAGCTTCGATTGGGAAGCCCTCTACATCGAAGAACGCTGGTCAAAACCCATCCGGCTCTCTTAAAGGCCCTCATAGGGGGGTTGTTAAGAGGGCCAGGTCTGGGGATGACCAGCAACCTTCGATGGCCAAGAAGGTTGTTCACACGCCAAACAGCTCTAGTAAGGGCCTCCATAAGGAGGTTATTAAGAGAGCTGTATCAGGAAGTGAACAACCCTCAACATCGAAAAGAGCGAAGGAATCAGTGTTGCAGAATTGTATTCAAGCTGCTGTCATTGACAGGGTTGATCCAAATGGGAGGATCAGCGTTGAGCAATGGCGACAAATTGAACACAAGCTCATTGAGGAAATCGCTCTTGTTAAAGGAAGGCCGGATGAGGTATCCTTCAAAGGCGCAGACTGGATGAAGGGTGTCAAGACTATTAACTGCGGGAACGAGAAATCATTTGAATTTCTCAGGAACGCAGTTGCTAGGTGTGACACTGTCTATCCAGGAGCGAAGCTTGAGGTGATACTCGCATCTGAGCTGCCCCTGCGTCCAATAGTGACAGCATGGTTCCCTCCACCCATTTTAGAGGTTGGAACCATTCTGACAGTATTGGAAAATCAGAATAAGGGTCTTCTTACAGGTCAATGGAAGTTGGTTAACACCATGACTTGTAAGGAGAACCAAGGCAGAGACTTCAGATTCGCAGTGGATCAGGAGTCTCTGAAGAAGCTGGAGTCACTGGGGGGAGTTGTCAATTTCGGATTTGGGGTGATCAGGCTTAGGTTCAACAAATCTGATAAACCCAAAGAGGCTGTCAGTGGTGCAAATTAACTTGCATCACTGTGAGGCAGCCTCAACCGAACTGACAAGACTCCTCATTGACTCCAACGTGGACGTGGCCCTCATACAGGAACCCTGGGTTAAGAACACCAGGGTATGTGGTCTGAGGGTCACGGGGTACAACCTGTTCATACCATCCACAACGGAAAAGGTACGGACATGTATACTGGCTAGGAATAATCTAAATATTAATTTTCTTCATTCCTTTAGCAGTGGGGACCTTACAGTCGTCCAACGGGAAGCCGCAGAATGCAGCGGGCTTATAATGGCGGCTGTGTACATGCCGTATGAGGCAGCCGATCCACCAGGTATCGCTCTGCAGCAGTTGGCGTAGCACGCTAGGAGGAAAGGCGCGTACATGGTCTTGGGATGTGATGCGAATGCTCACCACTATCAATGGGGAAGCAGGGACATCAACAAAAGAGGTGAGTTGGTATACGATTTTATAACTTGTTATGATCTGCATATCTGTAATAGGGGTACTACTCCTACGTTCAGAGCGAAAGATAGGGAAACAGTTATAGATGTAACGCTGGCTAACCGTGGGGGAAATTATGTTAGGGATTGGAGAGTAGTTTTGGATTACTCTTTTTCTGACCATAGCATGATATCTTTTGGTCTCGACTTTGAGAAGGCGAGGGAGCAGCCCTATAGGAACTCGAGAAGGACAGATTGGAAGTCCTTCAGGAGGTCAGTCTGTAGGGACCTTAGGGATACTGAGGACTGGAGAGATTCAGTTGAGGGTATCGAGTTGGCGGTGAATAATTTCACGAATGTTATTAGGAATAGTTTTGCGCTCAATTGTCCAGTGATTTATCCTGGGAAAAGGAAACAGCCGAAATGGTGGACTAGGGAACTTAGAGACCAGCGGTCTACAGTTAGGAAGCTGTTTAATAGAGCCAAACTAACGAGGAGTGATGAGGATTGGAATAGCTATAGGGATAGTTTCTCTAAGTATAAGAAGGACATTAGACGAGCGAAACGGACTTCATGGGTAAATTTCTGTGAATCGGTGGACTCTGTTAACGAGTTGTCTAGGTTTAGGCGAGTATTATCCAAGGACCCAGTGGCACCTGGATACATACAACGTGAGGATAACTCGTGGACAGAGTCTAGCTCAGAGTCCCTCAGTTTACTTATGGAGACTCATTTTCCAGGCTCTAGGGATATAGAATCTGTTGGAGGGACAGGTAGCGTCAGTGATAACCTACAACCCGAATCAGATGCTGGGGATACCGATGTGATAAGGGAGATGATCACTAGAGACAAAGTATTATGGGCGGTAAATTCATTCGAGCCATACAAATCTCCTGGCCCGGATGGAATATTTCCGGCCATGCTACAGAATGTCGATGAAAGAGCCATCTCTCTATTGACGGAGGTTTTTAGGGAATGTCTTAGAATGAAGTACATTCCCAGGGGGTGAAGAGAGGTAAGGGTCATTTTCATACCCAAAGCGGGTAAGACGACTCACTCGAAGCCCAGGGATTACAGACCGATCAGCCTATCGTCTTTTCTATTGAAGACAATAGAAAGACTGATCGATCTTTATCTTAGGACTAGTATAGGAACTCAGGTCATTAGCGAGTCTCAACATGCTTATCTTAAGGGTAAGTCCGTTGAGAGTGCTCTGCATGACGTTGTGAGTTACATTGAGCGAGGTCTGCTGCAGAGGGAATATACCATGGCGACTTTTCTCGATATAGAGGGGGCCTTTAATAATATCACGATAGAGACTATCGAGGAATCACTTGTTTCGCTGAATATAAGTAAGCTCCTTGTTGAGTGGATAATTCTGATGCTTAGCAGCAGAGTTATCAACTCAAACATGGGAGGCACTTATATGAGGAAACTCGTGACTAGGGGCACACCGCAAGGGGGTGTCCTTTCTCCATTACTGTGGCTCTTGACCGTGAACGTCATTTTAAGACAGTTTGATGCTAAGGGACGGAAGATTGTGGCCTACGCCGATGACGTTGTTTTACTGGTCTCTGGTAAGTTTTTATCTACGATCAGTGAGGTCATGCAGACAGGTTTACGTGATCTGTCCCTTTGGGCCAACAGTAAGGGATTGGGGGTAAACCCCGGGAAAACGGAGCTAGTTTTGTTTACTAGGAAATACAAGGTTGAGCATTTTAGCTTGCCAGTATTGAACGGGATTGAGCTTGTATTGTCAAGTGAGGCCAAATACCTGGGTGTGTACTTGGACAGTAAATTGTCTTGGAGGAGAAACACTCAGGAGAGGGTCAAGAGGGGACTCAATGCCTATTACACCTGCAGGAACTCTATAGGCAAGAATTGGGGTCTTAAGCCGCAAGTTGTATACTGGATTTACACTTCGGTTGTTAGACCTATTCTTACTTATGGCTGTACAGTCTGGTGGAAGGTATTGAGTAGGGAAACGTACAGGAAACTTCTCTCTAAAGTTCAGAGGTGTGCTTCAATTGGCATCTCAGGTGCCAGGAGAAGTACACCTCAGGCGGCGCTGGACATAATCCTCCACCTTCTTCCAATTGAGGAATTCGTGAGGGGTATGGCTGTCCGTGGCCTATTTAGATTGAAGGAACTGGGTTTATTAGGTTCTTCTAGAGCGGGGCATGTCAGCATACTAGATGAAGTCAGATTCAACGGTCGGACACTATCCTTGGCTGAGCCTACGGATTATGTCGGGACCACGATTGACTTCGGGGCTACTCCCGCTTTGGTGTTACCTAGCAGGGATCTTTGGGATGGAGTAGAAAAGCTCTATGGAGGGTGCGCGGTCTTCACGGACGGTTCGAAAATGGAAGTTGGCACTGGTGCAGGTGTATACTTTATGGGAACTGATATCAGACGATCCTACAAATTGTCTGACAGTTGTAGTGTCTTTCAAGCAGAGATTCTTGGCATTTATAAGGCTCTCGGCTTGATTGAATGGAATGTTGAACGGGGGTCTGAGATTACTATCTATGTTGATAGTCAGGCGGCGTTATTGGCTCTGACTAGTCATTTTGTTAGGTCCAGATTGGTACTTGAGTGCAGAAGGGAATTGAGAAGGTTAATGGATTCCTATATGATGAGACTATGTTGGGTTCCTGGTCATTGTGACATTCTTGGCAACGAAATAGCCGATGAGCTAGCTCGCAGTGGCTCGGAGCTATATAGGTCTTTCATAGAGTCATCTGTTAAGATTCCAATTGGGTCCTTCTTTAGGGCCATAGGTGAGTGGACTCTGGACAACACGAATCGAGCCTGGAATGACAGATCGGACTGCAGATTTTCTAGGGCATTATGGCCTAGCTTAAAACTGGCGGATTCCAAGCATCTTCTAGGTATGAGTCGTGGTAGTCTTAAAGTCATAGTAGGTATGGTTACGGATCATTTCTCAATAGGGAATATGAAGAGTAAGTGGGACATTGGCACATCAGACTTCTGTAGAACGTGCGATGATGTTGAGGAGCTAGAGACAGTGGAGCACATACTCTGTCACTGCGTAGGGCTTCAGCGCAATAGGTTGAAGTGGTTTGGAAGTCATACACTACATGAACTAGGTGAGGTTAATGGCAAAGGACTTGTCAACCTCATAGGGTTTGTTATGGGGATAAAATGGCTTAGGAACAATCATAACTGATTGATTGGGTATAGGTTCCACTTTTCTCCTTTTCTTTTTCTTCTTTTCATAAAGGGATCACAATGGGCCGTTTGACCTCTGGGTGTAGGCGTGAATGCGCCGCCCTTTCCAACCTAACCTAACCTAACCTACATAGATAATACGTGTAATTAAATTTTGATCCAATTTTGGGCGTCCGAATTAAGTTGGACAACACATTTATCAATTTCATGCAATTTTTTAAACAAGATTATATGACTTATTAATTTATCTCAGTAATTTTAAGTAAAAACATTTATGTATATAAATTATCTAACAATAGTGAGAAATAAACAACCGTAAATGTGTTGGCCGCATTAGTGCTGAAAAACAAGCCAGATAATTTTCTTGAATGAAAATTTGACAACTAAAACAGAACAACGAATCTGCCCAAAATTGAAATTTATTTTATTTTTACAACGGTTTTTCAAAGCTCTCATTTTTTACTCTCCCTCACTGTTGGTGTTGCCGTTGTTGCAAAATAAATCACATATGTTTACGCTAAAATTTATATAAGATCGAAAGAGAAAAATGTTTTGTTTTACATTTTTTTTGTTTTTGTATGGAGTTTAAGAGAGAGAGAGAAAATAATTTTTTAAACATGTAGCTTTGTTGTTCTCATTAGGGTTGTCAGATTTTTTGGGCCTCTGTCGCCAAATTGTTAATCAGAAATCGCCAAAAATCACCAAAATTTTATTTGGGTTTTTAAAGAAATAATAAAAAATTAACTAAAATGTGAAGCGTCGTATAATCTTTAGTACTTAAAATTTCGTATAATTTGTAAATGTAAATTCAGCTCAGCTAATAATAACTGTGCTAATCGCAAATTTTAACAAACTGGACACCCTACTGGTAAAACTAATTCGAGTACGCTGAATTCAATGGTGACAGCCGTTTTTGAGGTTAGCGCTATATTTAGGTTTAAATTTAATTACAGAAGTAGCGAATTAATTGAAAATTGGGATTAAAAGGTACATTATTTAAGTATATTTAACAATAAATATATGGAATCATAAATTAAATCAGTTTTAGCACAAATTTAAATGTTTTTATATTTTTGTTCGAAAAGTTTCTCACTGGTAACACTAGTTAGCTTGCTTACAGTATTAATTTATGTCGAATAGCCGATTAACCGAAATTTAGTTTTCTGGAGTTATAAATTTAGAAAATATTTTTTTAATTTTTAAGACAAATTTGTGTCAACCATATCTTTTTGTAAAATATTCATTATATCACAGCAAAAATAAATATACCAAAGTATCAAAAGTGTATGTTTTCTAGTGCTTAAGAAGTAATCAAACAGTAATTAATATTTTTTGCAAGTTTAAAGTTTTATTTATTAGCGTTTAAAATATATTTGTTAATAAGAATTCATTATTATAATCTTCAATGGAAAACTAATTGTTTATATTATTTAAACTGAAAAATGAACCCAGGTATTCATAAACCAATTTTAAGTTTAAAATGCATTTTAGAGACAAAATTTTTATAAAAAATAAAATTTAAATAAAAAATAAATTTAAAAGTCAAAATGAAATATCCCAAAAACGAGAACTTTTAAAAATGGTTAACACCACTAAATTCAGCGTCGTTGAATTATTTTAAAACATTGGGTGCCCACATTAAAAAAAACTAGTCTCATTTTCGAGGATAATGTAATTGAAGGAAAAAAAAATACAACTTAAGGTACACTTTTCTGACATATAGCCCCTTTTTAGGTCATCAACTTTAAAATTTATTGAACTATATTATATTTTTTAAAAGAATAAATCTAACATTATATAACAACATTGGTCCTATTAAACTTATAAATTGTTTCAAAGAATTGATGGAAAACAAATTATCAAACATTTAATACATAAGTATTGTAAAATCATATATATTAGGGATAAAATTTCATAAACTAAGTTGAAGCTATTTAAAAATTAAGACTCTTCTCTTTGCTAGATAGGCAAATACTACAAGTAGTCGATTTCTAGTATGAAAATTTAATAACTTTTCTAGACAAATGTCTATTTAATCAGATTTTAAAAATTAGCCAAAAAATTCGCCACCATGTTAATACGACATGTCGCCAAACCGAAAATTCAATCGCCAAAAGCAATTAAAAATCGCCACGTTGGCGAAAATCGCCACATCTGATAGCCCTGGTTGTCATGAGTTTTGTTGTTGAATAAACAAAACCGAAATCAGCGTTGTCAACTATTTGTAACCAAAACGCACAGGAAAAAGTCCAAAACGCGCTAAAAAACGCTAAATTGATCCAAAATTAAAAGAATTGTTTCAATTTAGTGCAATTTAGCACATTTTTTATTTAAAATCTGATTTTTACTAAGAGTAACAACTTGAATATTACAAGGTCTATATTTGTTATTTTTTAAATATTTTAATTTCAGCAAAAATACTGAATTATTCAAAATTGGTGTTCTTATTATAGAATTAAGACTTAAAATGTTATGTACATTTATAATTACAAATTCATAACAGCTTTTTCCCAGAATTTAAATTTATAATATTGTTATCCTCGGTTGGTTTTTTTTTAATTTCTGTGCAAAACGTTTGATTTAATCAGTACAATTTTTCTCCAAAAAAGGAAATTCATAAAATACCCAGAAAAAACTTTTTGGTTTTCGGTAATAACAACTACTTATTAAAGTAGTTTCTTGGTAATGAGGCGTCATTATTATTTGCCTACTCTGTATTACATTAATAAGTACTCAATAGTATAATAGCGCAGTAATACTGCAATCACGTGGATGAGTTGGCTAGAGCGCCGGTTTAACAACCAGAAGGTTGTTGGTTCAACCCCATTCTGAAGCTGTTAGTTATTTTATAACAAAATGTCTAAACAGATATTTTAAACTAAATAGAGTTTTTTTCGCTTAGGATGCTATGTGCGAGATGGTGTACTGAGTAAGACGTTAGTCAGTAAAAACGAATGGTTAGTGTGTGTCCAAGTTCGAGTCTCACTGACGGCAAAATTTTTTGTTATTTTTTTTTTTTTTTTTTTTGTTTTCGTTTAGGCACATATTTTTGAGTACCCCTAGAGTCCAAAAATAACTACATGAATTTGTGGACAAGTCGAACAAAAATAACTAGATATTCGGGCAAAAAATAAGTAGTTTATTTTTGTTTCCAATTATACCTGCTAGCTTACCAGGAAAGCAAAGTTTTTGCTGGGTAAATGATGACCCGTTTGAAATAATCTGGAAAATAAATCCTTTATTTGATGGAATTGGGAAAACAGATAGATTACTTGAAGCAAAATAATTCTGAATTTATATTTTGGCATTTCGAAATGAAATGAAATCATCGTTTTAGTTCTTGATGAACTCAAAAATTAATAAATATAATAATAATATTCTATGGTAGAAAATGTTTTTTGTCTGGCGAGAAAAATTCGTATTTCTGTTGTATGAAATGAAAACTTTATAAAATATTGACAAATTAAAACTTTATCATTAAAATATTAAAAATCTGTAAAGAGAAAAGACAAGAGATATGAATGAACAAATTTTAAATCCATTTTGAAAGCCACACTCTATTTTGGGAATGAACATTTAATAAATATTTTATAACATTTAATTTTTTATCAATTTTAAAACGCCTAAAGTTTATACACTTTTGTTAAAAATTCTAGTAGCATTATGAGCTAGTAAAATTTTGTTTAACTAATAGTTGTCTATAATTTACTAAAAGTAATAATTCTCTGCCGTTTCACACAGCCCCTAAGATACTATTTTTTATTAGTTATTAAGGACGTAATAACATATTCCTAATCGATATTTAACTAAAGTAAAAAGCGCTAGTTTAGCGCCTTTTTTGAAAAAAGCGACTTCTGGGTTGTTAAAAAACACAAAATGTAGCGCGAAAAGCGCTAAATTGGCAAGACTGAACGAAATGTATGTAAAAAGTCGTCTTTATCTCCACCATCATTAAATTTGGACTTCCCTCGCAGAATTTGAAATAACCACCGCTGCCGCTTGCTTATGTTTGGGCTTTTAGAAAGGATAACACAGGATAATACAAAACTGTCAATTCACCACGAAATTAACTACATCCTTCAACTTTTCATATATATTTTGATAAATGTATTAAACATTATTATCATTTCGAAAATTTATCAACAATTCAATTTATTTCGAATGGATGCATTATCTGTAAGAAAAATCGCTTAAACTGGTTGATATTTGTCAGGTATGAATTTAACATAAATAATCTTTGTCCTCTTGCGGTTTTGAATAAATCATTACATTTGTTATTCATATACCAAATCTAAATTATTTAAATTGAGAAATAACAGAGTTATTCACCAACGTGCACTGTGCATTATATCCTACTACTATCTACTGTAGCCATAAAATACAAAATACTATAATTTAAGAATTTAACTGAATGTGCAGAGTTATGACTCTATATGCACATACAACACAAAACAAAAACAATAGAATTTCTTTCTAGAAAAATTACTGTTTCTACGTTCAACTGTAAGTATAGCAAACAATAAATTATTTCTATTATTTGTTATTACTCATACAAACACTTTATAGAAATGGAATTCATGTTCTTTATTATTTATAAAAGTACTTGGAATTATACATTTAATCACTGATACTTTTATTTAATTTCACTGTTTTCTTTTTTTTATATATAATTTCATAAATTATATCCTATAAACCCTTGACTAGGTCTGACTCAATAGTATTTGGTATTGTTCATCTGCTGGAAGGAAAAGTTTAAAACTAACAAACACACATAAACATATGTATAATATAAATGCATTTAAAACCTAAAAACTATCATACATACATACGTACATACAGAAATACATACATATAAATATATCGGTAGTAGTTTTAATAACAATTATTATAAATGGCGCACAATATGGAATTTTTTTAACATCATTAGTCTTTGTAGCTTAACTAACGCCAACTCGTTTTATAAACACAAACTTTTACATATTTTATATCTTTCTAGCAAATGTATAAAATGAAACACACAGATAGTCAGTCAGTTCTTACTATAAAGACTAGGCAAAATTATATTTATTTTAATTTTATATTTTTAACTAAACCGTCTGTATATTTATGTAAAAATAAGTATTTGAGCATTATATTTGCTAAATACAAGACCTACTTTATTTTATTTTTTTTTTTTTTTTATTGTATTTTAGTACTTAATTTATTTTTGAATTCCTTATATTCGGTGTGTTGTTCAGCATCTTTTATACACATATAAGTAGATATTTTCCATTATAAATTTATTTAAATTTTTTTTTTCCTTGTTCCGTTTCACAGTGGGGCCAAAAGCAAATATTTTGGTAATAAATCCGCATTTCATAAACTACTGAAAGAAGAATTGTAGATGAAGAGCTTTCAGAAAAATCATCTTGAAGTCACCTTGTAATAATACGAGGGAGTCAAAGTTGACCACCTCGAGTGCACGCTGGTCAAAAATCCACTTTGTCTGGTATAAATTCAAAAAGCATTTTTAGTACCTTTTTGAGGTTATGTCGAAGTCATTTTATCTAAAATTAACACTATTACTTATTAATATCGATTTTAAGTATTTTTGCTTAAACCTCTATAATACATAATTTTACTGCAGTAGATATATTTTTTAAATATTAAATTTAATTGTTTGCTTTCGGTATTATTTTAATTATTTTGCAAGTATTTAAATTTTGATTGATCAGCTACCCAATAGGAAAAACATAATATTTTCTGCTACTTGTCTGTGAAAACTAAGAAATTTCCGCTCATGTTAAATTGTTACATAAAATAGGCGGTTTGGCGAATACTTCCAAGTTTTTACATTCGTGTTTGGACATGAACAAACATAAATTTCCGTTCTTCAAAGTTAAAGGTTATCTTGATAAACCATTATGGTATCCAATCAATTAACCTTCATTTGGTTATCCGATTAATTTTTTTTTTTTTTTTTTTTTTTTTTTTTTTTTTTTTGTTAATTACACTGTTCGAATAATTTAAAATGGTCTATTTTCGAATAACGAATTAATCTAATAACTTGTGTCGAATAGCCGATTAACCGAAATTTAGTTTTCTGGAGTTATAAATTTAGAAAATATTTTTTTTTTTTTTTTTTAATTTTTAAGACAAATTTATGTCAACCACATCTTTTTGTAAAATGTTCATTATATCACAGTAAAAATAAATATACGAAAGTATCAATAAGTATGCTTTCTAATGCTTAAGAAGTAATACAAACAGCATTTAAAGACATCATTAAAAATATACTGAAATGGTTAAAAGTAACCATTAAAAATACTGAAATTGGTTAAAAATAACGTGTTTCTATTTCTGCTGATACTTGTTACTAAAAGGAAAATTTAAAACAAATTTCCTTTCCTGACTTTTTTCTCAGTGAATAGGTATTAAAAAAAGAGATCATCTACCAATAACAAACCTATATTAAATTCATTGGAAATGATCCGACTTTGCACTACTTACTTCTGTTACGCAACTTCTTTAGATGTTCTATTTTTGTTGGGATAGAATGTTTAATAAAATGCAACATGAAAAGTTTATAATATCATTAGTTGGTAATGACATATACTTACGGATTTAGTTACTTTACAACGTCAACATACCGTCTGCATTACATAGAAGTAGTTTAGTAACTATTTATTTATAACCCGATATGGAATTACTTATTTATGATCACATTTTTGAAAATACTACTTTTTATTAATTTTTTAATTCAGTTTACCAATTCATAAAGATGAGATAAATATACGAAAACGCAAAATTTGCATATGAATTAATTTTTAATGTAAAATAGTTTATTAAATTTACTTTAATTACACTTTTAGTTATTGTTAAGTTTTTTAAATTTAAATTTATAAAATTTATTTGTAACCTAAAATAATGACTTCAGTAATACTTTAAAATCAATAAGTTATCGAACAACTTGAAAGTAATTAATTCTTGTAATGGCATCTAAGTAATGACATTTTAAAATGTCTACTTATAATAATATGAGGTAAGTAGTTGCCTCTAATGTCATCACCGTGTTAAAATAATAGGTTACTCACATAATGAGTAAGTAATGAAGAGCCATTATATTAGCTTCTTAACTTCATAAATACTTAAGTTAGGGACAATATAAATTCTGAAAACATAGTTTTGATTAAAATAAATTCAAAATTATATAAATCAGAAAAATTTTAATTTTTGCTAACAAAGTGTAAGTAAAAATACTAATATCAATTTTGACTTTTATGACAAAAGATCATTTTTAAACATCAAATAATGAGATTTACATTAAAAAACTGCCTTATTAGATAAAGGAGAATATTTTATAGTATTAGGTAAAAAAAAATGCAATTTTTTCATACAAGAAAGGAATTAATAACATAACATAGATCAAATAGGGTTTTCTTTATCTACATTATGTTTCTAAATAACCATTTTAATAGATTGAGTGCTATAATTAGTGCTATTTATATGTTTTACATATATTACTAAGACTATTTGCCATCGGCTACTAATCGATCAAATTTTAAGCTGGAATAATTATTTGTTGAATTAACCGTTAATATGAAAGACCGAATAATTAAATACTCTATAAACAATCCATACGACCACAGAATTCAAAAATATTAAAGAAAATACACGATTTATATAAAATTTAAAATAAATCTGTTAAAATACATCTACTAGGCTGCAATTTACTTTATACAACATTGTTGTATATTTTTCTGATAATTATAACCCCATTTAAATAATAATTTTAAAAATAATATTCATATACCAATTTTAATACCTTGTCAGACTGTTAAGGTTGCCATATTATATTTTTTTAATATATGTTTTTGATTACTTGGTCTGTTATAATTTATAAAATACATTCACTTTTCACAATTTCTTAAATTATATATTTTGCAATTTCTGCCAATAATATTAAAATCTTTACCAGTGTGGATTGTGTAAAAGTTTCAAAAAATCGTAACTTTTACAAATCAATTCCGATTTCAAAGATTTTTATATTTCTGTAAAAAGCTTGGCGTGATAAATCTTCTATTTAATTCTCAAGAGTATGAAATAGTTTTATATTGCCAGTAGCAATGTAATTTTACATTTATCTTGCATTTACTTTCAAACACTATGGGCCGGTAGGAAGGTAAAAGCGAAAAATTTATATTGAACTCCAATGACGCCTGCGGTGCCTTTACGGTCTATGTCTATGGTTTAACAAATATTTCTACAGAAACACACTGTACTCACGATATACTTTTCAATGTGACTTATAGTCACTACTATGAGATAATCCAGATTTTGACAAAAATGCTTACCATTTTATCTAAGTCGAAATTCTAGTGGACCAGTAAAATCATGTGAAATGTGTTGTCTTTTGGGGTCTCTATTTTCTATTATATTTTATTTTACTTTCTTTGATTTTATTATTATTATTATTATTATTATTATTATATTTTATTTTAATTTAAAATCAAGTTAAAGTTCCACATCAAATGACAGAAAGATATATATTATGCCGAGCTGTACATGTAAAGGCATGAATATCGGTAAGGTTTGGACATTACGCCTAAAAGCAATAATTTCTCAAGAACTACGTCATTTCATAATCAAAACGTAGAGAGTAAGCTCCAATAGTTCCACGTCGGAAAAACTGAATTTTCGTAAGAGAACAACTGATACCAAGGTAACTATCAAATTCGGAATAAGTCCTGAGGGAAAATTTTTTCTAAAAATTTTCTATAATTTCTAATACATTCAGGAATAATATGCTGCTTCCCGCCTAGTTAAAATCAAATGCAGGAGTGCAGATTTTATGAAAAAATTTTTGAAAGACTTTTCTTGAATTGCACAAAAAACATGTTATGGTATGTTTGCTATAATATTGTTTCTTCCTTATCTCCCTAAACTCTCTAAAAAACTATAAAAATCTTTCGAATCGGACTTGATTTGTAGAAGTTACGATTTTTTGTTTTAAACTTTTACAATTTTGAAAGCCTGTAGCTTATCTCGTATTATTGCAGGGTGACTACAGAATGATTTTTCCGAAATCTTAGGTCCTCCTCTACTACCCTCCCATACAATTCAATCCGACGAGTAGTTTAAGAGATACAGAATTAGTACTCAATTTTTTGCTCCACTGTGCGTCTTCAAGTTTTAGTAGATATAAAAATACAAGAATAAAGTTATTATTGTATATTTCTTGCCAATTTTTGTTATTGTAGTTTCATTTTGTAGTTTTTGTTATTTTTTTTCATTCTATTTCATCTCAGACTGACAATTTGTTTGAATATAGAAACTGACAGTGATGAGTAGAAAATAAACTTAAAAAAAAAATATTTATACACGTAAGTGAGTGTGTATGTGTATATAACAGAATAGGAAAATAATAAATTCTTTATCTATGAATAATTATTGTAAGTGAATTTTTTAATTTAAAATGGAAAATGAAAAAAAAATAAATAAGTTAAAGGGACCCCTCCCACTGTATTTTACTTTAAGGACTCTTTCAGAAAATTTCGTTTCCGCAGAGCCCCTGACATATTTTGATTCTTTAATTCTAAACGCAAAATGAGCGAAATATGTGGATATAGGGCCGCCAAATAAATATGTCTCAAATTAGACTGCACCGAAATTTAACCGTAATTCTCCCCTAGAAAATATTGTATGAAATATTAGTGAAATCGGGTAAAGTTAACCCGCATCAACCTGAAGTTTGTATGATATGTTTATATAGGAAAAATATGACTTTATTACAGTTTTTAGACAAATTTAGCTATTAAATACTCTGTTTTGTAATAAAGGGATAAAAATTCGTAATATACACATAACAATCTATCAAACAAGAAATACGATTAAAAAATGTTTAAGTTATTATGAATTCCCAGACCATTAATGCGTTTTAGACCACTTGTGTAAGGAGTGTACAAACAAATTTTTAATTTTTTGAGGAACTTTTTAATTAAATGCTATTTTGAAATACATTTTAACCATAATTACTGAAAAATAGGTTTTTGTTTCTCCAAATTTGCCTTTTTTACTATTGTATTTATTTTTAGTTTTCGTTATGTTTTCCTTAAAAATTTTAAAAATTCCAAATTTTGATATTTGTCCTTCGATTTTTAAATATTATCCTTTTCCTGCAAGCTTCAGAATAGATTTTTTGAGATACGTTTTATTTTATTCTGTTATAAGTCTGCTTAGTATGAAAATCAGTTCTAAACAATTTACTTTATAATTAAAAACCGCAAAAAATTTTTTTTTGCCGAAACCCGTAAATTTCTAATCGAAGGTACGGCCTAGTCCTACAACGTATTGACCTAATTCGTTTTTAATTTTATTTCCTGTAGTGTTGTATACAAACCTGCATAGTTTTATTTGAACTGTTTCGAAATTTGCTTAACAAAATCTTTAAAAGTTTGAAATTGAAATTTTGAAACAGTCTTAAAAAATCAAAATTTTTCAACCATTCATAGGAAGGATTTGAATTATCCTGCAAGAACGGAAACATATTTTGTAGTTATTATGGCTAAATTTAAATAAAAGTAGCATTTTATTTAAACATTCTCAAAAAATTAAAATAAATAAAAATTTATTTATTTTAATTTTTTTTTTTTTTTTTGTGAATTACGATTTTTTAACATTTTTTTTATAAAGAAAAGTATTTACTAGCTAAGGTTTTCTAAAAACTGTGGAAAAGCCATATTTTCCCATATGAACGCAACATACAAACTTCAAGTCAAATGCAGCACAGGTTAACGATATCAAATTTCACTAATAGTTTACACAAATACCCCTATCGTGAATAAGAAGTGGAATTTTTATTCCCACGAAATTTTTATTAACCTCGAAGGGAAAAATGCTATCGTGAATCTCCCGTGAAAAAATTATCTCGCTATTAGTCCTCAGTAAGTGTGAAAAAAGAAGGAAATTAAAAGAATTAAAAATTAAAGAAATTTTTATTCAAAAATATACACGTACATATATAAATATTTTAAAGGAAAGTTAAAAAACAAAGCAAAATATTTAGTATTGGAGTGGTAGTTTGATTCCAACGTTTGATTATTGCACTATTTAACTTTTATCTAATAAAACAATTCAGCTACTTTTAGGAAACCCAACGAAACAAAAGAATTACAATAAATTAAAGTGTAGAGAATGTTTAGAATTGAAAAAATAATTTTATTGCAAGAAGATGAAAGCAAGTACCAGCGAATTGTTCGTCCAAGATTGCGGGACGCATCTGACCCCTTGGATTTACCCAATACATTGCAAGTGACCTAATTCAATAAAAAAAAAAACTTTTTGAATTAATTCTCTGTATTAGATGTATACACATCTTTCGAAAGCTTCATAAATTCGCAGCAATCGACCTGTTGTTTTGCATTTTGTTGAGCAATATATCAATTTGAATCCTGAATTTGAATTTTGAATTACCGAATCCTGCCTTTAAAATAAACTTTTTAAAATTTAATAACCGAATTATAAGAAGAACTAGTTACATGTTCTGTTCTGTTCCCCAGCAGAAATAAAGTGAATAAATTAAAGGAAAAAGTGAAAAAACTCGCGAGAAAAGAATCATTCACGACAAGGGGAATTTTATTTTAGCATGAAATTATTCATGGGGAATTTTTTCACGATTGCAAATTTAGGGAAAGGGAAAACATTTCAAAGGAAAAAGTATTAATGATAGGGATGAATATCATTTTAAAATCCAATAAAAGATTCTGGGTTAAATTTCAAAAATCGGTAATTTTTGGGACAGTCTAGTCTCACATATAGTGAGAAACAACATACCAAACTATAAATTGTAACCTTAAATACATCAAAAGACTGATAGGTGCGTTAATGGTTTGATAAACATGCAAGTAGTTTTGCTCTTCCTTTTCACGAACACTGAAGTAGCAGCGAATATTCTGGAAAGACGATAACAGTTCCTCATTTGTATACAAGCAACCAAACGCAGATCTATCGGGAGATCTACACAAATGGATATAAGACTTAATGATTTTTATATCTCACCAGTATCTGGCTTTAATTTAGCACTCTCACTCCCAACAATTATATTTGATTGCTTGTAAAGATGGAGCTAACTTTTCGAGAATCCCCATTTAGTATAACCGTACATAGATATGAACAATGCCAATATTTGATTTAAATATTAAATACCAGTTAATTTATTAGTCGTGACTCCACTTGATATGGCTTCAATTGATTTAAATTTCTACATAAATTTAATGCTTTTTAGTACTATACACTGTTCCTAATATAGTCTTGACTATGTACTATATGAAAAATCTATCTTACTAGAGGATATTCATTGATTTTTACATAGTACATATATTAAAAGTTTAAGATTAATCTATAGTAACTAATATTAAAACAAAAATGAAAAAAACATAAAAAATCATAATATCAATATTCACTCTTTTAAAAACAAAATCCTTTTAATATTTAAATTTATTAATCTTTTTGTTTAAAAATTCTTTAAGAAACCAGTAAAAATTGTATTAGTTCTACAATTAATTCTAAAACGCATGAAAATGGCCTGTACTTGATCTACTTTGACGTTACGAACAATAATTTTTGTTCCATATTGTCACCCCTAGAACTAGTTCTGTTGAGGTTTTAAATAGCTAGTACCCATTCCATGGAACGCTTCTAGAACTAGTTCTTTAGTCAATAATTTTTGTTCGAAATTATCACATTCAGAACTAGCTCTATAGAAGCGTTATATTAAAATCAATGATTTTTGTTTGATTTTAATTTTCATTCGAATAAGTGATTTACTAAAGATCACTATTTTAAATTAATTTAATTTTGTTGTTATTTTTTTTTTACTTTCTTGTAATTTTTTTTAGGTTTGTTAAACAGTTCTAAGAAGCCATTTGTGAACTAGTAATTTGTTTACAGAAGTTATGTAGATGGATGTAGTTCTTAATCTCTAGTTCTCAAAAACGTTAAACAAAATCAATTTAGAATCACAATACGGTTCTACTCCGTGAATGCCAAAATTGATGCCAACAGCCCCAGTTCTAAGTACGTTATTAAAAAATTTGAAATGGTAGATCAAGTTCTAAAATTTTTCCTGGGAAATATTATTTTTTTTTTTTTTTTGTATAATTTTTCATACGAAAACGTATATATACACAGAAAAAAGTCACCAATTATCAAATATATTAGTAAATAGTTCATTCAATTAAGAACTTTTTTAAACTTGCACCTGCCCAACAAAAAATTTTAGTTTTCGGTAATGGCAACTACTTATTAAAGTAGTTTCTCGGTAATGAGGCGTCATTATTATTTGCCTGTATCTGTATCACATAAATAAGTACCCAACAGAATAATACCACAGTAATACTGCAATCACGTGGATGAGTTGGCTAGAGCGCTGGATTAGTAACCAGAAGATTGTTGGTTCAACCCCATTCTGATGCTGTTAGTTTTTTATAACAAAATGTCTAAAAAGATATTTCATACTAAAAAAAGTTTTTGTCACTTAGAAAATTAAGTGCGAGATGGTGTACTGAGTAAGATGTTAGTCATTAAAAATTATCGAATGGTTAATTTGTACTCAATTTCAAATCTCACTGACAGCAAAATTTTTTTGTCCTTTTTTTATTTTCGCTTAGGTACATATTTTTGAATATCCCTAGAATCTAAAAAATACTACATGAATTTGTGGACAACTCGAACAAAAATAACTAGTTATTCAGGCAAAAAAGAAATAGCTTATTTTTGTTTAAAATTGTACCTGCTACCTTACCAGGAAAGCAGAGTTTTTACTGGGTATCTCCGAAATGTTTATATTAATTTCCAAAAATTGTAAAAAATGTTACCAATTAAAAATTTGATCAAATCAATCAAGTAAATAATTGAATGAATTAAAAATTTAAGTCAGAAATAAAATTTTACTTAATTTTTATTTTTATTTTTATTTTTATTTTTATTTTATATTTATTAAATTTAGATGCAAAATGTAATAACTGTGTTAATTGAAAAATATACGGTAATAATTTTTTCTGTGTACCTCAATCAGAATTCTTTTTTTTAAAGTAAAACAAATTTAAAATAATATTAATAAATCAAATATTACTTTAGTTTGATTACCAAGGATTCAAGAAAGCTCCCTAAAGTTCTGCTGTTAGCGCTCTTTATTAGTGTTTATCAATAAAGATCCTTAAAGAACACTAATTAGACCATTATAAATTAGTTTGTTTTTTACTACCATTATTAGCAAGTTAGAAAGATATAGTCGGTCAAGCCCGACCACATGATTTCCCACACCATTGTATAAGAAGATCACAATTCGTGGAGGGGTCTTACATTAGACATGTGGACGGCTGGCTGGCTGGCTGTGCATGTAAACCTTGTGCACAAAGTACAGGTCGCAATTTCGAAGATAATTCAATGAAGTTTGGCACATAGAACTTTCATGACACATGGACGAAGTCTATTGAAATTGGTTATGATAGGTCTATTATTTCACCTAGCCCTCATACAAATGTCTCCCGGAATAGGGGTTTAACGATCATAAATTCCTTAAATATATCAACATTTTAATTAAATTCGGGGTAAGGAAACTTCATACAAGTATAAATCTTTATGCTAAATTTCATGAAGATCGGTTCATAATTGACCATAGCTCCCATATTAAGCCCTCTTCGGAAAATCACTTTAAGTTTTAAATAAGTAGAAATTATAGTGACAAATTTTATGAGGATCGCTCCATAATTTACTATAGCTCCCATATAAGCCGACTTTCGGGAGTCATCCTAAAGTGCATAAATTCATATAAATGTTAGTATTTACGTAATATTCGTATATTTTATTTCACACTTAGCCCACAATTGACCACTTGTCTAACATAAGACCCCTCCATGAATTTCGATGGATATACACAATGGTGTGGGGTATCATATGATCGGGCTTGACCGACTATAACTATCTTACTTGTTTAAATATGCAGTTTTACGACTGTAACAACGAAAATTAGTAATAAGCTGTTTAACTGAGGTCACCTTATATAGAAATTTATCTAGTATAGACACTATGTAAAGCTCTAAACAAATACGCACATATACATACAATTTGATTATTTCCTTTTTTTGACATACCAAATCATCAAGATAAACTTTAGGGAAAA
Source organism: Protocalliphora azurea (assembly GCA_932274085.1). Lineage (NCBI taxonomy): Eukaryota > Metazoa > Arthropoda > Insecta > Diptera > Calliphoridae > Protocalliphora > Protocalliphora azurea. Next base: position 65,380,909 of record OW026523.1, on the reverse strand, counting down.
ATTGGTCACATTTTATAATTATATAAAACATGTGTTGTACGCTGCTACTTATGTGTCATAATGAGCTGACAAATATTTATCAAATTATCTATACATTTTTTCAACACATGACTACAAAGACAAGAGTTCCCACCAGTATTATGAGTCTTATTATTGTTATTCTTAAACTTATACTCGTGTTGAGTGAGGTTGTATATGGGGGGCATGACCCTTTTGTCTTTTTACATCCTTCCTTTCCAATAAATTCATTAATATATTCTTCGAATCTAAATGAATTTGTATGTATGGGCGGTAGCTAATCTATTCTATTGGCACAAAACATTTTTGGCACTTCAAATTGTCTTGTTCTTTCTCCTCTATTAATGAATCCAATTTAGTTGATTCGTTTATCAAAGTGGGAAGCAAATATTTTTTATAAGGGTTTAATAAGTAATTGGACTTTTAATATTTATATATTTTAATATTTATATGAGTTTTTGCTTTTTCTATATTCCCTTTTCTTTTTATATATTAGCTTTTTTTCTTTGTAGCATCAATATTGTGCTATAGTTACACGAATTTATTAAATAAATAAAACGTATAAATAATATAATGACTTAAAAAGGACATTTGTGCTTTGTAAAGAGATAGAGAGAAAAAACTAACAATAAAATCGGATCTTATTGATTATTGATGGGTATTTTAATGAAATTAGTTGCTTTACAATTGTACATTGTAAATACATAATAAATGTTTTAGAATCTTGTTTAAATATTTTTTTTTTACGGGATAATATCAAATGGACTTTATTTTACAAGCTGATTAAATTATTAATTAAAAATTGTGTTTTCATGAAAGTAAAATAATATAACAAAAAGAACAAATAATTTGAAATATGAACATTTTACAACAAACGAATTATTAAATTCAGATTTATTTGTCGCTAATTCTTCTATAGTTAGAAAAGAACAAATATGTAAAATTTAAAATTAAAATTTATAAAATAGAATTTGTGTTTTATAAGGATTTTTCGAGTTCATATCACGTTCATACCACATGAGTCTGGCCGGATCCATTTTTATTTTATACCTGCGTGCGTACTCGCCTCTGAGACCGGCCATTAACCTTATTTTTTTGTAAACGAAAATTTAGGATAAATAGTATTTTCATTATTAAGAGCAAACTTTATTTTAGTGCAATGAAAAAGTTCGTGAGAGCAGCAGGTGTTAACATATACGGGTGTTGTAGTCGCTGACGACGAGTCCTATGTGTAATTTTTCAAAATATTTTTATTATCGCGGCCAAATCATTTTACATTATCTCAACGGCTTTCACAGTTATTGCCTTTTACTGCACATAGGACTTTTTAAGAATAAAAAAAACATCGATTTTTTTTTGTCAGAGCATAAATTTAGTAAATATTAGTAAATATTAGTAAATATTATATTATATTATTATTATAGCGAAAAATATAAAATTTAGAAAAGGTTACGAATTAACAAAATAAAACGGTTTGTTTATTCTCCTTAAAAGTAACAAAAACAAGTTAGAGTGCTATATTCGGCTGTACCGAATCTTATATACACTTCATATATATGATTATTATTATTATATACGATTATTATTATTATATATTGATTATTATATATATATATATATATATATATATATATGAGTTGTAAGTCTGTTTATTTGTTTATTAGTTTGTGTATCACGTCCAAAAGACTGAACCGATTTTCACGAAATTTGTGCAGATAGCACCTGTGCCGGAGGTGCCTATAAGCTTTGATAGATCTAGATTGAACTTCACAACTACTTTTAAAAAAATATATATTTTTTCAATTATAGGCGTTTTTAATGAAGCTCTTTACATGAAATTCGACACACAGATTGTGCTTGCACTCTATAGGTTATACTGGATCAAATAGAGTGAATATTACCGATTAGAAGCTCCCATATTAAGTAAATATTAGTTATTTCATCAAATAGGATAGCACCGGTAAAAGCTTGTAAATAACAATTTTATACTTTGACATTTTACAAAAGTTCGTACATATTTAATGAAGATATAATCACTTGGGTGCACAACGAACATTTTATAAATGTAAGACAATACTAAATTAAAAAAGGGTATGGTGGAAAATTTATTAATCGATTTGACCGATTTAAAAAACCTGGAAATCTAAAAAATATTTGAGGTAGATTTACGCAAAAATGAGGTCCATAGCTTAAAAAAATCTAATAACGCGTTTTGGCCTATAACTAGGTTAATACTGGATCCACTTAGTTCATAATTTCAATACAAAAATTTTTAAACTAGTAAGAAAGATATAGTTGGTCAAGACCAACACCATTGTATATGTCCATCAAAATTCGTGGAGGGGTCTTATATTAGACATGTGAACAATTTTAGACCGATACTTTTACTAAGTGTAAAATAAAATATGCGAATACAGAATATTACCTTAATAGTAACATTTATACAAATTTATGAACTTAAGGGTGACTCCCGAAAGTGGGCTTATATGGGAGTAATGGTAAATTATGGAGCTACCCTTATAAAATTTGTCATTATTATTTATACTTATAAAAAACTTATTTTTTTTCGAATAAAAACTTGATACTAACAAATGTATGTGATTTATGTAAGTTAAAGTGATTTTCGGAAGAGGGTTTTACGTGGGAGCTATGGTCAATTATGGATCAATCTTCATGAATCTTGGGTCGAAGATTAATACTTATACAAAACTTCTTACACCGAATTATATTTAAGGCATTTACGATCGTTAAACCCTTATTCCGGGAGGACATTTGTATAGAGGCTATGTAAAATAATGGACCAACCATTTCAATAGGCTTCATCCTTATGCCATTAAAGTTATGCTTGCCAAATTTCATTAAATTATATTCAAAATTGCAACATGTACTTTATGCACAAGGTTTACACGGACAGCCAGCCAACCGTCCAGCAAGCCAGACGGACGGACGGACGGACATCGATTGATCGACTTAAAAAGGGATTCTGAGTTCATTGGTATACCTTAAGGTGGGAGTTGCATGATTTTTTCTGTGCGTTACAAACTTCAGCACAAACCAACCACCTATGTAGCATTCACTACTGCTTTAAAATTATATATAGCTTCTATAAAGGGTCTTAAAAATACTTCAATATCACATAAATTTTCGTATGTTAATAAAATTTGGTTCAAATAAGATTAACCACTGCACCCATATAATGCTCTCTCTCAAGTATATAATACTTTAAGTCACATACAAAATAGTCTAGGATATCATATAGTCGGTCTTCACAGAATATATATTTCCTTTTTAATAGTAATTTGTTTTTTAATTACAAGTATTTAGGTCATTTGCTACATCGTTAGAACTTTCTCACAAAAATCTTTCAATGCATTTTTGGTCAAATATTAGAAAATATTTATATTTTCCAATGTTTTGAATTGTTTTTTTTTTTTTCTTCATTTATCAATTAAAATTGGAATGAGAAGTTATGGGAAACTTTAGTTTTTAAATGCGTGATAAAGTTTTAGCACACCCTCTTTTAATTGATTTTTATTGTTGGCAAGTTTAACAGAGTAAATAGCATTTTTGAAACTAATAAAAATAAAATTTTGATTCAACAAGAAAATAACCAAAATGGAAATAAAGTCATCATCTCCATATTAAAAAATAAAATAACCAATTTTGGTTAAAAATAATCAAAACGCAATTTATTTATCAAAAATAATACTTTTACTATTAGAGTGATATTAAGTCACTGATGGGTGAATGCCTGTATGGCACTAATTTACTAAATGAAATAAAAACCTTAAATACTAAAATTAAAATCTAAAACTATGTTAATACACATGCGTATATTACAAAATATACACAAGTGCTTATTTAATATCTTTATCCCTGCTGAGACCCCTTCCATAATACAAACAGTATCACAGAAAGCTGTGAAAAGACAAGTGTTGGATTTGGTAAAAACGCTACGCATACATGCGTGGGATAAAATACACACTAAAATATATTTATATAAAGATAACAAAAATCTTTTGAAACTAAACAATAATATAAAGATAAAAGAATATTAAACATAATTAAAAAACGTATTCAATTAAATTTGAACAGGTATTCATTATTTATTTTTTTTCTCGTGAAAAACTCTTAAAACTACTTTCATTTCACAAAAGATTTTTTTAACAATAAAAACCTGTTATTGCATTGTTTAGCAGTGTTGCCAGTTTAGCCTTTTAATGGCTAAATGTAGCATTTTTATTTTTGCTTAGAACTGCTTTAAAAAGGCTAAAATGTTATTTCAACAACGAAGAAAATAATTTCTTATTTGCTAATACTAATTTTATTTTACAGAATCATTCATTCGTTCGCATAAAAAATCAAGATCATTTATATTTAACAAAAATTTTCACATGCGGCGCTCCATTCCTCAAATCAAAAATAACAACTAATTTTATGAACTTAATAAATTGATTAATATAATTATTTTTTTAATATAATTTATTAGCAATATTTATGAATATATATTTTAAAATATTCTTATGAAAGTACAGAGTAACCTAAAAATTTGGAAATTCTTAATTAAAATAAATTATAGCTCAAAAATTACAAAAAAAAAAAAAAAAAAAAACATTTCCAATTATTTCTCATATGAAATATAACCTAAGTTTGTTTGGGCAATTTTGGTGCGACTTTTTATTAATTCATTTATAAATTTATTACAATAGAGTCATTCCATTTAATATTTAAAAAATTTTGACTCTCGATTTCCGATTTGGATAAAATTGTATGCATGTTTTTCGAAATAAAAATATAATATATATATATATATATATATATATATATATATATTTTCTTTTGTATATTAAAAAACACTATCTTTAACTTTTTCAATTAAAAATAAAATTTTACTTTTATCTGGCCTTATTTTTTGGGTTATTTAGCCTTTTCTGGCCTTTTTTTAAAGTTCAATTTAGCCTTCTTTTTTTCTCACCTCCTGGCAACACTCTTGTATAGAATATTTCTTGTAATAAAAAAATTAAAATAAATCATGAAATCATAGTATTTGAACTTTGAATGGCTAATGAAAATGAGCACTGCCAGTTGAAATTTGGAAAATGCGTAATTTTACTAAATAAATTTTAAAGGAGTACAAATAACAAGCAAAATAAATAAATTTACCAAAGTAATAATATTTATATATTTTTAAAACATATGTGGAAAATATGACTACTACTAAAACTGAAGCAAAATTATGGCAATGAACATAAAACATTCTTTATTATTTTTAAGTTTCTGGCAAAAACATAAATCAAGTAAATCATATATATTGAAATTAGTAATTTATACTTACATAAGTTTATATGACGATAAACTAATATGCAATAATTCAATCCTTACCTGAAAATAAAAAAAAAATATATTAAAATTAATATAACAATACGATTTAGTGAGAATTATTTACTCTATTTAATAATTAATTGTATTAAGCTACGTTTTAATACAATTAGCATTTATAATCCGTTATACTAATTTCGTTGTAATTAAGAATATAATATATTTTCTTTTTTATTCAAATACTATCCCCCTAAGTTCATTATACAAAATCAAACATATATTAAGATAATTATACCTTGATTACTTATTATATGGCATCAACACAATTTAACCATATGGTCATTTACTTTTGTTCATTTTATGGCAAGATCTCAATCTGAACAGATGGACCCAATTACAGAAAAAAATTACAAAATATTTACAAAAATTCCTCATAACTGACTAAAATATCTGTAGTAGACATTAATTTTAATTTTAAACATACAAAAATAAATCTAAATAAAATATAAAAGCAAACAACTAAATTGAATATTCAATATATCTTTGAAATACCTTCAGAAACAAATAAATAAATACAAGATGAGAGTAAAATAAAAAAAAGCTCAACAAAAAGTAAAATAAATAAGAATTTTGTTTGACATTTGGTATCTTTGCCAAGGACGCGAAATACACTTGTAGTACCTGGTACTTACAAGCATTAAACAAAAAAGCTACCACAAAAATATCAAAATATACTAAAATAAATGCTAAAAAAGTAAGTAGAAGTAAAAAAAAGAGTAAAAGAGAAAAAATTATTAAAAAGGTTTATGTGCCTGACACACGAAAAGAAATACATTTGCTTTTTATTGAACGTCATTTCTGTACCAGAGAGATATAGAGAGAATTTGTGTAAAATGTATTCTCCTAGCCATCAATTCAGTCACTGATTCCATCTGTCAATATTTCAAATGGTTCATTAATAATCATGACAAAGCGAAAACCAAAGACGATAAATCGAAAAAATTATGTCTTTTTAAATAAACTTCTCAAGAACAAGTCGTACAAATAAATAAAAAAAAAAAATTGATGTTTTTTCCTTTTTTTTTTAATGACAAATTTGACAAGAATTTTTTGTTTAGTGTTCACTTAACAAAGATGGAACAATTTAATTGTCACTGAAATTGTATGTTGCAGATTTTATCACAGAACATCTTTTTATGTTGATTTTAATTTTTTAGTCAAAATCAGAAAAACCAAAAAAAAAGAATTTGGCTCAATTATTCCTCAAATTATAGACCAAATACTAAAAAAAAAGTAAGTTCTTTCCCCCGATATCTTCTAAACAAAAGGAGAAATTTGAAAAAAAGAAAATTTTAAACAACTTTAGATTTTATTCGATTTTATCTCTAATAACTTACTTAAACTTTTCATAACTTTTTCATGTTTGCCCCAAAAAGTATGCACCAAATCAAGCAATAAATAAAATATTTTGTTTTAAAATATATAAAGAATTTTTTGATAAACCTTATAAAATATAACTGATATTAACATAAAAGACAAATGTGTAAGTATATTCCTTCATTTAGGAAAAATATAATAAAATAAAAAAAAAACATGATGACCTAGGTCATAACAATATAATGTCAGTGTGGACATTTTGAGAGTGAGTACCTTTAATTTTGGGACGACCACACAAGACTTTGTTTTTTTATAGCGAATCGGAAAAAATAGAGGAATTATCGTATAATATAAAACTTGGTACAGCAGTGTCATATGGTAAAATTAAGCAAAATCCAAATTTTCAACCAAATCAAGCCAAGGGCACAGCCACCTCTCATACAAACTAAATTTTCAAAATGAACTTTTTCTACAATTATAACCATATTGCGGCCAAAATTGCTATATTGTCATATAGTTAGGCTATATATGTACCTAGTTTTAGCCAAATCAGTTCAAGAACACGCCCACATCCCATACATACGAAACTTTCTAAGTTATATTTTTTCTGCAATTATAATCATATTGCGACCAAAATTGATACGTTGCCATGTGCATTTTTGTAAGCTACCTTGATGAGATTTTAAAGTTAATTTGAAGAAATTTATCTCAAATGATTATTTTGATACAAGTCTTTCATATATTACAATTTAAATGAAATTCGTCATATATAAGTTTTCTATAAGTATAAATCAGTATGCCAAATTTTAGAAAGATCGGTCCATATTTGCTATAATCAAACATAAACCTACTTTCGAAAGCAATTTTAAATTACAAAAGTACCATATAAATATAAGTATCAAGATAATAATTGATACAAATAAGTATTATAAAAGTAGAAAGCACTGCTCTAAATTTTATTAGGATTAATCCATAACTGACCATAGCCCCATATAACGCCCAATTCCGAAAATCACCTTAATGAGAAAATATCTCATAAAATTTAGTATCAAAATGATATTTCACAGAATCGGTCCACAATTTACCTTAATTTCCATATAACACTCTCTCTAAAAATGGTCGGATCGACTATGTCCTTCTTGCTTATTTTTGTTATAGTTTTTTTTTCGTTTTTATTTATTAAAAAAAATATATAATTTATTATTTGTACACCGTTTCATAAAAATGTTAAAATATTGATATATGGGCAAAAACACAAAACTTTTAAAATTCGACAAAAAAAATTTTGGGACGTACAAAAAGCAATACTTCGGTGTTTAAAATCCATTGGAGTAAATCACTTTCACGAGGGACCCAAAAGTTATCACGGTTTAAAGATAAAAATTCTCAAAATTTCAAATTTCACTTATTTACATTATAATTGAGCACACTAAAAAACGGATTTTTTTTTAATAATAAAAAAGATATTGAATGTAAAATTTTTTTTTTAATATATTTTGTGAACTTTAAGATTATTTAGTTATTACCGAAAAAAAAAAAATTAATATATTTTGTGAACTTTAAGATTATTTAGTTATTACCGAAAAAAAACTAAATTAATATCTAATACTAATGGTTTCAAAGTTGCAGAGGTTAAAATTATGCAAACTTTTAATTTTTATTGAGCATTTTTTAAAATATCTTTTAGTTACTTAAATACGATTATTTATTTATTTATTTATTTTTTTTTTTTCATTACGACAGCTTTTTATTTTTTCTGGTATTTGGTGGTGGCTTTTCTCACATCCTAAATTTGATTTAGAGAGCTAACTTGGCAACCAATAACCTCTTGTTAGAATTTTTACCCTATGATATCTTTGGAATTTTATTTGATGATCGTTCAGCATCCTTTTTAAGTTCTACACAACATACGTGGATTTTTTTATTTTTAAAACTATTTTTGGATTAAACTATAGAAAAATAACCAAAAGCTTTTTAGATGAATAACTAATCTGCTTCAAAGAAGATTTTATAAAGTCATCATTTTTGAGATTACGAAAATGGATTTTTGTCCATAAATTTTACAAACTTTCTTATATTTAAGAGCGCCCTTGGTTTTAGGATAAATCTTGTCAAAACCTGGATTTATTTAGATTTAAAAAATATTATTAAAATAAACTACAGGGAATCTCTCAATGTGCTTTATATAATTCTAAGACAATCAAAAATGCTGAAGCAAAATCTAAAAATTTTGCTAAATCTTCAAAAAGTCTTTAAAATGTTTTGCAATTAAATATTTTGATGTGCGTCTCTGACCATACGATGTTATAGTAAAAAAAAAAACTCAATTCAAGCTGGAAAGCGATGATTTGCTGAAAGTAGTCCTGCGAGTGAGCCTGTCAAAAAAAGTGTACTTTTTTTTAAAAATTCACTCTTATGTTTTCAAGATTTGTGAAATTTTAACTTACATACATATATACATACATACATACATACATGCATACATACATACATACATACATATATACAAAAAGTTGAAAAGTGTATGAGCTTAGTTCTTTTAAATCTCTAATTTGATGAATTTTTGAAGTAGACTTGCCTTAGATCACATAGCAACTATCTGTAAAAAAAATATCTACTCATGTTACTTATGAACAGGAAAATTAAAAATATGCTAATGTGCATAAAACATTTTTTAGAGATTATTAAAAAATTAAACCAGAAAACAAATGTCTTTTTCTTCTATATTTCCATGCAAAAAAATTACTTAATTTCGATTAGCAATTGCTTTAAAAAAAAATTATTTTCTTGAATTTTAAAATATTCATTCTATAAAAAATTACAACATTTCTAATCATTTATGAGATGAAAGCATTTAGGGAATTGGATGTGAAAAACGTATTTGACAGTAAAAAGAAAAATGCTCTAATGGCAAATTATGTAAAAAAAATATCTAGGGTACAAAATATACAAAATTTTGCTCTTAAGTGACAAATGTGCAAAATTACGCTCTTAAGTTTAAAAAATATATATATAAAACCATTTGAATTACTAAAATATGCTTTAAAATAATGATTTTCCATTAAGATATGACAATATATGTCATATCTTGTTAATGTTGTTAACTTCAAAATCTTCAGAAATATGCTGTCAGGACAAAAAATCTTTAAAATTTTATAAAACGGATAAATAACTAACAGTTTAGTTAATTTGAAGCACAGAAAAAAATATGATATGATAGAACGGCTTTCACAAATTTTCCCCAAAATTTTACATACTTCGAAAATCTTTTATTTTTTCATATAGAAGAATTTAGGAATTTAAAAAATTAAATATAATCCCAGCAGAAACTTGACAACGCATGTAGTTACGGATATAGTTTCTTTTCAATGACAACAACATACCGTCTGCATTACATAGAATTAGTTTAGTAACTACTTGTTTATAATTCGGTATATAATTATTTATTATGATCAGACTTTTGAAAACACTACTTTATATTAATATTTTATTCAGTTTTCCAATTCATATATTTGAAGGTTTGCAATATTTGACATTTATGTATTAAAAATATTACGTTTTATAAAATATATTTATGTTTAAAATAAAAATGAAATAAATAAAAAAATATCCAGACATTTCAATAGTTATTTGTAACCTAAAGTGTAACTACTTTCTATTGTTTTTACTAGTAATGACTTCAGTAATACTTTAAAATCAATTGAAGAGATTGGAAGTAATTAGTTTTTCGAACGACATCTAAGTAACAATATAAGTTAAGTAGTTGAATCCAATGTCATCGCCATGTCATTCAGCTAAGGTGCATGCTAGTGCGTTGGAGCCGTTTTGGATGTTGAAATTTTGTACGAAGACAGATGGGAAAATCTAATGAAATGTCATGACATAACTTGTTATATATATATTAGATTATTGACAAGGAAATACTGAGGGAGTTTTTAAAATTGTTATCTATTTTAAAATTATTGTACGTATGAGTAATCAAACAAAATCACCATTTAGTTTAGACTTAATGTGATACACTATAAGCAGGCTGACCGAATAGTTGGAGTTCCACTGTATTGTTATCAGTAATTTTTAAAGAATAATTTGAGTTCATTCAACCTGGAAGTTCCCAGAATGTATTTGCCTCATTTCAAATCTACTCGAGTCCTATGAGCATCCCACAATAATAGTCCTTCTAGACAAACCAGCAAAATCGGTTACATTAGCACCCATGCAAAAAAAAATCACGACAATGACTGCTTTAGAAAAGGTGAGAAGTGCATTCGGGTATAAATTCTTTTATGGGAAATTCCAAAAATAAATAAAAAACAAAGCCAGAGCTCAATGTTATTACCAGGGCAACCGAAAATATGCAACAAAATATTTTTTCCAATTTAAAGAATTTTGGCATCTATTTTTTAAAGCTTATTTTTGACTCTAACAGCATATTTTTACATAATTTGGGCTTAGCAGCTTATTTTGTCATATTATCATAGAAAATCCCTATTATAGAGCAATTTAAATGCATATTTTTGCATATTTTACACTTAATTTGACACATAATTTTACATATTTTACACTTAAGACAAAATTATTCATATTTTGCATCCAGTACAATTTTTTCATAATTTCTTATGTAAAAACTCATATTATTGCAAGTAGGCATTTTCTGTTCGACGTCACATGTGTTTTTTAAATCAGATTCCCTAATAATTTTCATCTTTAAAATATATAGAAATTTTGTAGTGTGTCCAAAAAGAACATATTTTTTAACAATTACTAATAAAAGTGAAGATATTTTTAGTATGAATAGCAGATAATTTTAAACTTAACCAGAAAAAATAATTGGTTGGTTGGTTGGTTTACGTGGTAGCCCGTAACCTTACGGGCAATCAATTAGATTCGTTAGAATCCGTTTTGATAGGACCACACTACTCGCCACGTGAATGAGTTTGATTGAGTCTGTATTGAGATAGAAGTGTAGGGAAGAAAAATGAGAATATAAATTAATTAAATCCAGCCTGTAGCATTGAGATATTTAATAACGTCACTGAGTCTAGTGTCAGATAACTCACATATGTTGTCTAATTGGTACCTTCCCAGAAATTTATGTCTAATTGCCTTCAAGGCTGGGCATTCGCATAGAAGATGATATACTGTCTCCACCTTCTCGCGTTTGCCACAAACTACGACAGTATTCATTGTAAGGGAGACCAAGTCTGCTTGCATACTTCCCGATCATCTAGTGACCAGTAAAAAATGCTATTAGTCTCGAAATGTCTTTGCGTTTGTAACCAACGAGTTGCATTGAAAAAATAATATTTTAAGGGCTATTTTTTTTAATTTTAAGGGCATATTTTCCAATTTCAATATCATTTTTTATGTCCATAAAATACTTTTTTTAAAGCATATTTTTTGGTTTTCCTGGTTATTACCGCAGAAATAACAGGAATAAAAACAACCCACCAAGGATCATTAACCATCAACTTGGTTTTTATTCTAAAAAAAACTCTAATGAAGACTAGTCAGTTGCGCAAAAAAAGTGTATAATCCCCTAAAAAAATTAATACTGGCGCGCCAATGAGGATTGCACAAAATCTTCAGTGTGATTAGAAATGTTAAGCTTATTTTTTCCATTTTGAAATATCATGGAATACTTAAAATAATGTTTTACTGTTCTTCTCCAAAAAAATATTTTACTTAGACAATAAAATTTTTAATAAACACCTTTTTAAACTTAAATAAAATTAGATCTAAAAGAATTTTTCTACATTTCATTTACACATTTACACTTTGGTTCCCATGTAATGAAGTAAGGAGAAGCTAATACAACTACATACTATACATACATACTATTTACACATAAATTACTTACTATTTTAACACGGCGGTTTCATATTATTGCAAGTAGGCATTTTAGAATGTCATTATAAATATATATATATATATATCACTAAAAGAACTAATTACTTCCAAACTGTTCAATAACTCATTCCTTTTAGTTTTACTAAAGTCATTATTAGTGATAATGGAAACATATACAGTTTAGGTTTAATAATAGTGATTTTTTTAATTATAATTTTTCAACTAATGGTAACGAAAATACAAAAAATTTTTGAAAACAAATTATAATTACAAAAAAAGTATTGTTTGTGTATTTTTTTTTTTTTTCAAATATATTACTAACACTTTTGGATTAGCTTAATATCCTTTTAATAAAGATTTCTTTAATTTATTTAAATATAAATCTCCACTACAGCTAGTTTTGAGGAATATAAAATGTAATACTTTTAAAAATTATGCAAAAATATATGTGCCAAATACAAGAGTAAATTAGTAAAAATAACTTATAATTAAAAAAATAGTTTGAATTGTATGAAAAATTCCACTAAATACTGATGATCAGAGAAGCCATAAATGTGTTCTAACAAAAGGTTTTATGTGCATTGCATATGCAGTAACACAAAGAAAAATATGATCTAAAAACGCAAAAATATGCAATCAAAAAACAAAAAATGTTTGTAATTTTTTAACAAAAACTGTGTTTTTCATTAAAACAAAGTGTTTTATTAATATTTTAATGGTATAAAATAAGGTAAAACTGAAATTTGTCAGTTGTGCGGAAATTTGTTTTCCCATTTTCTTATTATATCTCATAAAAACGTTGTTGATCTTCCATTTTCTTACCTATACAATTCTAGCCCAATTTACTGGATTCCGACATGAATTCAAATATAAAAATACTATCAACGTGAAATATGATTGAAAAAATTAAAAATTTTCAAGTAGACTAAATTTGACATGAATTTAAATTTCCTTTTAACTGAAGAACACTACTGAATTAAAGAGTAATACAAGTTTAATTCAACGCTTAGCACTGGATTTAAGGCTTGAAATACATTTGGTTTCAACTTGAAAAAACCAGCAAAAATGCTTATTGGGAGACATTATTATTAGTTCAGAAATTGTCAAGATTATCATATACTTTCATTAAGGAAAAATATATTACTTTTAAAAAATTACGCTATTTGGGCAAGTTTAAAAGCAAATACGTCCTCTATATTATATTTTAAAAGTATATTTAATGAAGATCAATTATAAATGGCTTAAATAAGATCAATTAATATTTTTCAAAATCTTCAATCTTGCTGCTAAAAGTCATGCCCCTCAACCAGAAAATAGCATTCATTAGAATTAATTTTAAGTACTAAATAATTTTGGTGTTCTTATTTTTTTTTATAAAATAAAATTTTAAAACATTCCATGATGAATAATAAAAAAAATTATCCCCGGAATTTCAAAATAAATAGCTTCTTTTGAAAAAGGATTAAATATGTTCTAAAAATTAAAAATATGCTGTAAATATGCAAAATATGTAAAAATATGCACCTAAAAATCGATGCCGAAATGTTTTATTAGTTCTAAAATGGATAAATATTTGATCGATACCTTCATTCCACGTCCAGGATAAAACATGCAATTGCGTATTTGTAGTTTACCTGCTGATAATGAATGCATAAAATTTGATCACCATTTAATGTTAATTATTTTATATTTTTAAATAATTATTAATGAAAAAATGTCGCTAAAAAGCCTTACAGTTATTAAAAATAATGGTAATAAAATATATTTTAAGTACCATTGTTTAATTTAATGATAATTAAATCGCAATTCATTAGTCGATTTAATGAACTACTCCCATGTGTGGAAATAAGTAATGAAATGTTTGGCTATAAATATAGATTTTTTGAAGTTTTTTTTATTTAAAATGGGTGGTCCGAAGTGCTCTACGTCATTTTTGAAACGCTATAAAATGACTAGTTTTTACGTTATGTAAAAACTAATGATACCCAATTAAACGGAATTATCCATACTTTTGATCCAAATAAAAATTAATATTGAGTTTTTATATACTTTGGAATAATTTGCGATTTTGTCTCATAACCTCACATTTTAATTTGGACGTATATTAATGTATGTGCTACACAAAAGTTTTCAGTTAAATTCAAAATATTTGTAAAACATTCTTATGTATCAGTGATCTACCAAACAATGATTTCTTTGAAGCATAAAATATTTTTAAATGGTTTAGTTATAGCGAAAACATATCTCAACATCTTTAGTATCAAAACTAATTGAAATTTTGTAACGTATAACCCATATACTACAATGATTGATCGCCAGACATGGCCAAATAAATTAAGTACTTGACAATTTTTAATATCATTTAATGTTTGTTAGTTCTTGCTTATATTATTTGGTACAAATGGAGGGTGATATCTCTAAATAGCATAATTAAAAATTAGGCGTACATACCAGTAAATTACCAAACGAAAAGAGCTTTTTAAGTGATTTAAAAAAATTATATCCAAATATATCTTAAAACTTGAGTCACTCTAAATTACACAAAAACTTGGGCTATTATCTTTAGAATAATTTTCAATAAGTTTTACAATACTTTATAATTTATTGATCAATTTAGTTCAATATTTATAAGGAATTCAGATGATCATTTATTATCATACAAATGTATACAGTTTTTAAGACAATTTACTGTTATTTATATTATAGTGATATCGTGATTTTGTTTTAGTTCAATTTTTTGCAAAATTTCCTAACAATATCGTCGAAAAAATATAAGAAATTACACATAAATTCTATAAACTTGTATAATAAATTAGTGAAATATATAATTTGTATTTTGTATACATTTGAATTTTTATTATATAAATGTATTGAAAATTTAAAATATATAGTTATTTCTCCCAAATGTAGACGTAAGAATAATAATTAGCTCCATTTTAAATTAAAACACAATTTTCACCCAAAATGTCCTAAATTTTATTTTCTCTTTTCTTTCTCTTTTTGCTATAACTTAACAAATATGACTCCGACCAGTATAACATTTTATATGCATATAATTTGGACATATATCAATTAGGTTGTAAAAGAATTATGAAAATATATTATTTAGCTTCTGAGTTATTTCGTTTTTAAAATGACAAAATGCACTTCGTTCCACCCTTTATTTTAATTTTAGACGTAAACAATATTTTATAAATTTTAATTTCAAAAACTTAACAATAACCAAAAAAAAAAAAAAAACTTAATATTTTAAAAACTATATTGTATTAAAAATTCATTTATACACAAATTTTGCCTTTCATATTTTTATCCCTTCTTCAATGATCTGAATTAAAAAATCAACAAAACGTACCACAGTGGGGTCAAACGCAAATTTTTTTTGTAATAAATCTGAATCTCCTAAACTACTGGTCGGATCAAATTGAAATGTAGGGAAGAGTTGTAGAGGAGGACCTAAGCTTTTAGAAAAATCATCTTGTAGTCATCCTGTGATAACACGAGATAAGCTACAGGGTGTCAAAGTTGACTACCTCGAGTATGTAAAAGTTAAAAAAAATCGTAACTTGTACAAATGAAGTCCGATTTTAAAGGTTTTTATATTTCTGGAGAGTGCTTGGCAAGGTAAAGAAAAAATGAGCTTACTCATCTAAGTTATCTCTTACAGTTAAAAAGATATTTACGCTTGAATTTTTAATTTTTGATTTTTTTTCGTTTTTCGGGAATAAGTCCGGAGGTATATGAGGTAAAAATTTTTTAAAAATATCCTGTAATTTGCTACATATTTCAAAATAATATGCTGAAAGAAGTTTTGGATTATCTCAATTCGTCTAGACGTGAAAAATATTCAAAGTCAGCACTCTGAAATTGGCATGAAAAATGGCTATTTTTTTACAAAAATATAGTAAAATTCATTCACTTTTCTCTCAAAGTTCCGTTAATAGAAAAAATGTTTCCTTATTAATTTCAAAAGATAAGGCTTCATAAATGGTTAATAAAGAAATTTTGAATTGATTTAAGTTTGCACCCTACATCCAGCATTGGCCGAAAATTGTCAATTTTAAAAAATAGTTTCATTTTTATCGATTAATAAAAAAAATGTCACGCGAGCTTTTTTAAATTTGGTACCCATATTTTTTATAGAAATAGATTTAGAATGATTTAACACTAAACTGCTTTCCGCCCGGTCAAAAACGAATGCAGGAGTCGAGATTTTATGATAAAAATCAGTTTTTTAACGACTATTTTTGAAAACATATTAAAAAAACATATATATATAAAAATATTTTAACTTCCTTAGCTTCGGAATCCTCTTTTTCTATTTCAAGAGTGATTTTAGGTAGCCATCGTGTTCTTATAGAATATATAACTGGATCTGATGATATTACTAAATATTCCATTAAGTCCATATTTTGCGCTATTTTCGAACATTTTCGAGTATTGAAGAGTCGGAAATGTTTAACATCTTTATTTCGGGCTTCCTGTGCTTCCTCTGTTATCTTCCCCAATGGAAAAAAAAAATTTTCTATTATTTCTTTACCATGAGCCAATACTTTGTGAATTGTTGGAGTCATTGATTTCCAGGGGTATGTAATGTTAAGTAGTTCTTTAGTTTCGAAAGCAAAAATTTTAAATTTGTCCGCATTAATTTGTTTTTTGCTATTAATGGCTGCCAATATAATCTTAAAACGCTTCAAACTATTTAAGTCAATGCCTGTGATTGAAGATGTGAGTTCCGGATTTTCAAAGAAACGTCTTGCTGTATTTCCATCATTTGAGCTTCCATAACCATGTAGAGGTTTATCAATTATTAATCCGAGTTGTTCTTTGAATTCTAATTGAATTCTTTTCTTCTCCTCTTTTCGTAATTCGCGAAGTTCCAAATTGTTTTTTACTGTAGCATTTTTCTGCCCGGAAATATTTCTGTACTTCATATCATATGCAAGATGTACGCAGAACTCCAAAAATCTTATCGTTGCGTGGAGTGGTGATATTCCAAATTTTAAAGAATTTTTATTAACAAAGACTTCAGAATTATCCTGAAATTGTGAACTTATTTTTCCACATATATTACATTTCCATGTAGATGTTGTATCTGTTATAGCGTTTGTAACTTTTCCATTAATTATCGTTAATTGTTGTTGAAATGTAACCTTAATAGTTCTGTTTGATACTTTTACATATATTGGGGGCAATGCTTTAATTTCTTCTTCCAATTGGTTGACAATGCTGTTTATTGTAACCGTGGTTTCTTTTGTGTAATCAAAAAGGATTGGACGGCACAAAAATTTGGAACTTAGAGTTAAATTTATCCATATATCATCAAAAAGCGAGTCATTTCTTGTCGATGAGGAAGACTTATTTAAGCGCATTCGAAGTGGTACCAGAAACGCTAAAAAACAGCGAGGAATAATTATTTCCAGAATTACTTCCATCCAGTTGTTTGTATTCTGAAAATCCTGATGTTCCATCGCAGCCCCATTTTAACATTAAAGTAAGTTCAGAGTCTTTGCATTTTTCAATGTTATCATTGCTGAAGGTAGATATAATTCTAGAGGCAGTATTTTCAAGTAATTGCAATATATTAACTTTAGCACTTTTAACAGAAGCGTTAACCGGGTGCTCCATAGGCTGTAAAATATTACTTTTCGCTTCTCTCACTGATTTGCTACTGGGAAAGATATCATATCCTTTTTAGCTAACAGATTTCCTCAAAATCTCGTATTGGTTTCTTGATAATCCTAAATTTAATATTAGAGCTAAAGCATCTTCAGAGGTAAAGGACGATGTTGATTTCGGTGTCACTATGCTTTGGATTATCCGATGTAATCGATTGGGAGAAGCTGTTGGTAATATATCTATAACTTTTTCTACTTCCTTTGGTTGCATACGTGTTACTAAAGCTTTAAATGTATCTTTTATTTCGGCATTCGTATGTGAATTTAGAATAGATTCCTGTTTGGTCCTCTTTGTTCTTAGTTGAACTTAATCGTAACTTTTTTTTGGTCGACCCTTTTTCTGCTTTCCGATGAAAATTGGTACTTCTCCCTCCAACCACTCTTAATTTTCCTTCTTGAACTTTGGTATTGACCAATCTGAAGCTTGCATCCTTTTTTCGTATGATTTATAAAAATTTTCGAGCTTTAAACCGTCTTCTGCAGTAAGAGTTAAACCAAAAGATACTACTGTATCAATGAGTTTTCTTATTTTTTCTAGACGATTTATAATATCAGATAGATTATCCCAGATTACTTTGCAAATAGAAAAGTGTTTTAATGTAATCTCCATAATGGCAAATTCACTAATAAATCTGCATATTTATAAGGATACTTATATATAGAAAAAGAATATTTATATCAGGTAAATGATGACAGGCAAAAATGAATTAAAAAATTTTAATTTTTGTTCAAAACCCCCAATTTCATTCAGTTTATTTTTATGACCTGTAGTGTTAAACAGCTACGTCAAAAAATGTACCTATGCGATTGTAAAAAAAATCATTTTTGTTATAATACATTAAAATGTAATAAAAAACGAAGGAAAATATACTTATTTATGTACTTAGGTAATTTTAAAAACCTTTTCAGTAGAAAAAAATTATGACCACTTTAAATAAATTCATTAATAAATATTATTATCTCGTAACAAAAATAAGCAATGCAGTTGAGTGTTACGTATACACACATATGGAAATACGGAACAAAATAGTGAATTTTGCAACTTTTGACGTGACTTGGTAGTTTTGAGGCCATTATATTACTATTATTAAATGACCTATATCAACATTTTATATATCGTTGAATTGGTAAATAAGTCTATTTTTATGTCCTTTTAACATTTTTTAAGTATTTGCAAAATTAGTGGAGTTGTATTAAAAAAATTAAATTTTTTTGGATTTTCAGCTATTTAAAAAAAAAAAAAATATTTTTGAAAAATTACCAAAAATAGGTTATTGGAGCTACTTTATTGATTTTTTTAGGAATGAAAGCTCGATTTGTGTTTTATACATTACATAAGAAATAAGATTAAAAATATTATGCTAATATGCTTTTAATATGTTTTTAAAAATAGTCGTTAAAAAACTGACTTTTAACATAAAATCTCGACTCCTGCATTCGTTTTTGATCGGGCGGGAAGCAGTGTTAAATCATTCTAAATCTATTTCTATAAAAAATATGGGTACCAAATTTAAAAAAGCTCGCGTGACATTTTTTTTATTAATCGATAAAAATGAAACTATTTTTTAAAATTGACAAATTTCGGCCAATGCTGGATGTAGGGTGCAAACTTAAATCAATTCAAAATTTCTTTATTAACCATTTATGAAGCCTTATCTTTTAAAATTAATAAGGAAAAAATTTTTCTATTAACGGAACTATTTTTTAAAATTGACAATTTTCGGCCAATGATGGATGTAGGGTGCAAACTTAAATCAATTCAAAATTTCTTTATTAACCATTTATGAAGCCTTATCTTTTGAAATTAATAAGGAAAAAATTTTTCTATTAACGGAACTTTGAGAGAAAAGTGAATGAATTTTACTATATTTTTGTAAAAAAATAGCCATTTTTCATGCCAATTTCAGATTGCTGACTTTGAATATTTTTCATGTCTAGACGAATTGAGATAATCCAAAACTTCTTTCAGCATATTATTTTGAAATATGTAGCAAATTACAGAATATTTTAAAAAAATTTTTACCTCAGTCCGGAGATATAGACTTATTCCCGAAAAACGAAAGAAAGTCGAGCCAAAAAATCAAAAATTAAAAATTCAAGCGTAAATATCTTTTTAACTGTAAAAGATAACTTAAATGAGTAAGCTTATTTTTTCTTTATCTTGCCTTTAAAAAACCTTTAAAATTGGACTTCATTTGTACAAGTTACGATTTTTTTTTTTTAACTTTTACATACTCGAGGTAGTTAACTTTGACACCCTGTAGCTTATCTCGTGTTATCACAGGATGACTACAAGATGATTTTTGTGAAAGCTTAGGTCCTCCTCTACAACTCTTCCCTACATTTCAATTTGATCCGACCAGTAGTTTAGGAGATTCAGATTTATTACCAAAAAATTTGCGTTTGACCCCACTGTGCGTACCAGGTTATAAATACGCAGTTACTTCTATGTAATGTAGACGGTATGTTTTTGGCATTGAAAATTATCTACTTCTGTAGCTACATTACCAAGCTTACCAAGTTTTTGCTGGGATACATCAAAAATGGATTAAATGTTGAAATAAGTATTAGCCTAGTGTTATAAAACTTTAACCCAGGAAATTAATCACGTGACCTCTAAACAATGCGTTTTGAAGAGTTTAATACCATTCTTTATATTAGTGTGATAGCTTTATTAAGGGAATCATATTAGTCACTAAAAAATATGTGCGTGCAGATTTGTATTAAGCACATTAAACACATTTTGTTTCTTTTTTTTACATTTATTGTCAGTTCGCATAAATCTACTAGAGATACATAAAATAAAAATATGAAATAATTATCAGCTTTGGAATATTTATATTTTCTATTGGGTACTTTCAAATATATTGTCATACGAAATCTTTATATTTCATGCTAAATATTTTTTATATTCTCTTTCAAAATATTACCATTTCTGTTGGCATTTTTTTCAGTAACATTTTGTTGCAATTAAAAATTCGAACATTTGGGGGGTACAAATCGTATCAATTTTTAGTACTTTTTTATAATTTTTTTTCTATTTATTAGTATATACATATGAATATTTAATTATGCAATTCCACTGCAATTTTGAAATTCATTACACAATTTGTGTTACATACACGGGAGAAAAAAAGTACCAAAAAAGGAATAAAAACGGTAAATTGCATTTATGCAAACTCATTGAGCCAATTTTGGATAAAATTTTAAGGATTAGTTGGTTCGTTTAGTCACACAAAATAATCTAATGGGATATTATTTGGAACTCGGTTACAAAGACGTAGATAGTACCAAATGCGGGTAAATAGTTTGGTAATTTTTTTGAAACATAATTTTTTCTTAAGTAATTAACAAGACGAATTTTTATCATTTGAATCGCATCTGTGACATGCAAATTTAAACACTTTGGACATTCTGAAAATTTAAATTTAATGAATCTGTTTTAGGACGGAAAATGGAACTTGCTACTTTTATTTTATTTATTTATTTATTTTTATTTTTGTTTTTTGCTTCTGTTGGCACTTTTCTAATATTTTAATAAATGAACTTACCGGCAATTAGAGTGGATTAGGAATCAAGAAAAGTGGTGCTTAGTAGTTAGTTTTTACTCTAATGGTATCAAGAAAGTAATTCTGATGGTACTTTTTTATATATTTTTGAGTTAGAATCCACAAATAGCGACTTACTAGTATTTCGAACTTAGAAACTTACTCGGTCTTGAGTGAACGAAAACAAATATTAAGGAACGTTTTGGTACCTTTTTGTCATTCTAATGGTACTTTTCGAATTTTCTATTGAGGCTAGATACATGAAATTAAAGATACATGATACTATGTGGCTAAGAACTCAAAAGGAAGGCTTTATGGTACTTTTTCGTTCTTTTAGCGGTATTTTTTTAATTTCTTGTAATAATTAACCTAAAAACATGACATTAAGATATATGATCTTATGTGGATGAAAATGCAAAAGCGGACACTTTCTGGTACTTTTTTGTTCTTCTAATGGTACTTTTTGAATTTTTTATAATAATTAACCTAGAAACAAGAAATTAAGAATTTATGTATTATATGTCTGAAAATCCCCAAGTTGGGACTTTTGATACTTTTTCGTTTTTCCAATTGTACATTTTGAATTTTCTATAATATTGAACCAAAAGACATAAAATTAAAGATATTTGATCTTAAGTCAATGAGAATTCATAAAAGAGATTTTATGGTACCTGGTCGTTCGTTAACTTGGAAACATGAAATTAATTATAAATTTGCCACATTTTTCTCTACTAAAAAAATAAATAAATAATAGAAACTTAGAACTTTTTGAATCTTTGAACGTTTAGAATGTAAAAAAAGCATATTTTGGTACCTTATTGGTACCCTACGAATCTTAGCAAATTTTAAATCGTATTTTTTCTTTATCACAAATATAAGTATTTTACTTTTTAATACTTCTTTAAACTAAAATATTTAAAAAGTTTATTGTTGTAACTCCAACACAATGATCTATAAAAATTGTACTATAACTGTCTCTCTCTCTCAACATTTTTAGAAATTTAGAGTCTTGGGGGTAAAAGCGTCTAGAAAATATAATATTTATGTCTTCTAGATTGTGAAATGTGAACAGATAGCTGAAAATTAATGAAACTCAATTTTTTAATTAGGTCGTTTAATGAGGAACTCATAAAGGGCTACGAAATTGTACGAACTCCTTCGATATTCCTTATGTCAGTATAAACCTGGAGGCATGAAAATATAATCATTTGGAGGTGCGATTGAACTACATGTTATTAATTTTCAAAAGATAGTAATATTGTAACTGTTCCTATAGTAGTTAGAAGTCATAGTTAAATTTTTCTGATTTTTTTACTTTGATAGTACTCTTTTATCTGATATATGTTGAAGTCCCGCAAGTCCACTAATCAAGTAACAGCTTAAATGCTAGTACTCATATATAGTATTAGAACTGATCAGTGTTGCCAGGAGGCGAGAAAAAGGAGGCTAAATTAAACTTTAAAAAAGGTAAGAAGAACTAAATATCCCAAAAAATAAGGTTAGAAAAAAGTTAAAAATTTTTCTTTAATTAAAAAACTTATTTTTTCTCGTTCTCAATTGTTTTCTATATTTTTTAAAGATATTGTAATAAATTTATAAATAAAACATATAACAGTAAATTGATCCAATAAAAAGTCGCGCAAAAAAATCCCATACAAATGTGTGTTATATTTCAAATTACCTAATGTTTAGAAACGATTTGTGGTCATTTTTAAACTATATTCCTTTTTATTTAAGCATTTCTAAGCTTTTGGGCCTTCTATGGTTAATGAAGGGAATTAAAAAATAATTATAATAATTGATTTAATAATTCCATCAAATTAATTGTTAGTATTTGAGTATATTAGTTGTTTTTAGTTTGGATAATGAAACGCCGCAGGTGCAAATTTTTATTAAATAAAATTAACATTGATTTTTTGTGGGAATAAATACACAAAAATGCTTAACTAAATGATTGTGTTAAAATAAGTAGTAATAGCTAATTAGAAATTATTTTCTTCGTTGTTGAAATACTAACATTTTAAGCCTTTTTAACGCAATTTTAAGAATCCAAAATAGCTAGAAAAAAGGCTAGAAGATACAACGGAAATTTTTAGGTTAAAAGCAAAATAAAAGGGCTAGATTTGGACTTAAAAAGGCCAAACTGGCAACACTGGAACTGGCATAGTTAATTTAACTGAATAATCCTATATCGCAGAATCAGTGTTGCCCTGTGTTATCAATCATTGGAAGGGAATAGTTTGGAATAGTTTTTAATTTTTAATATTTTTCTATGTAATGGCACAGCTTAATCTATATGTCCTCTTTACTCCATATAGAAATATTAGTTCCTTTTCTTAATTTAGAAAATGAAGTAAATATTTCTCTAAAATAGTATCCAACTTAAACCATAGAGAATACCCCTGACAAGAATAGAGAATACCCCTAATGGATATTAAACCAAAAGGATTTCAGTTTTATTTTATTTATATTAAAAACATTTATATTTTTATTTTTACTAAAACCAATAAAATATAGATCATTATTAATGGACGGCTGAAATACATTTGTTTTATTTGTATTTATTTTATTTATAAATACTAGTTATTATGTATTAAATACTTTTGGTGGGAAAAAACTACACTCAAAAAAGTTTTGTAGGTAAAATAGGAAAATAATCATAATAAAATAAATAATATAATTAAATAAGTCTGACAGGGAAGTTTGAAGTTAAAGCTTTGATTATTGTTGAGATCCTTACTACAGTAAGCATATGATCTTTGTTACTTAATTCTCTAAATTGTACAAAAACATTTAATGTTGCTAAAAAAGAAGCAAAACATCAGGATTAAAAGTAAATACTAAAGGAGAAAAAATATTTCCTCCTAAAAGCAAATATTTACAGTTTAATAAGAAGTCGAAATGATACATTATTTTCCATCCCGTTTAAAAGTTTGTTAAATAAAAACACTCACAATTTTCGGTCGATATCTCTGGGTTGTAAAAATTATTTCAGTTTTTTACTGCTTCGCATTATAATTTAAAATTATATTTTTTCCCTTCATTTATTTCTTTTAACTTTTAACCCCTTTGAGAATCATTAATTATTGACGGTGATTTAATTAAATGTTTATTAATTTTTAATTTCAGCATGTATGTGTGTACATTTAGGACTACTCTTTTAATTGCAATATTTGTTTTTTATTTTTACTTATCGTAAAAATTATAATCTGTTTCTTATTAATGTCAATAAAAAATCATATCAGCGTAAAATTTTAATGATTTTTAATTAAAATCTGTGTTAAATGACATGGTCCTCATAGAGATTAATAATTATGTCTATTATGCATTTAAATGTTTATAATTGTTTAAATAAATATATGTTTTTTTTTTTTTTTTCTACAACTGTTATTTGCTTTACATAAATAATCTTTAAACACATGTTATATTATGCAGATTTATATTTTGTTTAATGTATGTATTTGTTTAAAAAGAGGTGGGTAAGCAAAATTTAGTTAAATATATACAACAGAAAATTTACTCTCACCAACAGGTAGATCAAACAAAACTTGTCATTTATAATAAACAACTAAAACTGATATTTGTAATCGGTTTTAAATTTGAACAGCCTTGACCGGCACAATATTTGTACCGATGAGAACTCATGGTATAAATATTTAAGATACATACGTATGACTTATTTGTGTGTACATTTTTTTTTTTTACTTTTTTGTTCTTGAGTTTCGTATTTCTTTTTAGCCAAATTGATCTTTTGACAGCATTGACATATCTATTTAAAATTTTACAAGGTACCAATATAATTCATATAATCATTTAACATAATTTCAATATATTATAAACGTAATTGAAAAATTAATTTTATTGTCAGATATAAAATCTTGAATTTGTGAAATTTAAATCACATTTTTAATTTCTTTTCTAAATCACTTAAATAATAAAACAGAATAACACAATTTACAATTTTGTCATGAAAATGTGTTGGTAATGACATATCAAAAAATATCATAAATGTTAAAAATAAAACTTTTTAATAGCAATATTAATGACTTAATAACTACAGAAATTATTTTGATGACATTAAAAGAGTTTTCATGTTGCCAGTGATTTTTATGAGATGAATTTTTAATTGCAACAAAATGTTAGCAAACAAAATGCCAACTGAAATGATAAGATTTTGAAAGAGAATGTAGAAAATGTTTAGCATGAAGTATAAAGATTTCGTACGACAATACATTTGAAAGTAACCAATAGAAAATTTAAATAGTCTAAAGCAGATAATTATTTCATATTTTTATTTTATGTATCTCTAGTAGATTTTTATGAACTGACAATAAATGCAAAACTGTTTTTAGTTTTCTATTTTTTTTAAAACCCATTTCTTATATATTATTTTTTATTTTTTTTTTCTTTGCATGACTCATATGATCCCCTTAATAAAGCTATCACATTAATACAAATAAAGAATGGTTTATCCGATTTAGATAAATTTAACACTAAAATATGCCGACTAAGAAATAAATTTTGCAGTATTCAACTTCCCAATTACCAAATTTTTATTTGTCATTTTTCGATATTTTATGAATATACTCCCTAATAATGCAAAATTTCAAAAAAGTACCGCACACGTATTCCGTTTATTTCTTAAATGAATTACGACAGTTATTAAAATTTTTTGTTTCTATCCATCACGCTCTTCAACGCAACGTCAACATCGATATCAAGCCTGCAATACCTAGAAATTGTATCGCTATTGAGCAGATTAATATGCATTTATATTATAGTAATTAATTATTTAGAACCTTATTTGGAAGCATATGTAGTAACTGGTTGTCTCTACTGACATCACCGTGTTAAAATAATGAATTAAATTGCTGAAGTGTAAGTAATGTAGTATTGTCATAATAGTATTTTAACATTTGGCAAAGAAAGTTTTTGCTTTGTATATTAATTTAGGAGATATAAGGTTACCGAATTTGCCCGTTTTTACCCTTTTTTTACCCCCTAAACATTCGAATTTCCAAAAATCTCGTCTTAGTTGTTCTAATCCGCTACAAATTTCATCTATCTAGCTTCAGGCATTTGGCCTGTGCGATGATGAATCAGTCAGTCAGTTATTCAGTAATATTACTCTTCTATATATCATGAATTTCACGAAAAAGAGTATAGTTTTGACCTCTTATCTTTCAATTTTCTTCATATTCACTAAATATGTTCTCTATGAAGCTGATAAAATTTATAAAACTTTTGGTTCAAAAAAAAAAAAAAAAAATCAAAAACCGTGTTTTTTCGCAGTTAATAAAAACTTAACAAAATCAAACAAGTCAAAATATTATGTTCGGCTTGGACCAATCTATATACACACCACCTAAAACTTTTCGTACCACCCTATTCATTTCACCTTATATGGGAGATGAGCGGGTAAGTGGGTCGATCACGTCCATTTTTGGTTTCCAACTTTCAATTATTCCTTGAACTATTTGTGCAAAATTTCGTTGACGTACATGGTTTTTTAGAAGATATTGGCGAAAAAGTATGATTTGGAGCTACGACGAACACCCTGATTTTCTAGCATTTAGCCCATTACTTTTTTGTTTATGAAACAATTTTGCTCATTTTCTATACCAAGCAAACCTAGTATAATACAAATATTAAAGCAGAATTTCGTTCCTCTAGATGGACCGCCCCAAACCCTATCCTTCTTTCAACAGACACACAGACGGATACACGGACGAATATTGCTAGATCGTATTAGATTTTCATGAGAACCCAGAATATATATAGTCCTTATGGGGTCTTAGATAATTATTTCGACATGTTACACACGCAATGACAAACACCCACCTTTTTTGATAGTGGGTATAAAAAAACATGATATTTTAAAAGACAATATCTTCAATATCACTTTTCGGATTTTCATTATTTAAAATGCATTAGATTTCTACATTTGCTCTCTTTTATAATAAATATATTGAATAATTTTAGCTTTTTATTAAATGCATTTTAGATGCAAGTGAATTTTTCATATGCAAATTGAAATTTATTTCATATTAAACAATTCAATTTAGATATTTTTGTAATGGGAATATTTACCATTTTTAGTAATTTTAAGAAAAAAGTACCAAGACTTTCTCATAAAAAATTTTATTTTTTAAAATATTTTAGTGTTTGGTACATTTTATGCTATGTTCACGTATAGAGATTTTTTTGAAAAACGAGTCGTTTTCTCAAAAAACATAAACAAATTGATTTGTTTTTTCATATATTTCAAATCGAAAAAAGATCTCGATTTAATTATTCAACAGCCCGAATTGTACTGGGTTCAATTTTGAGGGACTCAATTAGCAGCGCCAGGCGTTTGAGGCAAAAAAAAAGAGATTGAACCTATCGTCGTAAACACTGTTATAGATGTGGTTCCAGTATCCGGCTCGAAAGACCATAAACAAGTTTGCAATCACAAAGTATATGGGAAAATTTTTTGATGTTTTTTAGAAAAAGAAAATATATATATTAAAATACTACAGCTTCTCGTCGCGAAAAAAACTTAAATTGAATTATTTATTCAATATATCAAGTTTTATATTTATTTAAGAGAATAAAAAAATCGAAGGGAAAGAAAGTTTTCAAAAATGCATCGAAAAAAACATTTGCATTATAAATATATGAATTTTTTTAAATTACCTCTTTTTTTTATTTCCGATATTAAAAGAGAAATTAAATGCGTTTCTAATGATTTTTAAATCAATGAAATTGGACTTAAACTTCAAAAGATAGGTATAATTAAAATTACATAAAAAGTGAAATATTTTCATTTTTAAATATAAATTTAAAATTAAATTTAAATAGATGTGTCAATGTGATTTTACAAAGCATGCAAGTGCCAAATATGAAGCAAATCTGACACCTTATTTTTCATATGTGATGTCTCATGGAATTCATGACATATATAGATATGTAATGTGTATAAGATAACTTGAATTGACTCTAACTAACAAAATAAACAATTATATGCAAATTAATGAGGTTGTGCCACACATTAAACATCTCCAATTTATAACCACTGAATTTTTTAATCTGCTGAATAGTTTGGCCCTGTGTAAACATGTATCTAGTATATTTTGCGAAAAAAGCTACGAGTTATGAGATTTTTTCCCAAATAGGTATAAAACAAGTTAGAGTGATATATTCGGCACTATTCACCAGTGTTGAAATATGTCGCATGAAAATGAAATATGTTATATTGAATGTAATTGAAAATATATTTACCCAGGCGTGGATCTATATGAAGCATTTGGGAGTGGAGGGTCGGTTTTAATTATTAAAACTTTATGTTCATTTAGGCAATATAAAACTTTTAAAGAATAGATTTTTACTCGGATAGTTCAGCTATAAAATTTATATATATTTTTTTTCGCCCAGAAAAACTCGATATTATACGTCGATTTTATATTTTTTTAAAACTCAAACAAAAACATAAAATTATGCTTTTTAAAAGAAATATTTCTGGGAATATTATTTTACTGTTATCCTCTTGAGAAATTCAAATTAAATTAATTTTAAAAAAAATCATAATATATTTAATAACTAAAATTACTGATTTAGAATTTGAGCTAGTCAAATTAAGAGAATCTCTACTAAAAATGGATTAAAATGTATGAAAAAATACACCTCTTTTGAAATTTTTTTTAAAAAATTCTGACTTGCATTCTGAAATTTGTAAAATTCACAGAAAAATTTATTTAAGTTGAAAACATGTAAACATGCTTTCCGAAATATAATTTTAATTTTTTTTTTTTTCAAATTAAATAAAATCATCAAAACTTGAAAAAAATTATTTAAATATTTGGCATGTTTTTCAACATGTGAAGACACAATTTATATTTTATATAAAAGCCATGCAAAATTATATACCTAAGTATTAATGCTTGTGATTACTTCGGAACTAATCCATATTTTTGTACAAGCGTAGCACAAAAATATTCCAAAAATTAATATTTCTCAAATTTAAAATTCAGAATTGTTTATTTTTGCACTCGGAATAGCTAATAATTTTCTCAACATAATTTGGAAGAAATCTAGAAATCGATAACTATAAAAGTTGAACAACATTAACCAGCCTTAATGGAAGAAAAGACATTATTCTTTGTTGGGGACTAGCCGAGCACAATTTACAAATTTACTTACAAAATATGTTCTACACATAAAAATTTTAGGAAAATCTACGTTTATCAACGATATATTGTGTCCAGTTACCAGAGTTCCTAAGTTAAATACAGTTTTCATGAGATTCTGCCAAAAAAAATTAGCTTTAGTTTACTTATTTATTTTTTCTTTTTTTTTTTTTTTTTGTAGATGTACTTTTAGATATCCTCTTTATTTTACTGATATCTTTCAAGTTAATTCGTTTCGACAAAATGTATGAAAAACAACAAATAAATTTAAAACTTTTTTACCGTTTTTCAAAAATTTTCGTAGCGAATTTTTCGCTCGACATACACAGAAAAATATGATCTATTAAACGATTTATTAAAGATAAAAACTATTCCAATTAATTCTTTAATTGTATCAATTATTCAATTGAACAAACTTCATATTTTGTAATATTTTTTTTACTAACAATAAAACAACTTATTGGCTTTCGATTATTCTTCTTATTATATTAA
Source organism: Protocalliphora azurea (assembly GCA_932274085.1). Classification (NCBI taxonomy): domain Eukaryota; kingdom Metazoa; phylum Arthropoda; class Insecta; order Diptera; family Calliphoridae; genus Protocalliphora; species Protocalliphora azurea. Next base: position 65,350,465 of record OW026523.1, on the reverse strand, counting down.
TTAATAAATTAATCAAATGTTAATAAAAATAAGTGATAATTTGAATAAATGTATGTACAATTTTTTTACAGGTTGAATTTCAATTAAAAAATAATTTAATATGTATTATTCGTAATTGAAATTTAATTTTAGATTTTTCTAAGTAAAACTTGAAAATAATTTGTTGAAATAGTTTGATTTTGAGTAATTTATTTAACTATGAAAGTATTTGAATCATTTTAAAATTCTGATTAATAATTTAATTGAATTTTTTTCGAAAATATTTTTTTTTTTGTAGCGAAACAAGTAGTAAAATTATTAAAATAAAATAGAAAGTATATTCAAAATTTTTTATTTTATAAAAAATATTTTTATAAAATATTCATGAAGCTCAAGTTTTTAAGTAATAATTAAATTTGTTAGTGTAATTTAAGTATATAAATGATAAAGCTATCACCTAAAGAAATGTTATGCAAGAAATTGGAAATACATTTTTTAAACTATGAAAAAAATATAATTAAAAATGTTTACTCTATTGGAAAGATATAAAAATGCATAAGAATATTGTTATTAACTGAAAATTTCAAAAATCACTTGCATTTCCTACATATTTAATTAAGTAAATACAAATTCTTAAAGCCTTATAATTTTGTTTTAATATTTCAAAGAAAAAAAATATATTTTTCCTAAAAGTGATTTTAGTTTCTTATCATCTATTCATCTTATCTGCCAAACAAAGAGAACAAGGCAATTTACGATTTCCAACTTGTTTATGGTCCTTCGAACCGGATGTCGAGTTCCTCAAAATTGCACCCAGTGCAAGGCGAGTGCCCTGTTTATGTTTCAAAAAAACCAAAATGGATAAGACACCACGACTGCTGTTGCAGTGTGTAGCAGCACGGGAGAGGTAGCCCTTTACTAAGAAAATAAAAATTTTCTCATATCAAATTATCTTTCATTTCAATTTGGAATAGAGTAGATATGTCACAAATAAAGTAAATATTAGTTATCGCATCAAGCAGAGTTTTGAAGTGCACCGGTAAAAGCTAGTAAATAATGAATTTATTATATATATATATATATATATATATATATATATATACATATATATATATATATATATATAATACGTGATATCGATATATATATAATACGTGATATCGATGTTCCCAGCAAATGAAAATTTACTTCATTCTAAGATATCGTTTCTTCTAGATCAAGTTTTTTCTACATCAAAATTAAGAAGGGTTCTTTTTCGAACTTTTTTTCATATTTCTGCCAAAGGAACAATATGAAAATTTGGTTTCAAAATAAAGGCCTTTAAGACGAGCATTTAATAATATAACAAAAGTTTTGGACCAGGTCTAAATGAGTGCGAAATATTAAATTTTTTACAAATAAATACTTATTTAAAAAAAATATGAGCAAAACGAAACGGTTTTTTCCGCTTCTTGAAATTCGACTTTGTTTGAAATTAATACGACTTTTTTAAAACATATTTTTATTCCTATACAACTCTTTCAATATAGGGAGAAATTGAATGCATTCAGTATCAAAATACGCGTATTATATAAACTTTCTAATGTTATGTAATACTTTACACTTCTATTAAGAAACAACGAAATAAGTACCCACAAAAACTATGATATTTGTTTCAAATAAGTTTTATATGAGTATAAATCACAATGCCAAATTTCATGAGGATCGGTCCTTAATTTACCATAACTCCCATATAAGGCCCACTTTCGGGAATCATATAATGTGCATAAATTCATATAAATGTTAGCATGTATCGACGTAATATTCTGTACTCGTATGTTTTATTTTACACTTAAGAGATGTATCGTTCCACAATTGGCAATAGATCCCATATAAGACCTATACCCGAATTTTAATGCATATACATAACGGTGTAGGATATCGTATGGTAATTTAGCTACATTTGGAAGGGCCGAAAGAACATTGATAAAATATTTCAAACATTTTTGATTTAAAAGCAGATTATGTTGATCAATGTTTTTTGGCAAAAAAAAATCTGTCCTTTTGGCAAAAAAATAACTAATTGATTCCCCAACCTTATATACTAACAAGTCAAGCTGAAATAATTGGCCTATTTACACCAAATATATCTGATTATCTATTCAACGGATAAAAATTATATAAAAAAATTTTATTAATTTTGGTTGTAAAATAAAATATCTAAAACATGACTAGCTTATCCATTAAGGTAAGTAGCAAACTAAGCTGATTGTGCCTAATTAACCAAAATATCTTACATCAGAATCAGATATTTTACATATTTCTTTAACATTGCAAGTGAATATCCCTAATAAAACTAATAAGCGGAATATATAGTTCAAACAAAGTACAAACATTCATGAAACTTTTATGTACCAATTCTTTATGTATCCTCTAAAACAAACTAACAAAACAGAAAAGGAACAATCATATAAGCTGAATATTTGAGTACGATTATATACGAAAAACAAAAAAAAATAAAAAAAAAACAAAAGTTTATGGTTGAATGCAAAAGTATAGCAAAATGCATTTTATATAGAATTACCAAGAAACTACAATAATAAAATTCACAAAAGAAGTAAAATAGAAATCTCACTAAAAATACACAACAACTGTGTACTAAAGAATATTCATGCCCGGAATACTCGCATTGTGCACGTTATAGTAAAAATAGTACATGTGTGTTAAAGAAGTCGCATATGGATGAGGAAGCAAGTGCGGCTGTACGTATCAATGAGAAAAATGCACCAAAAGCAGCAAGTGAATGCAGTTTTATTTATTTTCTTTGTTAATTTAAACAGGCAGACAATATTTTTTTTATTTGTTGTTCAATTTTCTTTTAGTGTAAATTGTTTTTATTTTAAAATTTAGTTGTTTATTATTTTGTTTCTGCTTCTTCTTTTAAAATGTTTTTTATCTAAATTATTTTTACTATTACTTTCTTTATTTTTTTGTATTTCTCACACAATTTTAATGTTTATTTAAAAAAAAAGTTGTGAATTTTTTTTTCTGTTGCTTTTTCATTTTCGGGAAATTAAATTGTGTGTGATTCTTTTTTACAATTTTAATTTTTCGAGGCAGACAGCCAAAATTATTTGTTTACAAAATGTTCTATGGAATTTATTTTTATAATATTTCTAAAAAATAAAATAAAAAGTTTGTGCTTTCTTGGCTTTTTTTTGTTTCTTGATGTGAAGGAGTTGAAATAAAAATAAATAATTAAATTTTTATTTGTTCTTTTCATTTTTGGCGCATTTTATTTACAAGTTGCATTAGCGCATAAAAATAAATTAAATTGAGGCATAAAATCGGTTTTTATTTTTGCTTTTTCTACTGCAACGAATATTTTCATTACAGCAAAAAACAAAAAGCAAAATTAGCGTCTATTCCAACAAGTTCTTTAATTATTAAAATTTTAATTGGCGAAGAAAATGTATCTTAATGCTACACAATAAAATCCATAATTAATACATAATGATGAAACCAGAAGTTTTAATATCTCCAATTCTAAAATGTTCAGAAATCAATTTTAATTCATTCTCTCAGTGTATATATTTATTCAAAAAAATTACTGACCCTTGTTTAATGCTACTTGAAACTTTTTCTAAATTTATATCAATAGACTTTATTAAATTACATCATTTATAGTTTTGAGCTTTTTGCTTCCAACTTATCAAACAAACGAAATTTTCAATGAGCTAAAATCTCATACCTTCCTTTTGTGAATATGTTCATTATGTCACAATCATCATATTTCCATACAAATATAAAAATCTGAATGTAAATACTTAAAGCAGTAGCTGGCATAAGTAATTGATAAAGTTTTTAACAACTCATCATCCAACACTCCAAATACCAAATACCTAGAAGTGACATTTGAAGCACAAAAATATCACTTTAATTTGCATATACAAATTTTATAAAGTTTTTGTAAATTTCCTTTTTGCATTTGAAATCAAAGTTGAAATGCAAAAACTATTTACATGTATAGAAATGTATTTAATTTATGCCAACTATTATAAATCCCTGTTGTTTAAAGGTAGCTATTAATATAAGGTAGGTACCAATATTAGCTGGTTTTAATGGAACACAAATCTCTTGGCGTGTATGACTTTTATCGAACGGCGTTAGTGTTATGGAGGTATAAAATAAAAAGTTTTAAAAATTTGCCAAAATTCTATTTTGAACAACATTTAAAAAATTACCACACAAATATAATCCACATCAATATATTTAAAATACAAATTAAAAGTGATACGAAATTGCTGATGTTACCAAAAGTAATCGCGATCATAATAATCTTTTTAACATTTTATTAAACAAATTTTAATAGACAAAATATGCATAGATTTTCCTGTTTTTTAATTAAAAAATTTTTCGATATGTTTTTAATATTTGACAATCAAAAAAAATTTTTTAAATAATATTAATGGACAAGAAATGACCGTTTATGTGGAGGCGTGAATTTTTTTTAATTTTCCCGGGAAAACGGCAAATTTAACACTAAATTAATATTTGGTTTTAAAATCATATAGCAATAATATTACTGCTTTTAATGCCTCAATGAAAAATTTACATTATTGTACAGACTTTACTTACTAAAGACATTTTTAGATGGTAATACTGTATATTAAGATTTGTCCAAAATTCGATACAAAAGTGATATTTTAAATTATTCAAAAACATTTGATTTTCATATGTATCAAGGTATTTTTTGTTCGTTATCAAAAATAAGATTATACAAAAGTTATCTAAAAAAAATTAAAAAGAAAAAAATATTAAGTTAGGTTAGGGCAGTGTCTTCACGCCTCCACCCAGAGACCATTCGGTCCATTGTGATCCCTTTATAGATAAAAGTGAAAACTGATATATGAAGAGAGAGAAAAATTCTAGTAGAATATAGCAAAAGATTGAAAAGAAAGATAACTAAATATAAGAAAAATAAGAAAGTTGTGAAACCTAAGACCCATCAAATCAACCCTGACTACCTCCACGCCACCTTATTCCCATTACGAACCCTATAAGGTTGCCGAGTTCTTCACCCGCAACTTCCTCTAGTTCATGCAGAATATGGCTCCCAAACCACCTCAGTCTACTTCACTAAAGCCCTACAAAGTGATAGAGTATACGCTCCACTGTCTCTAGCTCCTCCACGTCATCGCACGTCCTGCAAAAATCTGACGCGCCAGTGTCCCACTTAATAGTCATATTCCCTATCGCAATGTGACCAGTAATCATGCCAACAATGATCCTTAGATTCACACGACTCATGCTTGCTGTTTTAAGACCAGGCCATAACGCTCTTGATACCCTGCAGTCCGATTACTCCCGCAAGCATCATTCGTTCTACCTATAGTCCATTCCCTTATGGCCATGATATATGACCCAATCGGAATCCTAACCGATACCTCCACAAAAGACCTGTCCCACTCCGAGCCCTTACGAGCTAGCCCATCGGCTATTTCATTGCCGAGAATATCGCAGTGACCAGGAACCCAACAAAGTCTTATTCTGTAGGCATCCATTAGCCTCCTAAATTCCTTCCTAACTAACTAATCTGGACCTGACACAGTAACTTGCCATTGCCATCATTGCTGCCTGAGTATCCACATAGATATTTACCTCAGTGTCCCTCTCAACATTCTCCCCCAGTAATCCTAGGGCCTTGTAGATGCCAAGAATATCTGCCTGGAAAACGTTTTTAATATGACTTACAATAGGTAGTTATTTTATTTTTATGAAATATTAAAAATTGTTTAAATTTTGAAATATTATTTTATTTTTAATATTATTTTATTTTTTGTTAAATAATTATAATTTATATTGTTGCTTAACATTCTTTATAAGAAATCAGTGCTTTTCATTCTCGCTTCCAGGGAAAAGAAATATCACGGGAAACCGCAAATCCTACTTATAACGTTTGTTGTATGTATTTATATATACATTAAATATTAAATATATTTATCATTATTAATCATGCCCAATAAAAGAAGAACTGAAAACGTGCTGAAAAAGTCATGATTTAAACATTGTGTTGTCATTGAAAAGAAGCACTTAGTGCTGAAAAAGAGCTGCATAAGTTCTTTTTGTAACCCATGGTTGTCTTTGGAAGGATGTTCTTCTTCTTCATTGTTTTATAAGCACTTCTCTTAAAGCTATGTTTATAAAATCTTTTAATAAAAATTATGTTTTAGCTTTATTAAAAGATAATAAACTAAAATGCTTTAAAATTTGTGAAATTATAATTTTCTTACAAATTTTTAACTTTTTTTTAGCTACAAATACATTTATTTTAACTTTTTTGTAAGTTATTATTATTAACTTTAAGAAAAAAAACTTATACTTTTGAAGTGGTGAACATATTCTTTTTGGGAAGCACTCGATAGTTTCTTTTTTTTTGGTAATGTTGTATATGTACCAAATGAGCCTCATCAACTAAATTGCCTCAAATTATATACACATCAAAATTTATTATTTTTGCATACCAAAATATGAATGTGTAAATTTAGGCTTTTGTTAAAAATATTACAAAAAATAATATTTTCTTGTTAAAAAATTTAAATGATTGAAAAGCGGTTAACCGGTTTTTTGAGAGTCCTGATTTTTTCTAAAATGATAATTGGTGATCATTGACTTTATTTATAAAAATCTAAAAAGAACAGAAAAACTAGATTTGCTTCAATTAATCGAAAAAAAAATCATATTTTATTCGCTCACACGAATAATTAAAAAAATTATGAAATTTTATTCGATCAACTTCAATGTCGTATAAATGACAACATTAAACCTACACAGACGGATATAAAATACAATTTAAAGAAGATTCGGGAAATTTTATATTAACGAACATAATCGCGACTACAAATCTATTTAAAACTCCTTTTAGTATATAGAGCAGAAAATAGAGTGTAAATTAATTTTTAACATTTTTTTAATTGTATTTAATTCGCTGATGTATTATTCACAACTAACCACAAAAAATATATATTTAAATGATTAACATCATAAATAAATAAAATGTTGCATAAAACAATTATATAACTATTAAATACATTTTTCAATGATAAAAATACACACCCAGAAATGTTAAAAGCTGCATTAAATTCAACCGTGTAATTATTTTTGAATTCCACTTGATTCCTATACAAGCTATTATAAAATTTGCAGATCTTGTGTGTGCCTCGATCTCAGGTCATGAATACTTGTTATTCAATTTTTTATTGAAACCTATTTTTCGCTTAACTAAAACAGAATAGATGTACTTATTATAAATGTAATTTCACATAAGATGTAAAAAAAAATGCTAATATAAAATACGCAAAATTTTAGATTGATTTTAAAGAGTTATAACGTTTTTATCAAATTTAATATTTTATCGCGTCATAACGATTTTCAAATGTAATTTGGAAACCTTTTTTGATTAAGCAATACTTAAGCTTCATTGAAATTACGCTGTGAGTGCGTTTTACGAAAAAAGGCACCTTTTAGAGCTATTCACGTTTTTTCTAACCAAGTTTGGGTTCCCCCTACAGCGCATCTATTGAGGCCACATTGACGAAATGTATCTCAAACGATTCTTAATTGCAAGAGCGATAAACCTGCATTCTTTATTATGCAATACTCGAAACAGTGCAAATTTTCTAATCGAAAAGCTGAGAAAAATTAAAATTTTGAAAACAACTTGTCCACAATATAATTGGCCTATTTCTACAAGTATTTGTAGCTTACATTAGAGGAATTGGACACATATGCTAAAATCCGTGATTACATTAATCAAAAGAAAGAAAAATACTTGTTGCTTTCAAACACTTTTTTTTGGATTTTTTTTAATTTTGAGTGCTTTCCGGTACCATATGGAACCATTTCAGATCATGAGTTTTTTTGTTTGTTTTACTTTACGAGGTTCTGTTAATACAATTGCAACAAAAGTTAATTAAAAAAGTCTAAATTAAAAAAAAAATATTTGCGGTTTAAGGTCGGTAAAAAGAAAATTCGCCATTTATTATTATAAACATCAATTTTATAAGTTTAAAATAGTGATTTTGAAATTTTCTAGTTTATAACGTGTTAGAAGTTTTTAGTATGTAATATCCGTTTATTTCAATTTAAACGAAATCTCTTAATTGTGATTTTTCCTAATTATCTAAGAGTGTTCTGCTCATTATAAGAATTCCTTTTGTTAACTTGCTTATGTATTAGTGAGAGACTTATGTTCCTTCTAGTTTTCTAGTATGGAAGTTCATCGCCAAAACTACAGCAAAAATATCATAAAAATCATCTTCCGCCGCACAGTGATTCCAAAACGTTTTTTTTTTTTTTTTAATAACTCTGTAACTAGGGAACTTTTGGAAATATCTCAATAAAATTTCACCTGGCCAGAGAAGTGGTGTTTTCGAGTTGATTTGAAGGAGCACGGATTCTTAGTGGATCATGAGGGAGTGGGTAGATCTCCAAAGTTGGTCATCTCTAGTATACAATTTTTTTTTTATCGCCAAAAATTCATTTATCATTTTACAGAAAAAAATTTACATATAGATAGCCATGTAAATCGCTACAAAAAATATCTTACATGTCTAGTTTATCTGTTTTAGTTTATATAGTTAGGTCGAAAGAAGATTTTCACTCATTTTCAGTCTCGTTTTTTAGCTTTTATATCTTGGCGGTCTCGATATTGGCCCAAAATTTTTTTTAAATATTCATCGGATTCCTTACAAAATTCGAAATAATATTGCTGCAAGAATCATATAAATATATGGATTGATTAAAAGTTATATTAATCTGAAGTTGGAACTTTAAAAGAATTTTATGTTTTTGGATTTTTTTTTTCAAATAAAGGGGTAATATATTTTTTTGCGTGTAAAGTAAACCTGACGGCGCTTGGGGCAATGGTCTCTCCACAAGTCCCATCCAAACTTTGTCATTTTACCAAATTTTTTGTATTTGCTTGTAAAATTCTCAAATCGCAAAGCTGGAACCAAATAAAAATTATGTCAATTAAATTCCTCTATATATTGAATAAACATACAAAAATTATTTTCCGACGGACCCCCCTTATAACGATAGTGTGACCATTTAAATGGAAAAAGTCAATTTTTAAAACACGTTTTTTCCGGATTCGAATTTTGGATATTTTGATACAAAACAGTGGATGTGTTTTTAATTCCTTAATTTTAAGGAAAATCTATGAATATTGCATCAAAATTTCATATTTAGGTCCAAATATTAACATTATGTGTAAAAAATATATTTGAAATTTAAATTTAAAGTTTTTCAGGTCATAGTCTGAAGAATTTTGACCGTCACTTTCACTGTAACAGCGTGTAGTTAGAGTCTTCACAGAAGAAAAATAAGAAACTATTTTGATTACCAAAATGATTCATTCAATCAAAAAAATATATAAATTGGAACCTCTCACTAAAATGAATGTATCACAACACAATTCACAAATATTTGTAAAACCATTAGGAATGACATATCACATTCTATAATCGGACTTAAAATGGTGACGCTATACACAAAAAAGCAAAAAGGGCGGTATTTTGGGGCATGGCAAAAAAATAATTTCTGCTTTTTGTGGAAACCTCATTATTTCATTCTTGGGGGTGACTGGCACAACTTTATTTTCGACTCATCCTAGTGTACCAACACCATCCGTAAATTTGAGTCGCAGTGTACTTTATTGGATACGGATTGGATACACGCCTTAATCATCCAATAACTAGCTCATAGTGAGAAGAATATTGTGGCTGTAGCGGAGAGCCTGAGTGAAGAATAGAGTTTGGAGTTTAACGTAATATTTCTTTTCCCGGGAAACGGGAAAGAAAAAATCAATTTCCGGGGAACTTGAATTACAAGAAAAATTCTATTATCTCTTATAAAGAAATTTATTTGTTTTATTAAATAAAATAAAGCGAAAGATTATAAATCATATTGAATTAACAACAATATTTTATAAAATTTAAACATTAAATAATAATAAAAAATTAAATTAAATATTTTGCACAAATAAATAAAGTAAGAAATATATAGTCGGTCAAGCCGGACTATATGATACCCAAACTATGGGGTATGTGCGACACTTGTATTAAGTGAAATATATATATATCTATAAAACATGCGTATGTTGACATTATATTTATATATGTATTAATATGGGATCTATGCACTTTAGGTGATTCCTGGAAGTGGTCCTTATATGGGAGCTATGGTCAATTATAAGCCGATCTTAATAAAATTTAGCTCTGTAGTTTTTTCTTAAATAAATCTAATTTGTGCCAAATATTAACTTGATTTACATATGTACATAAAAGTGATTTTCGAAGGAGGGTTTTTTATATGGGAGCTATGGTTAATTATGGACCAAACTTTCTGAAATTTAGCGTACTAATTTTTATATACATATAAAACTTATTTGCGTTGAGTTTAATTTACATTTGAGGCATTTATGAGCATTAAATTCCTATTCTCGGTGGACATTTGTATGGTGGCTAGGTGAAATAATCGAACGCTCATAATCAATTTCAATAGGTTTCGTCCTTGTGCCAAAATAATTATTCATGCCAAATTTCATTAAGATCTCTTTTAAATTACAAAATGAACTTTGTGCACAAATTTAAAATGACGAACGGACATCGTTAAATCGACTAAAAAAGTGATTCTGAGCCTAATGGTGTACTTTAAGGTGGGGGTCCGATAATTTATTCTGTGCGTTATAAACGTCAACACAAACGCATAATACCCTGTGCTGGCGTAGGGTATAATTAATACCTTTAGTAATTAACATTAAAGACTGGATTTCAGATTGATGCTAATTTTTTTTAATAAATAATCTATGACATAAGTTTCATTATAAATAGTTTTATTTCCATTTAATCCTCTATCTTACATTATTTTTTTAATGTATTTTACTTAGCAAATTCCTATTCAAATTAGTTTGCAAGAATATTTTTTAAATGTTAAAGAATGTTTTTTCGGATCATAACAAAGATTTCGATAGCCAATTTTATTTTAAGTGTTTTATTTAAAATTAGAAAAAAAAACTTTATATGGATCATTCTATATTATAATTTCTTGGAGTTATTTTTCTATCAGAGATCTTAAAGATGTTAAAATTTCCAAAAGTTCTATATATTCTAAACTATTGAAGTAATTTTGAGCATTAAAAGAAAATGAGTTAAACTTTTAGAATATTTTTAAAAATTTTTTTAATTAAAGACAGTGGTACAGTGGGCCAAAGTTGACCACCATATATGTGAAAAACATTTCGGAAAACCTTTACAAATATGAATCGATTATAATTTTTACATTTAGTGATTCTGTTTAAATTATGGTTTATAGAAAATTAGGTATAATTGCAAACTGGATGCTGATGCACTCTGGGATAATTGACCGAAATATAAGCAAACAAATGCATTATAGAAACCTATATATAACAATATATTGAAGAAGGTTCTAGAAAAGAATGAAATGAGAATATTTCTATCGGAAAATACCGAATAATATAGGCCAAGGTGCTTTTTAAATTTCAAATCATGTCACATCACACGGCACATTATCTGCACTTTATTTCAAACCAACATGTTCTTCACAGGATGGGATAAATGCTTAGGCTCATTTTGCTGCATTAATTCCCATATTAATGGCAATTTTTTATTGCAAATGGAAGCGTTTTCGTCCTTAGTGTGTTGACGAAGCATATTTCACACATCTTTTTCTCAAGAAATCAGTATATCAACGCCTATTTGTTAAAAGAAAAGAAGATCCATTACTTCGTGTTACTTCGGGTCTTGGAACATTTTCGGAGGACGTCAAACAAGGTTTAACGTCAGTTCGAAATAAATTTATTTCGATTTCATTGAACCATACAACACTTTTTAAAGTGGGCAAGTTCCAGGCGATTTTTCTTATTTCGGTTGCATAACGATGGTTCCCACTATGCGCGTCTTGCTAATAATTTTGCTTCAATTAACCGATTTCGGATTTTTCTACCTCTATGGCTTCTATGTTCAAATATTTTCCTAAGCATGAACTTCCAAATGCTTCCATATGCGATAAAAGAAATGTCAACAATACGGGAAATTTCGCAGGACAATAATTCTAAGCATTCACCCCATTCTGTGAAGAATTGGTTCGTATGGAATAATGTGAAGATAAGGGAATGGCCAGTGCAAAAATATCAATAATACGGGAAATATTGTAGGACAATGATGACAATGTGAAGATAGTGGAATGGCCAGTGCAGTGCTACAAATTAATTTTTTAAATTATTTATTAACTTCACTTAAAAAATTAATAACAACAAACTTAAAACGTACATTAAATTGTTTTTATTGCAATTTTAGTAGTTTAATGCTACTTTTTATATCATTTTTCTATATATGCACTTAAACTAATGAACCAGTTTAACATTATTAATAATGTGTTGATAAACCTTTGTTTTTGATAACTTCAAAAATTCAGTCTGGCATTAATTCGACTAAGCTTTGAAAAAAATCACGGTTAATTTCTTCCTAGGCTTGCTTAATTTTTAGCTTTAACACCGTTATTGTTATTATAGTTTCATTATGTGCATTTCTTGCGTAAAATTTACGGACCATTAGATTTAAATCCCGACTGCAAGCCGGCCAGTAGAATATTATGTTCTTTAAGCCACGATTTAGATTGGTTCTAGACATAGATTGCAACGTTATCCTGTTGGAAAATACAATCTTCATCCACTCTTTCATTCATAAATGAGAGACAAGCATCTTTCAACAGTTCATTACAAACTGCATTGTTCATTTTAGTTGGAACAAAACATATTTTTGATTTTCCTGCAGCAGAAATAGCTGCCCAAACTATAACACTGGCTTCACCGAAATTGCGTTTCCACATACAAATTTTGTTCGACCTCAAATCATGCCAATAGAAAGAATATGAATCGGGACCGTCCAAATTGAATTTCTTTTCATCAGAAAAGATTACTATATTCCACTCATCTGTCCATTTCATGTATTTGCGCGAAAATTTTAAACGATTTTCCTTATGATGCTGTTTTAATATTGGCTTACAATTTGATTTCTTCCATTTTATGTTCCCATCTGTTCGCAAAATGTGTGCAACATGTTTGGAAGTGATAGGAGGTCAAGTTTATTTTTTATTTGTGTAGCATTTAGTCTATTGCGTACGGTTTCTTCTTCTATTTTATTAATTTATCTTCTTGTTAATTTTTGATTAATTTTTGTTGGTTTCCGCATTTCTGCCCTTTCTTAAGAAAGTCTCGAATAACTCCTTCCGAAGGGTTAATTCTTCGTCCAGTTTCTCTGTTAGAACAATCTTGATCCTTTAAGCTGATGAAATTTTCCAATTAAAACAAAAATATTTCCAGTAAACTGAAATTTTGTCATCAGAAACTTACCTTGGGTGAAACAAACAACTAAAACTGTTAAAATGTTTTAATTTTTTTTTTTTTTTTTTTTTTTTGCAATAACTTTTTAGGAAAACTTTTCTGGACAGCGTTTATAGAATATTCCACTGAATTGATTACCAATATGTTCTGATTGCTAAATTAAAGAATTGTTGTTATTGCAAAAAATAAGTATAATAAATTAGAAAGTACCGTTATATCACGAATTATTGTAACAATACAACATTATTTTTGGTTAAGAGAAACGCATATACCTCAAAGAAAAACAAAAATTTTAAATGCGTTTATAGGAATATGCACCAGTATATATTATTTTTTATATTTTTATATATATTTTTATTATTTTTTTTTTTTTTTTTTTAAGGATCAGCATCATTGGTCTTATGGACACACATAGTTCTATGTGTTCCCATTTTAACCTTTTAATCTAAATATACTAAATAACTATGCACAGTATAAAAAAAAGAGTACCATTGTATCATCTTTTACATATCTACTTTAAATGCTTTGTTAACAAGGTTTAAATGGACAAACAACCAAATCCTGATTCAAACGGTTGGAGTTCGAAACATCAGCATAAACATATAAATTTGATTTCTTCCATTTTATGTTACCATCTGTCCGCAAAATGTGTGCAACATGTTTGTAAGTGACAGGAGGTCAAGTTTATTTTTTATTTGTGTAGCATTTAATTTATTGCGGACGGTTTCTTCTTCTATTTTATGAATTTATATTTTTGTTAATTTTTGATTACCTTTTGTTGGTTTTGTTGGTTTCCGCACTCCGTATTTCTGCCCTTTTATAAGAAAGCCTTGAATAACTCCTTCCGAACGGTTAACTTTTCGTACAGTTTTTCTGTTAGAACAGCCGTGATCACGCCAAAAATTGTTGTAGGTTATAAAAATAATTTGTGTTACTTCCATAAAATCTCATAAATTGTCTTTATATTTTATTTCCATTGAACAACTTTTTCTTAAATGTCACATTTTGGCTAGAAAATGAATATTTTACTCTATTTAAAAAAAGGCTCCTAATTTAGATATAATTTTCATAAAAAATTCAATGAAATTTAATTCTTGACAGTAAATTAATTGAGCCATTAAAAAGAAGCACCTAAGATACATATATGAATGACAAACCACCTCCTTTCATCTATCAAATCTTTTTTATTTTTCAAAATATTTAACAGTCCTACTTTCTGTTAAATTCCCTAAGGTACTGAGAGTATTCAAAGGTAAACATTTTAATTAAAGTCTTTATAAAAATAAAGAGCAAAATGTTTGAAAAATGCAAAGATTTTAAAGTTGAAAAACAACATCCATTTTATTCGGTTGTACATATTTTTATTTAAATTTTTTCATATCTATGTAAGTATGTATATTTAACTATATATATTTTTATTTCTTTGTTGAAATATCATTCAATTTATGGTTGAATTTTATGCATATTTAAGGTATCCTCAAGGAAAATATTGTTTTTCTTTTAGTTATTGTTGTTGGTTTATTCATGATTTTGGGATTGTAAAATATTTTGATATAGCAACGCAGTTGACAAACAATAATGATACCCAGTAAGCAGAAATGTAAAAAAGAAAAACTATTTAATTTGAAAAACATAAATAGAGTTTTCTTAGTAGTTTAAAATAGAATGTGAATTTGAAAAATCTTTGGGAATTTGATGCATTAAAAACAAAATTATGTTTATATTAATTATGTTGTTTTTTATGTATATCATTATGTTTAGTGGGTAAACATTTTCAGTCGGATATGTTGCATCTTTTTTTTATTTTTACAACATTTTTGTTTTGCTTCATTCTTCGCTTTCTGCTTTGGGCCATCTCGTTGCGTATTGTATACTCGACCATGACCGAAGTTTGTCTTATTTGTTTATCATTATGATTTATTTTTTTTTTTTTTCTGGGTTAAATTCTAATTCCTAACACGCAAAACTTTCATTGTATAGAGAAAAAAACTTTTTACAATAAAGCCATAAAAGGGATATGAAAACAATAGAAAATATTTTTCTTGGAATCTCTAATCCCTAATGTATTTTGCACTACATGTCAATATTAACAATAACTTGGCAATAAGACAAATAAAGCTTTAAAGAGAAATTTTATATTGAAAAATTAATTTTCTACAATTCTGTGTAAAGTACCAGCAGACATCAGGTACTTTACATTTGAGTTTACAATTGAATAACGTCTTTATCTGTCTCTCACAGTGGCAATTGGTTACAAAATATCATTCACTATATAAGTTTTTGTTAACAAGCCGTTTTTTTATATTCTACCTATTAAATACTGACAATCATTATTGCTAGGATTTTCATTTTTTACCCAATTTAATTCACATTTCCGTTTCCTGCTGTTTGAACGCTGCCAATAACAAACAAGTGTTAAGTACGCACAGATAATTAACTTTCCCAGATTTCTTTTATTTTATTTAAACTCAAATTTGATTATAATTTATATTTTATTACGTACATTTCGTTTAGAAATAAAGATTTATTTCGCTTTTTTTTTTCTTTTTTTCCCATCATTTACTCACAGCTAAAGGCATGTACCCGCAAATTAAATTCGTATATAAATTAAATTCGTTTATATAGGTTCATGTAAGAAATCAAAACTGAAACAAAACGAAAATTTAAGCAACCAAATCTAAAGTTCGTTTTGTGGTTTAAACTGGGGAAACAATATCTGTAATCCTAAAATGCAGGTGGTGGTGGAGCAATTTTTTTTTTTTATTTTTATTGTTTTTTTTTTCAAATTTTTGTTTATAAAGCAAACAATTTTCTTTTTTCCTTTTGCTCTTTTTTTCCACTTTTCACACAAATGTGCTTCATTGTGGTATGGCGGATACTGCTTGTATATGAACCCACATATGGCGTCTTCACTAGTATTTATAGCATCATCCGAGTGAGTGACAGTGTAAATGTGTTTGTTGTATTTAGCAGCAGCATCATTTTTGTGTAGTCGTAATAACTAATGTAAGTGTGTGAATAGTTATACTGTGAGTTTGTAGAAATATGGTAAGAATATTTGAGCTTAAAATAAGGGGTCACCAAACATAACGTTCACAAGATCTGTTCTAAAAAGTCTATTAAAAAAAGTCTGATTCACTAGATTGTTTCAAGTTTCTATGAACTAAGAAAAGTTAAATTTACGGGGCTTAATTCTCTCTTAGATTATAATAACATGTTCTGTGGAATATTAGAATAATTTGATCTCATTAATAGCTGTGGCAATGGCGCCGAAATGAATTCCTTGACGCATGCAATAAGTTTTACCAAATTTACGAACTTGCTGAATTTTGCATTTGGACTAGAGACTACATGCTTACTTAAGTGAATTAACTGAGTAACAAAAGGAAAAAAGTCGTAGAAATTTTTGTATTTTCTGATTGGGTCTGAAGCGACATAGATCCCAAACAAAATCTTCTTTATCTTAACTTATGTTTAACTTCATATCTAGACCAATATACTTTTATCTAACGTTTATAAAAAACAAAATAATTATATTTTTAACCTTGCAATGAGTCTTTTTATAAAATGTATTATTATCTAACGTTCTGCATTAACTCAACGGTTCTAAAGATGTCAATTTGCCCTTTACCACTAGATATATAACTATTTAGTTAGTTATTTTTGATAGTGCAAGTGGTTGCTAAACGATCACCTTCTGCACTACATTTCACTAATGAAATAAGTAATAAAGAATGTTAAATATTTTAATTAGAAAATATAATTCCCTAAATGAAACTGACACTTTTATGTTTGCATGTAATGCCATAGAATTTCTGTTAAGAATCTCAAAAGTATCAGTTCAGAAAGTTGCTCTCGTGTTATATATGAATTTGTTACTATTATTCCTTTTAGTGATATCACTATTGAAATACAATGCAATTGGTGGTACTTCATCTTCAGAAATTCATACTAATGTATGCGAATTCGTTATAATTATTAATTTTATGAGTTCACTGTTGAAATGTAATGCAATTGGTGGCCAATCGGTAAAAATTTATTAAATTTGTCTCTAGAAATTCCATCGATTATGTACTAATTCATACAACTATTAAATTAGTGAATGCAATATTGAAATGTAATGGAATAAGTGATAAATAGACTTCAGAGATTTACTTAAATATTTGCGAATTCATTACAAATGTTAATTTAGTGAATTCACTATTGGTATTTAATGCCTATAAGTGGCCTATCGATAAAAAATTATCTTATAAAATATCATCTTCAGAAATTCAGATTAATGTATGCAAATTCGTTATAACTATTAAATTACTGAATTCACTATTATAACACAGAACAAATTCTTTGAAACTGTTTTTTAATAAATTTGTTAATTCGATTTTTAATACAATTTAATAAAATAAATTGTTGATACAATTAATTTTTTAAGAATTTTGAATTTAAAAAGGAATAAGAAAAAAAATTGTCATTTGAAAATTCAAATAAATCCAAATAAATATAAATAAAGACGTTTCTGAAAAAATATACATAATAAAAAAATGTGTCATTTTGAAATTCAAAACAAAAAATTCTAGTAGAATTTTCTTGTTTTAAATTTGTTTAATTATCAATAATCTTTCACATAATTCCCTTGAGTAAATAAATTAAGCCAAAAGGACGTTTAATATAAAAAAGAATTTGTGTTTCATAACTAGCAAGTAAAATATTTGAAAATTTTTTGTATACATAATATTTTTATTTCTTGTTTTTTTTTTTTTTTTTTTTTTTTTTGTTCTATTACAGATGTCTTCATTTGCTATAAATTTAGATATTGTAGCGATACTTTACGTATTTCTACTTTACAAATTAGATTTAAAAATAATCAATTATTCATTTTTAAATTATCATTTTATTGTCATTTAATTTGAAAAAATAAATCAGAAAAAATTGAACATCGAAATATTAACATCGAAATTGGTGACCTACAACAACAATTTATTTAAAAATTTTACAAAAATTACTAACAATGTCAACTTCAGAAGACTTCGAATCTGTTTCGTCATAAGTTACAGCGGAAATTTCAAGAGTTTCCGTACGTATTCCACCATTCTGGCGTCAAAATCCAAAATTATGGTTTCGACAATTGGAATCTCAATTTACTACATCAGCCATAATTTCGGACATAACGAAATAACGAAATATCATAACAGCATCCTGAACCATGTAAGCCATATTGTTGAAAAGCCACCGGCAGAAAACAAATATGAAACTCTGAAATTGGCCTTGTTAAACGAGTTTGTTGAATCTTCGTCAACTGCTAGAAGCTGTAAGTATAGGTGATAATTAACATCGACAATATCTTTATTATTGTTCATGCCAATTAGTCCAATAAGCTATTATTTATCATTAAATATTCCTAATATCTCATCTCATAGATTTCTAAGCATTGACATGTAACCCTGCAAAATACTAATTGTCTCTATAAGATAAACTTAAAACATATTCAAAACAAATATAGATATTTATATTTGCAATTTTTAAGATACATTTTTTTTTTTTTTATTTTCATAAAGATAAATTAAAGATACGATTCAAGATTTTGGTTTTATTTCGAAAAAAAAAAAATAAAATAATAAATTATTTAACTTATTTGTAGAAAAAATATAATCATGGAAGTAATTATTTTAATTAAAATTTTACTTGAAAATATAGAAAAAAAATCAATTAATTTTATTTAATTAATATTATTATTTTGATGATTGGTGCAAAACGAACTAAAAGTTTAATTATTGTTAGCAATTTTGTAATTAAAATTCGTTTTTCCTTTTTCTGTGAATGTAATGCCAACTGGCAATGAGTGGCCAATATACTTCAGAAATTTATATATTATTATTATTGAAATGTAATGCAATAGGTGGCCTTGCAGAGGCTACAAAAGTACTCTATAAATTTGTTTAAAACATCTTTGTTATTACTGATGTAATATATTCGTCCAGGGATATTTAAGAAGCATAGCTTGTTCATTATGTTCATTATATTTTTAAAATTACTTAAATGTAAGTACCTATATATTTAGGTTCCTCATATACTACATATATATATATATATATATATATATATATATATATATATATATATATATATTTTGACAAGAAAATATAATTTACTAAATTTGTAAGAAATATTTTTATAAAGCAGGTATGAAATTGGACTCATATACCCATTTAATTATAATACTTACGTATGAAAGTATAAGCTTTATTAACAAAAATATTCAATATTAATCAAAAATCATTTTAGTAGTTGGTAGAGGTAATTTGATCAATTTAATTAGAACTTTAAATAAAACAATTTCTGATTTAATTGTTAGAAAAATGATAACAAAATTAGGTGTGTAATATATCACCTACACATTCGTACCAAATCTTCAGATGATTTTTGCCAAAATTTAATGATTATTTGACATTTTCTCCGTTTTGGATTCAAACATTTCATAATTTTATCCCACCGCAGATTGGCCATCTGCGTGCGCAATGTTTGGATATTTCAAAAGAGCCTGAGGAAGGGTTGGGTGTTATTTTAGGCAGTTTTTGCTCGCCCCCATATCAATAGTGCCCCTTCACCTTTTTATCAATACTGCTGCGAGACCGAACAATTCTTAATGCCTTATGTGCCCTCCAATGTGCTACAAAAATATTAAAAAGTGGTCTCCCTAAGGTGTTGCTACGCCAAAATCTTTTTGCATACGGTTGCTCCCGCAACAACATATGATGCCCTACACCATTATGTATATGCGTAAAAGTAATTTTTTGATACTAACATTTATATGTGATTTATGCACGTTAAAATGATTTTGGAAAGTGGGCCTTATATGGGAGCAGTTGTCAATTATGGACCCATCTTCATAAAATTTGGAATACTTGTACTTGGGGCTATGTGAAATAATTAACCGATCATAACCAATTTGAATATACTTCGTCGTTATGCCAAAATAATTATATGCAGCGTTACCATTGAGAATTCTTAAAAAGTGTCCAAGAAAGGAGATTTCAAAAAAGGGGAATTAGAAAAGAGGCCAATTGCTTAAATACCCAAAATGTGCTTATTTGAATAAAACAAATACATAAAATAAAGATTTATTCATAAAATAGTTAACACAAAATCCTTTTTTCATTAATTACACAGAACAATTTTTCGATAAAATTTGCCAATAAATTTTTTATTTAATTTATGGTAAAAAATTAATAACATTATTAAAGTTTGGTATAATTTTATTATTATTTTTTTTGTTTGTTTTTGTTTTGAAATATTGACAAAATTAAAAAAAAATCAAACAAAAAGGAAAACACTTTAAGAAAAAAATCTGGAAAATTTAGGAAATCAGGAGAAATACCATCATTATATATATATATATATATATATATATATATATACGATTTTTCACTTTTTGAAATAAATTTAAAAATTGTTAAATTGACAGTTTACGTTTATATGTGACGGAAAGTTATAGTATTTTTAATAATTTTTTCATAAAAAACGTAAACAAATTTTCCAATAAAATATTTTTTTTAATTTACAGAAAAAATGTTTTTATAACTTAAAAAATTAAATTTTAAATTAAATCGTACGGGTCTATTTTTATAAAATGGAAGAAATGTATGCCGAAATTAAGGTATGTATGAGTAGTTAGAATTATATATATATATATATATATATATATTTATGATTTATGATTTAAAAAATATTTTTTATACATTTTACTTTTATACACTTTATGCAAAGTTAGTCAAATATGCAAGATTTGTTACAAATTAGATGTTACCTGTACCATCCTATAATACTTTTACTGTAATGGCACGATGCCAAATCAGGCCAAAAGAATGTTGACACTCTACGTTTTCTTATAAATGGAAGTATTGATATAAATATTCAAGCTTATTGTGTCCGATGTTTCATACAATTCACTTTTTACATCACAACTGCATATAACTTGCCAAACAAGAAACTTTTTGGGAAATTTTGATTGTTTTTTGATACGGTACTCTTGTGGAACATTTCCTCTAACATCTGCTACCTAAAACTTTTGTGCTGAGAGCTGTGAGAAGTTAGAAATGAAGTATGTTTCATCATCCATTACACAACTTTTAGACTTTTGAAAAAAACATTTTTTGTGAGCTTTGCTCTCTTTTTAGCTTCAGCATTCTTCTTTGCATTCCTATCTGGTAATTTGACCAATTTAAATGTTTTAAGTTCAATATTGGCTTTATCTCTGCGCATATAGCGTTAAGAACATTTGACACTTCTAGCCACTTAGCGCCTGGAAATGTTTATAATACTTCTTAAGAACTGCTCCACTTTTTTGACTTTCTGTTCGTTTCGTGGTCTTTTATTTTTTCCTGTTCCATATTTCCAATCAATAGTAAGGTAATTTTTAAACTTTATTGCCACTCTAGAAACTAATGGTCTGCTGACAAGTAGATCTTTTCTAATTTTTTTTTTTTTTTTTTTTTTTTGTAAGTCCTATCTGGATGAGTTTCAGTGGTTTCAAAATTATTTTTATATGTTTCTCTTGGACTCTCCGTTTTGAAGCAAACACATAAGATATTTAAAAAATTCGTATCATTAAAAATCTGGAGTATTTTTCAAAGATATAATGATCACAAAAAGAAAAATAAGTTATCAGCAAAGTTACAAAGAAAAATATGTGTTACATTTTATTCAAACGCAATCTATATACATACATATGCAATGTAGTGTGCATCACAGTCTCGATTGGGAACTATAGATGATTACAATATTGGCAATATAGCATTCCGAAATGTCACAAAACTTTTTGTACAACTCGAGAAGCTGTGGAATGCTACTACCAACGACTCCATTGAAAAGCTTCTAACCTCAATCTCTAACAGATGTTTTGAAATCCATATTTATGCAAGCAAATACTGAACAATTAATGGATTTATTTCTTTTTTTTTTTTTTTGCTCTGTAATTTTTGCCGATTTCATTAAAACTTATTTTTCATTTTAAATTAAAATTATTATTATTATTTTTAATATTTGTAACAAACAAAAAATACACAAAGTTTTGACCACTACTGTATGTGCCAACAGCCAGCTACATGTGAAGCCAATAATTTCAAAAAAAAAAAAAAAAAACAAATTGCAATTAAGGTTTCGATTTTAACTAACAGGAGCAAGCAAGAAACCTAAGTATTACATACAATTTATTAAATATATTTTTCTTTTAAATTTTACTAAAATTGTAGTTATAGATAATAAAATTATCAAGAGAGGCAATAGAGAGTGTTTGCTGGCACACAACAATTCAAACAATTGTTGTTTGGCGCAACAAACTGAACCGAAAAGCACCACGTTAGGGTACGTTCGATGTATGTTCTAGTACGTAGAGTAAGAACGTATAAAGTTTTGTATTGAGTTTTATTGTTCGCCTGGCAAAATTACAATGTTCGTGTGGTTCGTTCACTCTATTTTACGGACTTGCACACACCATCGTAACACGTACGAACAAACCTAAACAACGTATTGGAACAGAGATCAGAAATTTTAAAAAGGCAGCTAAAATACTCAACTATTTGTGCAATGTGGGCATAGTTGCCAGATAAGTTTGATGAAAAATCCTCCAAAATGTCAAATTGAATATTTGAAATCGTCAAAGTCAAGATTAGATGCATTTGCATATTTTTAAGTGCATTTTTTATGTTTAATTTTCTCGTTAAAAATATTAAAAAAGGTATGGTATTAAAATTTTACGGTATTTCTAATTACTCTTATATACCTTAATTTCGTCACACATTGCTTTCATTTTTCAAAAATAGACCAAAAAAGTTACTCGTACAAAAATTTTATTTTTTAAGTCATAAAAACATTTTTTTTTTTTTTTTAATTAAAAAAATATTTAAATGTAAATTTTGTTTACGTTTTTTATGAAAAATTATTAAAAATACTATAACTTTTCATCACATATAAACTGAAACTATCAATTTACCAATTTTTAGATTTATTTGAAAAAATAAAAAATCATATGAGGAGAACGCTTGCAAAAGTGCATCGAAAAAATGCATTTTTAAAACAATTTTTTTTTCTATATTATCATATTTAAAGAAGACTCTATGTTTACTTTAAATTAATGAAATCGAACTTCAGCTTCATAATATATGGATAATTAAAAATAAGACTTTGTGAAATATTTTTATTTTTTATAAAATTAGAATCGAGAATAAAACCGCGAATTTTCTGTCAATTGAACAAATTGTTGGTGTAAAGTTTATGTGTGTGTATGCCATTAATGAACCAAATCGGAAGACCAAAGGTCATATCATAATTGATGTCTTTTGGTATTCATGATATAGTTAGTTCACTATAAGCTTAACATGACTCCATGTATTAACTAAGAGCGGCTATATTATATGCAAATGTAGACATTTGTCAATATAATAAATAGATTGTTAGATTACAGCACATAGTTAGTTTGAAGATGCTTCCCACGTTCCCGATGTGACAATTTATTTTTAGCAAAGTATGGTCGAAATGCATACTTTCAATACAAACCACTTTTTAATGAATAAAGTTGGAAAATTTTATTGCGGATAGCCTTTGATTTGTAGAAAATTATCTATATAAGTCTGTTTTTCTGTTTTCGAAAAAAAAATTCTGTGATATCCAAACTGGAAATTAGTTTTCAATGAAATTGGCTATTGGATTAATCAAAAGCTGAAACGATTAATGACATTAAATAACTGAAAAATATATCTATATCTTCCTCATATTGTAAATTTAAGTCGTTTTGATATGACCACTTATACAAATATATTGTATTTTTAGAATGATTTTATGATTTTAAAATAAAAGTATTTTTAAAAATGTTACTTACTATTACGGAGCAACTGTCAGATATTGAATTTCGATTGATATTTCTAAATGTATAACGTCTACAATATCCGTTATTTTGTTAAAAAGCTTTGTAAAAATGTTTACCTCTGAGATATATTAAACGGTTTAGCATGAAAATTCATAATGTTGGTTTGAACTATTTATATATTTCAGATGTATTATCTCGTTTTTGTTTTTAAAAATTATAAAGGAACTATTTTTACCTTTATAACTCATAATTATTGAAATATGACTTTTTTTCCTTTTTAAGAAAACAAAAATTAAATAATAGGTTATGAAATTAAATTTGCTCTTATGAATATCTTAAGTAAATTGTAATAAATTTGTTAGAAAATAAATGTTTAAATAAATATTTCGTATCTATGGTCCAACTAAACCATTAATATCAACATTTTACACTATTCAGTTTTACTCATAGTATTAATTTGACTGCAATGGGATTTACGAGCTTTTCATGCTATTCCTAAGACATTTAATATCCCCGTTTGTTAGTTGTTATTTCTTGCCACTAAGATCTTATTCATTTCAAAATATTCGCAAAACTAGAGGGGCGTTGCTAAAGGGGATAAAGTGGTAGAAAACATCTCTTTTGAATAGCTGTTTGCTTTATTTTCTTTCTTTAAATATTTCTACACTAAAAAACAAATATACTTTTCGCCATAAAACAAATTAACAGCAAAACATATCACGGAACAATAAATGCGATAACAAAAAGATTTGTATAAGATTGAAATATATTTTCCTTCATTCCTAACCCCGATTTACCCTCTTATTTACATTGTAAATCAAAATATATTTTTGTTTACATTTCATGAATATTCATTCATCAGTCATAAATTTCACATATCACAACAAGGATGGCAAACATGATACAATTGTTCTTTAGTTTCCTTTGTTTTTTTTTTTTCTTTTTTTATATAGATTTTTATATCAGTGGGTACCGTGGTACTACCACAACTCATTTGGTACAATCTGATATGATCTTATTCATTTTTTATTTAATCAGGAATGTAATTAGGTTATGGATAAATACATTTGGTTTTACTAAGATAAACCTTTTAATTTCTAAACAAGAATGTTCTATAAAAATAGTATATTATACCTACATATATTTTTCAACAAATGATATTAACCGTGAGTTGATAGGAATTTTAAGAAATAAAAAATTACAAACAATTTTGCGACGTTTTAAAGTCGAAGATGAACTTTGGTAATAAACTGCTTAAATTGATTCATAAGTTTAGTTTTGGTTGGTACAAAATGAAGTAGTCAATTTTCCATCCCTGTATCAGACTTTCTTATATAGAGTGAAATGGAGAGGAGGAGAAAAGGGAAAAGGCGAAAAGCTACAACTGGAAAACTTTGAAAATCAATTTAATTGTAATAAAATGCATTGTAGGTACTCGTAAACTTTGTATGAACAATAATAGTAATAATAATTTGCGAAGCATGTTCCTATAATTAAATGTTTTTCCGTTTTTAATTAATGATTTTAAGGTTTTTTTTTCTGCAGTGTACTTTATTTCATTCTTTTTATGAGCCATAAAAAGGGGCATAATGGCAATGAAAATCAAACGTGGCATTGATTTCAAATGATACAGTGTTATCGCTAAATTAACAATTATTAAAGCGAAAAACGTCTTTAAGTGAGTAAGGAAATGTGAAGCAATAGGCGTAGAAATTGTGCCGTTTATAAAATCCATGTGTTAGTTAAACGTGCTTTTTTTATTAATAATAAAATTTTAGATTGCAATTTCAAAGAAGATAAAAAATAATTTGATATTTTTGAATATGACTCTTGCCTTTCTTTGTATGAAAGAAACAAAAATCCTCTACCATTAATATATCTAAGACATTTTGAGTGCGAAAGATGAAATTTGAAAAACAAAATTATGTAGTCGAGATATGAAATTTTAGTAGTAATTAACACTTTAGTGCTTCTAGATGGATGTTTTTTTTATTACAAATCAACATTGTGAAATTTGAACACTAACCACATATTTTTTTTTTTTTTTATACGTTTGATTATACCCTTCACCATAAAGGGTATATATAAGGTTGTTCCAATTAAATTTTCCACAATTTCCGTCGGAGAGCAAACAAGATAATATGTTTTGGATACTTGTAAGAAATGATTTCGAGAGAACGATGTCCGTTCTTCCGTTTATTGGTTGAAATCTCATTTATAAAGCCTACTTATAACTATCAAATTATGATATATATATATACATATACATGTATGTATGTATGTATATATATATTATTTATATATAGAGAGTGGATTCGGGATAAAACCAATCCAGCATGGGATAGTAGAACGGACTGCAGGATATCAAGGGTCCTATGGCCTAAACATGATATAGCAGATACAAATATACTTTTGGCCATTAAAAGGGGAAAACTGGGGTCTATTACAGGTATTCTGACAGGTCATTGTCCCATAGGGGGAATGACAGGGAATTGGGAGATAGGTTCCTCCGGTCTTTGCAGAAAGTGCGAAGATAATGAGGAGCTAGAGACGGTAGAGCATATTATATGTCACTGTCCATGTCTACAACTAAGTAGACAGAAATGGCTAGGCAGTAGATTCTTTGACGAATTGGATAGTATATCAAGGATCGATCTGGATAGATTAATAGGATTCGTCATGGGAATAGGCTGCCTAGAAGGGGGTCGTTGGCTTAGAGCGAACGATATAGAGCGGTAGCACTTTTCCGTTCCAAGTCTTTTCTACTCTTTTCTAGGTCTCATCTTTCTAATATTTTCCTTTCCTGGTCACTCTGACTTTACTACTATTTTTTCTTTTCTACTTCCCTACAGATTATACGAAGGGACTCACAATGGACCTCTAGGTCTCGGAGTACTCTTCTGAGTACTGTGCAACCCTTCTATACCTACGTACCTATATATATATATGTATATATATATATATATATATATATATATATATATATATATATATATATATATATATATATATATATATATATATATATATATATATATAGGTACGTACGCTTAAACGCTGAAACAAACAAACAAAGAGTTCTCACTATGAGAGTCGACTCAGTTTGAAAGGCAGAATCCCTTATACATATATTTCTCAACTGGGAGAGTGTAAAAAATATAAATATTTAAGATCCACAGTATAAAAAAATCATTTAACCGCCAAACCACTTGAGAAAGCTCACTCTTATTCCCCCGTAATTCAATTATATGAAGAAAATACACAAACAACAACACAATCCAAAAATTGTTTAGAACAAAACATAAAAGAAAATATGAGAAAAACAAAATACAACAACAACTCCCATGGATTTAAAAGCAACCATTGCACAAGCTTGTAAACCACTGCCAATAATAATTAGTGAGAGTTTCAATGTATTTACCCCTAACATCAGCCCAGATTAAAATGATGGTACACATAAAGATAAGATAAGTACTACAAAATCTAAAATTCCATCAGATATGCTTAGATATGTAAGTATTAAGCCCTCAGAAAAGTTTAATTTCTGCTTAGAAACAAAAGGTAATTGATAAGCCCTTGATGAATAACCGTTTTGCTCTATTGTGGTGATATAAAAAATAATAATACAAAAGATTCAAAAATCATCTAAACCCTCACCAGTATATCCTTATGAACCTAGCTCCAATAATTTGGTTAAAATATTTAACAAACTTATATTGGAAAAAATAATTTTCATATTGTTAAAATAAGAAAAGGTAGCGTGCAAAAGACAAAATAGTATTATACACTGAGGATTGTTATAGAAAAATATCTCATTACCTGAACAATAGTAGAATAAACTTTTATACATATCAACTTAAAAGTAATAAAGGTTTGACTGTTGTCATTAAAGTAATGGAAAATTGTTGTACCCTACGTACAGTATGTGTAGCATGCAGAGATCTACATCCATCATCACAGTGTGGTATTGTGAAAAAAGGTCTCAAGAGAAAATGTGGCACCTGCGGTGCGATCATTCTTCCAATTATCGCGGGTGGCCAGTATATACGGAATTATTTAAAAGATTAAGAGAGAATCAAAAACTAAAAAGAAATGGCGTTGTTGAAGTAAATACCATTACTAACCAAATAAATTCTGGAGTAAGTATTAGTAATGAGGGTATGGCTCCAGTTAAGCCAAATTTTAAAAATGATCAATCGAGTATAGGAAATCCTGGCAATGTTTCCTATGCCAATGTTTTAAGAACAACTTGTCAACAACCTAGTGTTCCCCTAAATTCGGGAGAGTTAGAAACTTTAACGAAAAAATGATTTATTTGAGAGTATGTCTCTGGAATGTAAATGGTTTAGACCAACATAAATCGGAAATATCATAATTCAAGAAACAGCAAAACATTCATGTGATGTTAGTAACAAAGACTCATCTTAGAAATAAATACAATTACAGGATTACAATCATACGGATGGTAAAGCACATGGTGGTATTGGTATATTACGAGAAATTAGAAATCTAATACGTCATTATGCCCTAGATGAATTCTCAAAAGAATACCCGCAGGCAACTTTTATTCATCTTGGGTGTTTCGCTGTTGATTTAAGGCTAAGCTCGGTGTATTGCCGTCCACGATTTTTAATGATCAAGGAAAAATTTGAAGAATTCTTTAACACACTAGGAGATCGTTTCTAGGGGTAGGCATGGATTTCGTATCCCCTGGACATCCAACGTACTGGCCGGCTGATCCTAGAAAAATTCAAGATTATGCGTATATGACCCAGAAATATTGGTCTACGACCCATCTTCGTGTCGATTTAACGATGTCCGTCCGTCCATGTAAAACTTGTATTAAAGCTACAGATAGCAATTTTTTAAATAATTGAATGAAAGTGCCACATTTTATATATTTTATAGTCCGTAAACGAAGTTTATTTAAATTGATTATGATCGACCCATTATTTCACCTAGACTCAATACAAATTTTGCCCCTGAATAATGGTTTATCGGTCGTAAATGTCATAAATATAGCAATATTTAAGGCATTTACGATATGACATATAAAGGTTTTGTATAGATAAAAATCTGTATTGAAAATTTCATGAAGATCGATCTACAATTGACCATAGCTCTCATGTAAACCGCACTTCCGAAAAACCCAAATAAGTTTTATATAAGTAAAAATCTTAGTGCCAAATTTTATCCCAATCGGCTTATAATTAACCATAGGTCCCATACAAAGCCCACTTCTGGGAATCACCCTAAAACGCATAAATAACATAATATAAAACATGCATATGCTTCATAGAAACATACAGGCGCGGATCCACTTGGGAAAAAATTTTACTTGAAAAATTGGTAATTTTTTAGAAAAAGGTTAATTGAAAATATGCATAATTTTTTAACTAAAAAATATTAACAATTTGGAATTGTGCTAAAGAAAACAGTTTTGGACAAAAATTTTAGAACTTATTCGATTTTATAAGGAATGATTTACTTAATATATTTATAGGTTTTTATTTTTGCCCCAAGTATGTTTCAAATAAAGTATAAAGTAATTTCTTTGAAAATATATTAAAAATAATTTGATAAAGTTTAAAAAATTCTTAAAAAATTGTTTGAGTATTTAAACGATTGAGGAGGTCTCATTTTATTGTAAATGAAATTTCATTTAAAACTTAATATCTATAGTGCTATTTTGAAATATAAAAGCAAATTTAATAATAAAAATAATAAATTAATTCTTATTTGTAGTAAACATAAAAGATTTGAATAAAGTTTAAAAGCTACGTTCTTTTACTTTCTTCATTCAGTTAAATTCAAACTTGACTTAAAATTTTTTTCATTAAAACTTGTCTCTTTTTTTCTCGAAATATTTTAAAATTTATAGGGTATTTCGAATTTTTGAACATTTTTTAATTTCTCGCGTTTGACAACTTTGTTGTTTTTCTTACAA
The DNA here is from genome assembly GCA_932274085.1 of Protocalliphora azurea. Classification (NCBI taxonomy): domain Eukaryota; kingdom Metazoa; phylum Arthropoda; class Insecta; order Diptera; family Calliphoridae; genus Protocalliphora; species Protocalliphora azurea. The sequence continues at coordinate 65,320,276 of OW026523.1, read as the reverse complement.
TTTCTTACTTTTTGCAAGTAATGAAAAGTAATGGAGCAAAGCTATTATTAACTGAAATCAAATAAAAATTAAGTATTTATTTCATTTTTATAAAAATATATCGATTTTCGGTACGGTTCTCTGTATCAGATTAGTTAAAAATTTTTGTATCAATAAGTTTTTGATATTAAAGAATATAATTAGATCTATTTAAGTAAAATTGATATAAGTATCAAAACCTACATAGCTCAACCTTTCTTGTTAATTAATTTCATTGAAATGCATTTATTTGCTTCAAATGCTTTAGAGGATAGCAATAAAATAAAATTAAATTATTAAAATCTATTCAATATTCTCTGGAATTTATGAACCATTTTTGAAATACATAAACTTTTTGTTTGTATTTTATAAACTAAAAGGAAATAATGAAGTAAAATATCAACCTTGAAAGTTATTTATCAACTAAAATTTTTATCCATTGACTTCTTGTGTATAATGTCGAACTTTTCAAAAAAAAAAAACCCACCAAAATCAAATTAATATCCACTACATTATTTCCACCAATTGCCTGTACTCTAATAGGTATTTAAATATGTAACACATGTAATAAAATTTTAACCATAAGCCATAAAACTTAAGCAGAGCGAGAGAAGGATTGAGTAAAATGTAAATAATTAACAAATTTCCTTTGTTATTTTAAACTTATAGAAAAAATAGAAGCCTGGAATTTGCTAATAGAATTATAAACTTTTCAACAATTTCGAAAATATCTACTTATACTTATACTCAAGTTATAAAATATTTAGAACTCAACAAATTTGTTTTGTGCTTTTTTTTTTGCTTTAAGAAAACCTTTTTCAAATAGCAAACTTTAACTTGGAGATACAAATTTAAACATTTTAAATATATGTGTAGAAGAGAGCTAGATGTATTAGTGAGCTTTTTGTCTCCACAGCCTAAAGTAATCAACTAAAATGTTTTTAATACAATTTAAGTTTTAAGCCTTCATACATTTTTTTGTCTTCATCTGTTTTTCTTTGTACGTGCTTAAGAAAAACTTTTGTAGATTTTTTTCTTCGGTAATCCCATGAAAACGAAGGTTTCATACATTTTAATATTAAATACATAAAAATTTTTATTTTGTTTTTGTTTTTCGTTCATATTTTTTTTTTTTTTTTTTTTTTTTTATAAACATATGAAGACCACCTGTATGGGATAAAAACGATGTGTTAATCTTTATTTATTATGAGAATTTATATTTCAATAAACACTCGTACATTTGCACCTACATAGAAGTCAGTGTCAGTTTTCTTGGTTTGGGAAACGATAAACGGACGATATTTTAGTCTAAGACAATTTGCCTGAATTTTATCAATCTGATATAAATATATATATATAATTGCATATATATGTAACCACTTATAAGCAAGTAGAAACTTGAATTTTCGTTAAAAATAACTAACAATATTTTGAAAACCTTGAAAAATACGATATTTTGTGGAATATAATTAGAGCCGCAAAGACTAAATATTTGTCTGAAAAATTTACTAATTTAATCGATGCAAAGAACACTTGGGGAACTATTAAGAAAATTGGTTTAGGAAATTACAAAAAGCAGCAGTGTAATAGTGGTATAGCAGATCCAAATAAAGTAAATGGGAGTTTCGTAAATATTCCAATGATTCAAGCTGATCACACATAATATATCAATCATCGTGTCGAGAATCATCCTGATAGTATGTTCAACTTTGAATGCGTAAGTCAATTGGATGTTCTCAAAAGCTGTCTGTCCATAGAATCTAATGCCACTGGTGTTGATGACATTAATCCGACTTTCTTCAAAATTCTTCTACCATTAATCACGTTTATTTTTAACAAAATTATTATGACACGCGTTTACCCACTAAAATGGAAACAAGCTAAAATGCTTCCAACATCAAAATCGTTCAATGAATATCGGCCCCTAGCTATACTACCATATCCGTTAAAAGCATTTGAAAAGCTCAATAACATCACTTTTTCTTCCACTTATTGGGGGTGTACCATAGGGATCCATTCATGGACCTCTTCTTTTTTCAGTTTACGCAAATGTTCTTTTTGATCAACTACTTTACTGTGACATAAAAATGTACGCTGAGGACTTTAAAGAATGTGTAGCAAAACTAAATGAGTATTTGAAACGACTTTCGATATGGGCAAATACAAACGGGCTAAGCTTAAATCCTACAAAAACTAAATGTTTAGCAATACGTACAATATCACAAAAAATATTGACTCATTTAACATATGCATCACTAATGAGCGAATTAAAATTGTAAGCAAGGTAAAAAAACTCTAACCTGGACAGATTATGTACTACAAGCTTGTGGTAAAACTTACTCGATGCTAAGAATTCTATGATGCACGCAGTACTGCACACCAATCAAAATAAAATAAGAAGAATAATTGCAAAAACGTATTTAATACCGATATTAACATATGGCTGTGAAGTTTTTGCAAGTTGTGATACAACCAATAAATTAAATCTAAATTCTTCCTACAACAATATCGCGAAGTATGTTTTTGGACTGTGAAAAATTTATGCAAATGGTAACTACCAGAGTATCACGCTTTATTCCAAGAAAATATATGGGGTGGAGATTGAGAACTTGCTGAAAATACGAGTCCTAACATTTCTTTATAAAATTATAACAACTCGTGAGCCATACCAACTGTTTAATAGACTGATATTTAGTACACTTGAAGAAACAAAAATCTTATTCAATTTCGATACCATACTTTAATATCGGAGTGGCAATTCTTCATTAACGCTATACGTCTTTCGAACAATATTCCTTCATCAATTAAAGTTATCAGCAACGCATTATTTATTTATTTATTTCATAACAAGTAATATACAAAAGCCTTCCAAGGCCAGTAAACATATATTACAAAAAAAAAAAAAAAAAAATCCTGAGTATAATAATAAAAATTGCAATAAAAATTCTTATGATAAAAATATTAAAAAAAAAAATAAATATAAATTATTTAAATAATAAAAATTTATAAAAAAAACTAATGGCTCCCCAGCCGAGAAAGTTGAACAAATTTAAGAAAACAAATAAGAATGAAATGTCCCTTAATAGTAGCTGTTAGAATATGGTACCTCTGCAAATCGTTATACATAAAAGTAACAGTTGCAAACATTAAAAACTGAAAAATAACTTTTGTTCAATATAAAATTATTAAAAAGATTTATTATCAAAAACAATAGTAATAAATAGTATAAGTGAATAATAAGGTCACATGGCACAAGTGAACAAATGTGAATTAACAATTTATATCATAAACAATTAGAAAAAATCGCCATTATAGAGAAAAGAAATGCGCCAAAAATTTTAAACGGCATTATTAGAATGTGAAAATAAACGTAGTTCTACTGGTAAATAATTCCAACATCGTACAACTCTCACAACAAAAGATCTCTCAAGCAGCTACACCTAATCCTAGGTATAACAATTTGAGGATTCCTACTGGAGTGAAAAAAGCAAAACTCAGAACAAAGTAGGGAAGGGAGACCATATTTAATAATTCTAAAAAAAATGTGCAAGCTACGATATAGAACAAAATGTTTAAAACAAATTTTAAGGAAACGTTCAACATATTCCGAAATATGCATCTACGCACATTATGAACATAGCGCACAATAGTGTTAACAATGCGATTTAATCTTGCAGAAACATAAGCAGTAATGCTAGATATTACTTCAAGGCCATAAAAAATATGAGGCATTAAAATAGCATAAGCCAATCTATATTTGATTTGAACAGATAAATAAATATTATTTGAATAAATTCGACGTAAAATTCCCAAAACTCTGCTATGAATGTGATCAATATGCTTTTCAAACGTAAGACGTTGATCAATAAAAATACCCAAGCATTTCATATGATCAACAAACAAAATCCTATTCTCTCCAATACAAATATTTAAAACAGGAAGATGATAATCAGTATTACAAAACACCATAGCTTTTGTCTTAGATCCATTAATAATTAATGAGTTTACAGAAGATCATTGCAAGGCACGACTTAGACTATACTTGATATTGAATTCAAGTACATCACTGTTTGAACGATGCGTACCAATAAGAAGAAAAATGTCATCTGCAAACAAAAATGATTTGCAAATACCAGTATCAACATATTCAGGTAGGTCATTGACATACATTATGAATAGACGAGGATCTAAAACAGAGCCCTGTGGAACTCTAGACGACAGGGGAAGCATTCCAGAACTATTAGCCTCAAAATGAACAAATTGAGATCTACCACACAAAAATTAATAAACAAGCTTGCATGTAGACCTGGAAAACCCAAATAGCACAACTAGCTTACTAATCATAACGGAATAACTAATCGAATTATACGAATTCGATAAGTTAAGAGACACTAAAGCTGTCATGAAATCCCTATTAACATTACCTCTAATAATATCCGTCAAATTCAGCAGCAACGTAGTAGTACTATGACCACGACGAAAAGCATATAGTGAAGAAGAAAATTTTCTGTAAACAAAAGAAAGAATCTGATCTTTAAGAATTTGTTCAACTACTTTAGATAAGGCAGGGAGAATGGAAATTGGTCTTAAATCGTCTAACCTATGAATTACCCTAGCCTTAGGAATAAGAACAATCCGAGCAACTTTCCAAGCCGAAGGAAAAACAGATGAACACAAAATCGTGTTAATATGAAAAATTAAAAACCGAGAAATATAAGGAAATAAAAGCTTAAGCAGCACAATTAGAATCCCATCATTTCCCACATAATTTAATGATTTAACTCTGCAAAATGCAGACCACAACTCATCATCAGATATGCATCTAAAATAAAAAGTACCACTATAAAAAGTGAAATAACTGAAATCAACACTATCCGAATCATCCATACGAACAACATTAACAAAGTGGTCATTAATATCATTCACACTAAAGTCACATTTAAAGCCACTATCTGAGCCAAATATTTTTAAAACTTTCCACATAACAGATGAATCCAAACCAGAAAACAAACTAGCAAAATATTTCTTCCTTTCTTTGCGAATAATACTCTTGGCTTTATTGCGATACCGACAAAAGATTTCCCAATACTCTCTAGAAGAAGACGATCTAAAAACAGAATAAGCCAAATACCTTAACGAAGTAGCTAGTAATATACAATTAGATTACATCCAGTGTCAACGCTATTCGGTATTCTCTTCCTAACAAGGGAAACTAAAGAATACAGTGACCCAATACATGACGTAGAAAAAAAGTAATCAGTGTCAACACTCGATAAAAATGAAAATAAGCCTTCCCAATTAATATTTTTAAAATTCCTATACTCAAAAAAAGGTAAATTGAACTCAGAATTTACATAAAAGGTAGCAAAAATTAAAGCATGATGTGATATACCAGGGCACTGCACTTGCTCAGAATAACTCACCAACAAAAAATCAAGCAAAGATGTAGAATTATGAGTAACATCAAAATAAGTTTGTTTAAAATTGTTAATCATAGACAAATTACATCTCAGACAAAGCGATCTCACAACACTAGCCTTCATAACATTCAATAAGTTGCAATTAAAGTCGCCAACAATTATAATTCTAGAAAATCTAAAAAGTAAATTAAGGTGGTAATTTACAAAAGAAGCAACATTACCGTTAGGAAGATAGACAACACCAAAAATATACTTAGTATCCCTATCCAAAAACTCAATGCACATTGACTCACAACTACCCGGATCCGAAATTTTAAACACAACATTAAACTTAATACCGGTAGATATATAAAGGCACACACCTCCACCACGCAAATGCAACCTATCATTCCTAACCAAAGTAGAGCCAGGAACATAAAGAGATTTATCAGAAAAGTGCTAAACAGTAACTTGCCTTAAAGACAAAGAAAAAAATAATAATTCAAATTATATATATCTTTAAAACTAGTTAAATAAGCAAAAAAAAACAAAACTAAATCAAATCAAATCAAAACCGCAGCGCAAACATTATTCTTATAGAGAGTAGTACATCCATACAAGTCGCAGACAACATCATTACCATCGGGCGTAGTAAGTTTGGCTTTAACCTTATCAGCATTAAATATTTTAAATTTGGAAATAATTTTTTCCTGTACTAATTTACGACAAAGAGCATTAAGACTGGAAGTCGCAGGAGAGTCGGGTCGTTCAAATATACTCGACTACTAATTTCTCCTCCAAGAATATCACTCACTTTAAATGATCTATCCTTAAAGTAACGGCATTACACTGTCTCGAATAGATACATTGTTGAATTTTACGAGAATAAGTCGCCTATTGCTCATATACGAAACATAGTTAATGTCGCGATCAGTAATTTCAACACCATAGAACGAGCACAAAGATACAATAGTTGACAGTAGGTAAGTTAATCCCGAGGGAAGTCCACTTATAACAATGTCTCCGCGATTAAGTCTGCCATGAAGGACATTTTTTTCTATGGTTAAAGTTTTACTCTTTGCTTTAGACGAAGAATCCATACTTTCAATCAACTTAACGCAAGTAGTTATGTCGTCTTTCATTTGTCTAATACAAGCGGACACTTCAGTCTTAAAATCAGAGAGTATTTCAGTTATAATGTTCTTAAAAGCATCCCGATCCTCCTGTACAGATTTAACAAATTCATTGAAACTATTTTTCAAATCACGAATTTCATCACGCAGGGTGCTGTCACCGCCGGACTAAGACAAGCAGCACAAGTAAACGAAAAGGAAGGTTTATCTTTAAGCAAAGCAAGGCTTTTTTCAGAAACATCGGCACAATGCAGATCAGCCACAACTTGCAGGAACTGCACTTAATACTGCCATGGGTTTAAGCAATAGTTTCATTGCAAACCGCACATTTTGTAGGATTAACAGCAAGCATATTTAATAGAATAAGCAGCAACAAATTAAGCGCAGCAATAAGCAAAAAAAAAGCACCAACAAGTTCAAAGATGGCAACTACAGTTAAAATTCAGCAATAAACAGCAAAGCAACACAACCACCAACAGCAGTAACAATTAAGATGATGAATTTTTACACACAAAATAGTTTAATATGAAATATTTAATTGATTTATTGTGCAACAAACTTTAAATAATATAAACAACCGAGATATTTATAACAAAAGCACTTAGTTAAGTTTTAATTTAATAACAAAAGACAGCTGAGTTACACAGGCATAGCGTTGCCAGATTACAATCTAAGAGAAAATTATTCGAATACTATTCATAACAAATTTTTCATTTTTAACTTTTATTAACATACCAATAAATTTTACACTACTTTAAAACAAAATTTATATTACTTTAAAGACAAAATTTGTATAATTAATAACTTATGTTTTTAATATTTGATGGTTCTTTGCTTGAGAGTTTCTTGTATTAAATATATCCATATTTCTCTATAAATAATAACGCCATAAGATTTATACTTTTTAAAACGAAAGTTTTGTCGTAGAAGTTACAAATAAAATAAAAATAAATAAGTAAATAAATAAATAAAAACATTGAGGTCACTCTTGGATATGTTGTAACGTCCCCTTAAAAATTTACTTATTTAAAGAAATAAACATATGGATACAAATTTATTTACATATCTATAATAAAAAACATAACATACAAATACTTATGATAATAAATAATAGATATAAGAACTAACTTAACCACACTAATATATAATGTTACTTTATCCTTAACCCCTCTAATGCTAGTAAAGTGCATTGATTTGTAGAGAGAAATATTGCAAATGTTCGTCTCCCAAAAAAAATTAGGTTTAATTAATTCGTTCACGTGAGCTGGATCATTTTTAAAACATCTCCAAAAAAAAAAAATATATATATATATATATATATATATATATATATATACAACATATGATAGAAAAATAACATTTAATAATGAGTAAAAAAAAATTCTATAATTAGTTTTCGTTCTCGCGAAATTAAAATCTTGGTAAAAATTTCTATGATTTTATTTCAATTGCGATTTTATTAAAGTCTGAATATTTTTGGACGTTTTCCATCGTAATTTATATTTTAAGGTCTTGGAAAGGTCTTATTCAGTACTATTGACCTTTTAGTTGCACAAGTAATATTTTGGAATTCCCGGTCCATAATTAACTTAAGTTAATTTTTATGTCAAATAAATTGTTGGTTAAGAAAATAAATAATCACCAAATATAAATATATATAGATAAATATATGCTATATTTATCAAAAAACTACAATTTCGTGTGAAATAGTGACTAAATTTCAAAAATCCCTTTAATTCGATTATCATCGCGGTTTTAAATAATTTATTATTTTTTTCAGACATTCATCTAAATTAAAATATAATAAATATTTCCATTTGACTTATTTGCGAAACTTGCTAATTTAACCTTTCGGAAACTAAATGCATAAAATTGACCCTCCTGCTGTTAAAGGGTTATTATGTTTAGTCTTCAATAGTATCAGGATAGACTATTCCAATGATAATTTAAACCCAATAGAAGTTGAAAAATGTCCAAAACATATAAAATTATATGTTTGAATAAAAAAGATATGACAAAAAACTTTAGTAAAACCTTAATATTCCGCAACTGAAGAGAGACATAACAATTATTTAAATAAATATTCCGGGTCTTACTGTGCCTCTATTACAATTTAAAGTTAATTTTTTTTCAGCGAAAATTTTGATAGTGCTATTGAAGGTATTTTTAGAGGTGTTTTAAAAAAGGTCCAGCTCATGTAAATTTAAACATTCAGATGTAGTATTTTGGCTATCAGATAAAAACAGACCAATTTTCATTTCTAAAGAGGTACACTTGCAACTTTTTCATGAGGCTCTTTAATGTACAGTATTATTAATTTCATTCTGTTTTGTTATTATTTTCTTTAACTAACTAACTTACTTCATAATACTAATTATAATTTTTATTATTATTTTTTTTTTTTTATTTATTTTTTATTTTAGATATTCACAGTTTTGTGACAAAAAACAACTGATATTGTTGTTCATACAACACTTCTGCATGTACCCGAAGACCATCCGAATATAACCCGATATCCACTCGTTAATTCAGACATATATCGTAGTTATTACTAACCCTATTATTTTGACTTTGCACCGTAGCTAGCCGAACTCAAAGCTCCTGAATTCTTTTAAATCCAAAGTAGTTTACCGACCATTTTCGTATTTTGCATCCGTAGTTAGCCGAACTCAAAGCTACTAAATTCTTTGGGTCCGAAGTAGTTCACCGATTACTTTCGTATTTGGCATCAGCAGTTAGCCGAATATTTCTTGATTTCTTCATAAACTACTTAACATTGTCGATTGTTGAAAATTCCTGAATACGTACTAACCGTAATTATCAGAGAGTTAGAACTCCGTTTATAAGTAAAGCTTAAAGAAACCGAAATATCTCGCTGAAATATACGAACAACTTCGTAAATAAAAGCTTTGTTTTGAGCTTCTATTACCATTTCCTATTTTTAAAAGAGGATTGAGTCATACCTAAAAAAAATACTTTTTTAAAAACGGTCATCAGTAGAATTGTAAAATTTTGTAAAACATTATAAAACATATCAAAGTTAATTTTCAGGGGGTATATATATATATATAAATGTATGTATATATATATATTTAAATATATGATGACCTTTCCTGTGCTATTGTGACTCAGTCTGACCAGGTTCCATTCGAAGGTCTGCTTCCTTATATGGATTTGTGTGGATGTGACTACTGATGTATTTTCTATAGAAATTTAGTTGTTTTTTCCGCAAACGATTTTTAAAACAACTGGATTTCATAGCTTCAATAAAATTTCGATATTCCCAAGGCAATATAACACAACCATTTATTTTGTACATAAAAAATGTTTCGTCTGTGAACTTGTTCCTAATAAAAGACATTTTTGCAAATTTATTAATATCTCTTTGAAAATACACATGTTGCTTAGTTTAAACTTTTATTTATTTTAAAGTCTTGTATTTTTTTTTTTTGCTTTCAATCATTTTTGAATTAAATATTGATAAAAGATCTGTTTATTTATGTCAAATACTAATCATAACATAATTCAATTTTTAAAATTTTTCGCAAAAAAAATGCAAAAGAAGAAATTGTTTATTAATTAATGATTTAAATAGAAATTCAGTAGTCAAAATTTTATTTTATTTGTTTATTATTTTAATAGACATAAACAAAGTTTTTTGGTTTATTTTAAATTTTATTTTCATTTAATTTATTTTTTAATAAAAGGTGTTAAAACGAGCAAAATTGTGGTTTAAAAAAATGCTATTATTGGCAGATAAATTATTTACAGATGTTTAAATGTTATACCATTAAATTCAATTATAGTGTACTATTTATATTTTAAGAAACAAACTTAAAAATATTTCTTTAATTATTTTTCATAAAGTTTTCAACCATTTTTTTTTTTTTTTGCAAGTACGTATATTTGATGAAAGGTATTAAAATTTGGTTAATATTTAATTAGTTCAGTTAGTTGTCATATTTAATAGCTGAAAAATAGTAACTATATGGAAACATTGTACTTATATCTTTTAATTCAGTCAATGTAGCCAAATAAACTTGCCTGAAATAAAATAAACAGATTCAGTAGAAGCAATTGAACTGAATTTATATAACAAAACTAAGTATTGGTATTTGAAATTCAAAAAACGGTTATATTAAACAATTTAAACGATAGTTATATTTTTAGTTACAGTAACCATAAAAATTCTATTGTAATATCCAATGGAAAAACAAATTATTATTCACATTTAATATGATCGAATAATATGTGAATTATTTCTGATATTTAAAAAAAAAAAAGTATTATTAGAAGGAAACCAAAATTAAATTTAAAAATTTACAACGCATGAGAAAAATAAATTCGCTTTGGAATTAACAATTTTGATAACGTATAAAGAATCTTCTATTTCATATATGAGTGGACTATAAGTAAAAGAGAAATATTTAACGTATTTATCGCCACAGCTGTGTATGTTTTCATTGGATACATCTTTAAGTCACCTTTCAAGATCAATCATTATTTGCCAATGAATATTCGAAAGGATGATTAGAAAACACTGAAAGTTTTATTAAAAATGTCTCGAAAAACAATTCTGGTGAATTTAGCATGTATATAATGTTAGTGTTAATTTTTATTGGTTTTTAGTCATACTTCAATGTAGCCGGTAGCGGGCTATGGCATGAAATACAGTGGTTTCCCGGTGATACGAACGAACGAATGATATATTGTCAGGCTAAAATTCGTTAAATCGCGAATGTTTTTTGGTAATAATAATAATACAAAAGTTTTATTTTAAAGTCCACATTTTCACTTTCTAAAGTTAAAATACAATTTAGTTATCTCATATATCTCCACCCAGAGACCAAATGGTCCATTGTGATCTCTTCAAAGATAAAGAAGGAAAAAGATAAAAAGAATAAGAAGATAGATACTGAAGAAGTGGAACCTATCAATCAGTTATGAATTCCCCTAAGTCATTTTATTCCCATTACAAACCCTATGAGATTGCTAAGCCCTTTGCCTGTAACTTCATCTAGTTCATGCAGTGTGTGGCTCCCAAATCACTTCAGCCTTCCGCGGTGAAGCCCCACACAATGACAGATTATGTGCACCACTGTCTATAGTTCCTTTACATCATCGTATATCGTACAAAATTCTGACGTGCCAATGTCCCATTTACTAATCATATTTCCTATTGAGAAATGACCAGTAATTATGCCCATCATGACCCTCAGACTTCTAGGACTCATACCTAGAAGGTGTTTCGAATCTGAAGGTTTAGACAAGGCCATAGAATGGACTGCAGATATTCCACAGGCTCGATTCGTGTTGATCAGAGTCCAATCCCTTATGTCCCTAAAATTAGGCCCAATTGGAATGTTAACAGATGTATCTAGTTCCGAGTCACTTCGAGCCAGCTCATCGGCTATTTTATTGCCGAGAATGTCGCATCGACCAGGAACCTAACAATTCCTTTTTACACTCAACAATTAAACAAGCGAAAAAATGAATTAACAATATTATAACTCTTAAGAGTTTTTCATGAATATCCATAATTTTCATTTTTTCCTTAAATAATAGCTTTCTCCAATACATTTTGATGTTTAAATTAAAAAGAATGTAAGGAAATTGTGATCTATTATAGTCGGACGCATGGGCGTTTTTATTATTAGAGAGTGGGCTTTTGAACCCAGCAAATGTTCTGAAATATAATATGTTAAATTGACTCAATAAGTAATTATGAATCTAATGGATTCTTTAAGCGGAGGTCCAACCATTTTCAGCATAAACGCGTCACGTATGGTGGTACCGGTTAAAATAATATTGTACAAAGTACAAACGAAACCATATTTAAAAGGAATATAACTGTTAGGAAAATAACTGTTTTGTAACATATTTTTAATTTGATTTCATTTACTGATTTTTTATTAGAAAATAGTTTTCATATGAAAAAATCTTGTAGGAAAAAAAATATTTATTCTAATAACAAGTGAAGTAGTACACTTTCAATATGATGTATTTTCATTTTAACTCACCTCTTATTTTTATGGATTTCAAATAATATTTTTGGAAAAATCACGAATTCGTTAAACTGAGTATTCGTTAAACTATGAAACCACTGTGCTAGCGGTCATAAAGCATTGATCCTGCTTGAATTAAAAATCTATGTAGGTGTTTTAGTATTATTAAACGTAGCTTTGAAGTTATTGTGTTTATATTTTTTACTTGGACTAGTCTAATATACATATGTATATTATGAAGTTGTACTAACCGAATTATTATTATTATAATTTTTAAGTAGTTGCGGTAGCCAAAATCCGAACCAAATAATGGGATAGTACATGCAACTGACCAAATTCGATTGGCAAAAAATTCGGTTGCCACAACGAAACTGTTTTCTCTGTGTAAAAAATAAAATGGCGTTTCTAAGAAAAATTACATGGTTTTTAAGGTTTAAAAGACTGTATATTTTAAACAAGTATAAATAAATATTCACCGGCATCATGTCAGGAAAGAGTTTAAAATATTTGAGAAAATATTTTAGAGAGTTATGCACAAGACCCACTTGATCGAAGAATATTATGGAAGCATTAAGCTACATTCATATGATCAATTATACGGTTTCAGGTTACCACATGAATGTCGAACGAGGGTCCGAACGCCGAACAGTGCTTTGTTTTGCTATAACGATGGGACAAAAATAGAAGAAGTTGTCGCAGAAATTTTAAACTTGGTAGCGCATATTTCTTTAGAATTAAAATTAATATATTTAAAAATTGGCGCAAAGACACGCCTATCTTCCATATATCCTGAAATTAAAAAAAGGATTCACTATTAAAATACTCGTCAGTATTTTATCAAAATTTATAGCTGCAGTTAAATATAGATTACACAGTGCGACAATGAAAATATATTTGTGAAATGACCTAGTGTGTCGTCTACAGCATACCACATTGAGTAGATCAATATGTCATTCTTAAAATTTTCGATACACGATCTTTTACGCCTTGACGAAATAAAAAAAAAACACCTTTTTGCCAATTTTTAAATTTTTAGATAGAAGAGAATCAAGCAATTTAAATATGCATACATTTGTTTACAATATATAAAAATAATAAAATAATTCTAAAATTATTTTAAAATGGATTGTTTTATAAATGCCTAAGTTATTTATTTATAAAAAAATAATGTCTTAAAGTAATGATGCAAATTTAAAATAAATTTACAAAAATAAAGCTACATATAAAATATTAGAAAAAATGTCGTAACCGGTGAAATTTAGAAATTTTTTAAAATTAATTCCTTTAAGTTATGTAAAAAATTTTTACGTAATTCTTCTTATATATATATACATATATGTATGTATATATATACATTTGGTGATTTATTTATTTTATCTACAGATTTAATCTTACAGATTATATAAATTAATTATATAACATAAATAAATTCAATTTAATACTAAGTAGAATATGCAATATCTACTATACAAAGAACAAAAGATTTCTTTATAAGATTTGTTTGTTACCACTATGGATTTCTTACTGAAGCTGTTAATAAATTAGAGGATTTTGATTCCGTTAATACTCAAATCTGATTTAATTGATAGTGCTATTAAGATAACCGAAGCTGCAAAAGGCTTTTTTGACGAAAAGTTAAAATTAAAGTTGTTTAAAAAGTAAAAAATTTGAGATCAAAAAAATCAAACTCAATTATTCTACATTCAGATTATATCTTTGTGTTTGAAAGAATACTCTCCTTTTGAACTACAATTATTCAAATTATTTATGCATAGAAAGTATGTATAAAATTTGTTAACACCAAAAAAGAGAATTGCTTACATTTGACAACTTAGTAAAAGAAATCTTTTGAGACTATCTATATGTAATTGCCTCGTACTAAAAACGAACATGTTCATTTGGGTCTAAACAAACGTTTCAATCCATTTCGCATTCTTAATTTGTTTTTGCCATCCACCATGCTTGCTTCAGAACTCTTAGTATCCTGAAACTAAAATCGTTTGTAGACCAACGCCGAAGGTAGAAGAAGTTCCATTTTTCAGTACACTTTGAATGTAGTTAACATACATACACACATAGTCATAATTACTCTTAAAACTATTACTTGTTCAATTACAGTTTTATCCAGATTTTTTTTATCTATCTTAATAAGTTATTATTCTGGATGTTAAAAGATACATGAATACAAGCATTATGCTTAAAAAACTTCCTAAACTGTAAATGGTAAGTAAAATTTAATATTAACTATTTTTAATTTTAATAACGATTGGGTTTCTTTTTTAGGTCGATTTAATGGAATTTCGAAGAAGTTACAAACAAATTTGCAACATTATTTTCTTTTGGTTCATATAAGTACTCGTAGTTATCAATAATGTTACTTTAGTTAGTTGGTCTTAAGTCAAGTATTCAACACCGACTTTACATGTCAACTTTACATGTTAACCGTAACATTAACATTCTTGTATTAGGGAAAATGCAATATTTGTAAAAAGCAATAATTATATAATATTGCTTTTAAAAATATCTTATTAAACATTTTGTAAAATCAATAATAAATATTGTTTGAAATTCTACAAAAAACTAGATATTATTTTAATTGGTTTTCTTTTTTAAATAGCTTTTGAATTTTAAGAGAATTTTTAAATATTCAAATTATAAATAGTAAAAATATTTTAATAAGAAAAAAATTAAAAGTTTTTCAATAAAATATTTACGAATTTGAATACTTGATTTTTCAAATTCAGCGATAAGTCCGAATTTAGTAAAAAATTTAAATGACTTTGTAAATTTAGTAATGGAATACGAAATTTATTTATTTATTTATCTTAAAATTCAAATTTAAAAAAAAATTGCTCTACACAGAAAAAATAAAATTTCGTACTCTAATAATAAATTTATAAAATCAAATATATTTTTTATTGAAATCGGACCTATCACTGAATTACTAAAATCAGATATTCAAATTCGTACATGTTTTATTGAAAAAGTTTAACTTTTTTCTATTTATAAATTTGAATATTTGAAAATTTTCATAATATTTAATAGACTTTTTTAAGTAAAATAATAAAAATAGTATTTAGTTTTTAGTAGATATTCAAACAATATTTATAGTTGAATCAATAAAATTTTTAATATAAATTTATATATTTTTTGAATATTGGATATTTTACAATTAAATTGCGAAAAAATAATCTAATAATGTTTGTGTAAATTCGTTGTAGGATTCATGAAAGAATACGTGTATATGAAATATAATGTAGGTATTTTACAACGTTAGTAATACTTATACAGAAATAATGGTAGGCTTTAGTATAGAAGTACATACATATAAATAAAAAAAACGCTTCTTTCACGTTATATGAACTAGCAAATCGGTCTAAAAAAAAGAAATACAATCGTTATTAGAATTTATCATTAGTTCCAATTGACAACTACTTACATGCCTTAGATGCCGTTTTGATATCTAAAAGTGGTGCATTCGATGTATACGATAAGGAGCCTTCTGGCCAGTCAAAAATGTTTGAAAATAAAGAATTGGAGGTTGGCACAAAGTCTCAAAGTCTGAAAGAAGTGCTAGCAGAATTGTTGCATGTAAATCAAAAAATAGTTTCCAGAAATGTAAAAGCACTTGGTTCATTCAAAAGCAAGGAAATTAGGTGCCAAGGGAGCAGAAGCCAAGAGACGTCGTAAGGAGACTTAACATGCTTGAAAGGTGCCATAAAACCAAATCGTTTTTGTGGATCCATTAGGATAATGCAAAGCACAAAAAATAATTTTTGAAGCTCGGACAACTAGGAAAACGATCACGGGAGATTTGTATCGAACGCAGTCGCTTCGTTTGAAGAGAGCATAGAACGAAAAACTTTTCGTGCAGCTATCTATAAGAATGGACACTTCTAAATTAACTCCCTAGATAATATGGATAAGAGATAATAAAACAATATTACTTACGTTTAGTTATTTTATGATTTAAATTACATTTATTATCACTTGTTGTCTAATCATTTGAAAGATACATAAATTTTAATCGTTATTAGGAAAATCTGTAAGGAAATAGGGAAAACTTACATTCGAAGATCTTCAAATATTGGATTTCGTATTTTTCATTATTTTTTCTCATTTTTAAAATTTTATTTTTTATTTTTACTGAAATTGTCAAAATACATAAAGTTATTTTTGTTTTGTGTATAGGTTTTAAAATCGTTTTCAACCAATAAAACATAATGTTAAAATTCTAATAATATTTTTTACAAAATTTTATTTACAACCAAACAATGATTTATTAAAAAATATTTTAGCCATAATTTTTTCTGTTTAGTATCTCTTTTCCTCTAACTTTTTTCCTTTAGCTAAACAACAAAATTGTCAATCACATAAAATATCTCCTAAGTAGGGACTGATTTTTATGCACTTATTTTTCGAATATATGTGCCTAAAATATGCATTTATAAATTCAAAATATACCCAAAAAAAATTTTAAATAAACATGCACTTATTTCTGTCTTAACATTTATTGAATTAAATAGAAATTTGAAAATTATTCAAAAAGTAAAAAACAAAAACCAGTCCATGATAAGCTATGTAACAAAATATATTTTGTGTTTTCTAAACGTATGTTTTAAAAGATTAATACTATTTCTTTAAACTTCTTTTACATTTGTGCCATTTTAGAATTAATATTTTAAAACTAATATTCGTGACACTGAGTTCAATATAAACTTAATAAGATAGTCTCTTCTTTATATAAACAAACATATTTTTTTACTAAGTTGTCAAATGTAAGCAATTCTCTTTTTTGGTGTTAACAAATTTTAGGAGAGTATTCTTTTAAACACAAGATATCATCTGGATGTAGAATAATTGACTTTGATTTTTTAATCTCAAATCATTTACTTTTTAAACAACTTTAATTTTAACTTTTCGGCAAAAGAGCCTTTTGTAGCTTCGGTTATCTTAATAGCACTATCAATTAAATCAGATTTGAGTATTAACGGAATCAAAATCCTCTGATTTATTAATAGCTTTAGTAAGTAATCTATAGTTAGAACAAACAAATTGGAGGTTAAATTTAAGATTTTTTGTGTTAATACTCTTTTAAATTTTTTATAGCCTTTGAGTCGTTATCATTCAACTTATCTACAACTTTTTTGAAACCATCAAAATATTGTTCGTAATATTTTACAGCATCAAGCCAGCAACTTCATCTTGTAATAACGGGTTGAAGAGGAAGTGGCAAATTTGGCTAAATTTCCTTAAATAATTTTCAAGGAATGTTTGTAGGTATAAAGGCTTCATATGATTCAATATTGTTGGTGTCATTTAAATAACGATAGTGTTAAACTTGTTTGAGAATAAACACAAAATGAAAATTTAAGAGCACTAGAATACCTTAAAATTAAAAATTAAATAATAAAATGTCAGCAGAAAATTAGAAACAAAATGTAAATTTTAAATTATTAAAAAAAATATGACAAAATATGAATTTTCCATTAAATATGCAAAAATATGCACTAACAAATCATGACATTTTTTTGCAAAATTTGTAATTTGTTTAGATAACTACATAAAATGTTAAATGTTAAATGTTCGAAGAATAATATGTATTTGCGTGAAAAGCCGCACCCTACTCATACACCATGTAGCAAATGTGAACAACTTTTTATAACAATTTACTTTTTAGTCTTTATATTCTTAACGACAGATCCGAAATAAAATCAAAATAGTATAATGTACTCCTTATGGTTTAATTTAAAATATTTAAATACCAAACATTAATATAACTAGTTGGCTAATATAAAAAAAACGAAATCTTGTCTATTTCCATTGTTTAAATTTGCGAATGAAGTAATTTAAGATCTTCGAGTGAAAATATGTACTTCTTAGGATTCCCTACAAAACATTTAAATACAAATAGGCAGATTAAATCCAGAAGTCAGAAAAAATAAATAAATAAAATTATGTTTCTAGATAAATTTCCTCCAGAAAAATTTGCAAGGACACAAAACTATCTCAAACATTGATAATAAAAATAAAATAACGTGAAAATATTCAAGAATTTTTGAAGAATGAACGATTAAGAATGTTTAGAAACAGAGATAGTGGACAAATTTTTAATATTACTAACATCGGTGAAAATAAAATCCCCCAAAAAACTTATTAAGGTCAAAAACCACAATGCTATTGTTTGAACTCTACCCCCATATCTAAAAAAAACTGATGCTGAGACGACCAAAGAAACAAAAAATTAAAACTAGCCATCAGACAAAATTTAGTGAACCTTATAGATTTCCAAAAATGCTAAAATCCTGGACTGTGGAAAACTGGAAACGAGTTTAGCCGACAGAAGAGACAAGCGCGAACGTATTTTTACCTGAATTTAACAATTAATTTCAATTCAAATAAGAATTGTCTCCCAGTATAACTAAGCGATAGTTTTCTAATGGTATAGCGAAGTTTCCCATACTTTGGTATGGCTCCGATATTACTAATTATTAGCATTATGCACTTGGAAATTTTTCTTGAAATATTCGCTATATGTTGAACACACTGCATTATAGTATAATAATGATCCCAATCTCAAATCTAAATAGAAGTCCTTACTTACTAAAACTTGTCAAAAACTCGCTTTAAATATGGAGTTGGACGTTATCGATGGATTCGCAAAAAGCCCAGACTAAAACTTATTTAAAAGTATGTAATTCGGGTTAAAAATTAAATTGGGAAACGTGAAATAGAAGCCAGAGAATATAAAGAGACAATGGAAGGAAATTGTTTTTAGCCATTGTGAACATTTTTTGGAGACTACGACACATCATATTATGGATTTAATTCCCGAAGTGAAAGGCATAGCCTGTTAAAAAAAAGAAAAATAAATAATTTTTTCTTAGATGGAGCAAAACTGAACTAAATTTATTTAAAACTAATTAATTTCAACCAATTTTTAAATTTATTATTTTAAACAAAACCTTACCAAATTTAAACTATTAATTATTTTTATATTACTTTACTCGTTGAGAAGATAGAGCCTAAAAAAATACAAAGTCACAAGCAGTGTTGCCAGTTTAGCATTTTTGAGGCTAAATTTAGCATTTTTATTTTGCTTTAAGCCTCGAAATTTTCATTTTAGCTTCTTGTTCTTTTTAGTTTTTAAAACTGCCTTAAAAAGGCTAAAACTTTATTATTTCAACAACAATGAAAGTAGTTTCTTATTTGCTATTACTAATTTTATTTTTACAGAATCACTATTTATGGATATAATTAAAAATATATATTAAAGCGAAAACTCACCCAAAAACTTGGAAATACTTATTCAGAAGCCAAAAAATGACAAAAAATCATTTTAAAACATTGCGTTTTTTTTCATGTATATATGACCCAAATTGAAGTTTTTGAGAACGAGAAAAAATAAGTTTTTAAATTAAAACTAATGTTAAATTTTTTCTGACTTTATTTTTAGAGACATTTAGCCTTTTGTTGACCTTTTTTAAAGTTCAATTTAATCTTTTTTGTATGACGATCCTGGCAACACTGGCCACAAGAAAAGAGTTCACTTTTGCTCCTAGTGTAAATAATACATATCACACATAATCATATGAGAATTTTCTCAAATTCTAAACGTCTTCAAATTCGGATTAGAAACAAAAATTTGCATATCAGAGGTGCCCTACTTTGTATCCCTTTAGATCCTCTAATTAAGTGTCTGAGATATCCGCCTTCAATATCTAAACTCAAATACTCCTCTGCTACAATTGTTTAAAATCGAACTAACCGCTTAGAAATTACATGCGTATTTATATCCAAGAAGTCGCAGTAATTAACAATAAATTATTTGGAATATAATAAAAAGTTTAGTTGATTTAATAAATTACGTAATTTTAAATTTTATCCTTTCAAGCTATTGTTGATTTTAAACTCTAAATGCTTTTAAGGATTTTACCATAAATTATGATTTGTTCATTATTAAAAAAAAATAAAGTAAAATATTACACTAATACCATATAATGCTTTGCTGGCATTTTATAGAAATTAGCATTTTTGATTTTAAAATTAATTAATAAATTTTAGTGCGTGCGCTTTATATTAACAATTTAAATACAATTTATTGTTTTTCTACATGCAAAGATTTTTTCTTCATATTTTACAAATATTTGTGTTAATTTTTTAATAAAAAGTCAACTGTTTTTAATTGAAATGAAATATTAGGCGGAAATTTAAATTTCACATTTCATTTCTTAATAAATGTTATGGTCAAGTTTTTGCTATGTATTGAAACATTGCAAAAAATATATTTCTGGTTTTTATTGTTATAACTTATTTACCTTTTAACATTTAAAATTGTTGTTGTTTTTTTTTTTTTTTTAAGATGTATACTAAATTGTTGCTGGCTGTTCAATTGTGCACATAAATCCAATACTTTTAATATACACAATGTAATAAATTGTACAGTGACATTTAACAATCATAATAAATCATTTTGAATTTTTTGTTTACTAAGTATTTTTACTATTTTTTTTTTTTTTTTTTCTACACTTGCACTTTTAATTTTATTTTTGTATAAACTTTTTAGCTTTATTAGCTTTTTTGTTTGAAATAATTATTTTATGTCTGATTTTTATTTCACTTTTCTATTATTTATTTCCACTTTTCAATATTTAATTTTTTATTTTGAATTTTGCGTATTTAATTTAAAATCAATTTCATTTATTTTAAATTTCTTTTAACTTTGTTTTATTATGAAGTTAGATTTTGTATATACATTTTTTTTTTTTTTTTTTTTTTTGTATTAAAGTATTTCCTTTTTATTAAATTTTTATTTTCGATTTGTTTGTTTGAATTTTGTTTGAAACACTAGTGTTGTTTCAATAAAATTATAAACAAAACATTCATCGCGGGGTGTATTAAGTACTATAATTGTAATTTTTTTCTATTTTTGTTCTTATTGCTGTTGCAAATGCTGTCAGTTACATGCTTTTAAGTTTGACATATAGGTATAAATACATTTATTTGTATATATTATTTGAAATGTTTGTATGTTTATTTATTTGTAAGATTTTTAATTTGCTTATTTTTATATTAGTACGTTTTTATATACATAAGTACTCTTTTTGGACTCTACTTTCTATATATTTTTACAAAGGAGGTAACTACATGTATACATATGATTGTACATATACACTTTTTTATACCAATTTTTTGTAATTTTGTTTTTTACTTATTTAGTACAAAAAATTTAGTTTTATCATTTTTTTTACATACACAACTTTGTTAAATTTTGTCTTAACATTTATTTTCCCATATGGTAGCTTTTTTCATTTAACAAAAATTCTAAGCACAGCACGTTTGCATAACAACTCTATTAAATGTTTTTCTTAACATTTATTTTCCCATATGGTAGATTTTTCGTTTAATAAACATTTTAAGCCCAACACGTTTGCATAACAAGGGAAATTGGTTTCTATTACAGTTGTTTTTTTTTTTCAATACTTCCACAATTTCCTTTTTATTTTATCATAATAATCGAACGAAAAAAATCTTAACAATAATGTTTGCCAAAATAATCAAAGAAAGTTTTAAATTGCCAACGAGTATTTGTTATTTGAAATGAAATGTTAGATAGCAAGACATGTCCATATACGAGGGTATGAATAAAAGCAAAATAACAAAATAAAATAATTTTCCAACAATTGCACGCTTCTGAATGGGGTCCCTAGTGTTTAAGTATCAGCAAAAAATCGTTTACACTTTTACGAAAAATTTTTAAAGATAAAACTAGACAAAACAAACTTAATGTTTTCAGTAGTTAAGATAACAAAACAAAATTTCAAGCGCATTGTTTAAATTTAAATTTAGTTTAAAATCTTCACTTAAACATGATTTCTTTGTTTTTAACACTATAATATTCACAAAACAAATTTAAGTTCATCACTTTCTACTCTGCACATTTTTATAAACATATTTTAAAAATTCTCCTCAAAAAAAAAAAATTAACATAAA
Source organism: Protocalliphora azurea (assembly GCA_932274085.1). NCBI lineage: Eukaryota > Metazoa > Arthropoda > Insecta > Diptera > Calliphoridae > Protocalliphora > Protocalliphora azurea. The sequence continues at coordinate 65,297,728 of OW026523.1, read as the reverse complement.
TCCTCCAAATTTAAAAAAAAACAAGTATTTTTGTATTAAATCTAACACATTTTCTTTCAGTGTTTCACTTATTAACTCACACAAGTTTAGTTTTAAATATTTTGTTATTTTTGTTTCTCTCTCCACCAAAAGTTCACTCACACTAAGAGAAGCGGCAAAACATTTAGACGATTTTTTTCTGTTTTTTTTTAATATTATTTTGTGTGCGTGTTTTTGTTTTGTTTATTTTTTATTATTATTATTTTTTTTATCGAAAAAAGGAAAAGATAGAAGTAAATAATATTCCCGTTATACTCGCTCGTCGCTCGTTCTTCGTTCTAAACACGAGAGTGTATTATATTAAATGATGTTTCCGTTAGTATTGTTTGTGCGATACTGAATGTTAATGCTCGGTACAAAATTCCTTTTACTCGTTTCTTCTTCAATCATACAATTTCACATTTACAAGTTTTTCTTTTTTTTAGCATTATTGTTGTTGTAATTGTTTTTGGAATGTATTGTATTTTGTTGTGTTCGCCAAAATAAAAATAACAACAACATCATTTGATTGCGTGCTCTATCCTGTCTACTACATTCATTGTTAATTTTTTAATAACAATCACTTGTAGTAGTGTAGTTTTTGTTATTTTGGGAGGTTGGGAAAGAGAACAGGTTGTTATCATTAACAATTACCTTTACCACCCACCCCCCCTCTCTCTCTCTTTCTATCAACAAATATAATTAAACACGCTGCTAACAAAGGAAAAATCACCCACCTTAATGTGTTTTCTATTTAGTTTTTTTTTTCATCTCATAAACAGGAGGTTTGTGGGGGAGTTGGGTAATTTTGTGTGTGTGCATTTTAAATTTGTTATACATACTCGTGCAATAGCAACGATTCCCGTTGGATTATCCACTGAATGTGGATGGTATTCCTAACAAAGAGAAATCTCACAACATATTCACCTCTTACGTGTTATTGTTTTGCATTTTATTTTATGATTTGTTGGGGAGAAAATCTAAATTCAACTATGCCGGGTAACGTTCAATTTCATTCAAATGCATTTTATATGAGTTGCCAACTAATTGCAATAATTATAAAATTTAAAAAATACAACGTTATAGTGAACAGGCCAACAAAAAAGAGCATAAAAAATTAAATTGAGAATAATTCTACGAAATTCGTATTCCTTAACAGTGTTACCAGGAGGTGAGAAAAAAAGAGGCTAAATTGAACTTTAAAAAGGTCCAAAAAGGCTAAATGCTCAAAAAAAGAAGGCCAGAAAAAAGTTAACGTCCGCTAGCAAAATAACCCAATAAAAAAAACACCAAAAAATTTTTGATATATTTCTTCATACCCAATTGTTCGGGAGAGCATTAAAACTACTTCTTTTATTAATTTTAAAACATTTTGTAATCCGGTCTTTCATGATTTATTAATAGTATATCTATAAGTCTCACATATAAAAATAAAAAAATTGTTTAAGCTCATTATTCAAGAAGTTATGGTACATAGCCTTTTTTCTTAATATTTTATCAATATATGTTTTAAAATGTTCAGATAGCCCTTTTCATTTGTCGAAAATTAAAGGTGTAAAAGATATATATATATATATATATATATATATATATATATATGAAAAAATTGTTCATAATTAAAATTATAAACAAATATTGCAAAAAAATTTCAGACGAAAAAAATTTTCAATTGACTAAAATTGTACTAGATTACTTATCAGCAACTCAATCATGACTAAAACATTTAAAATTGCTGTTTCTAGAGCTTTAACATTACAATTCTTTGAAAATCAAACAAAAACATGTAAATAGCCCTTTTTCTTCTTAACTACGTCTACGTGAAGGCATTTTTATTTCTTAACATTAGAAATAACTTCGGGAGAATAACGGGAAAACAATTTTATTTCCAACTTTGTGTTAAGGGGTGGAGAAAACTTACATGAGAAATTTATATGTTAAATTGTATTTTCTTATCGAAAATTTTAATTTATTTTGAAATTTTATTATTTATTTGTCATTTCAATATAAAATTAATTATTCTGTCAAAAAAGGGTCAAATTTTAAAAGAGAACAAAAAATTTGATAGCTTATGTTAAACATTATTATTGCTCAGCTTTGTGTTTAAACATTTGTTGCAAAATAGATTGCGCAATAGATTTCTTATTGGATTAAACGAAACATTTTAAAAAAGAGGGAGATAGAATTTGACAATTGCCAACATAAAAATGTCTACGTATGGACTAGGGGTAATAAAAATTATATGTTTTGTAGATTGCCAGAAATTTAAGTGCACAAAAAAATATGATGGAATTGTTTTTTCTTTTCAAAATTGATGCCAGTATTTAAGGGATACAAAAACAAAGTGTTTGACATCAAAAAAAAAAAAAAAAGTATATATATATATACATATATATATATATATATATATATATATATATATATTTGGAAATCAACAGATAGCTCTCGATATGAAAAACAATTATTCAATATTGTGAATTATATTTTCGTAATTTTTGGACTATATTTCTATTCTGATAAAGCATTAACAAATTCGTAAATAGTTGCTATGGTTGATGAAGTATATTAGAAAATTATTATAATAATCAATTAGTTAAGTTATTTCTGATTTGAGGATGAAATATAAGTAATCTAGATTTTTTCTGTGAATAAATACACAAAAATGCTTAAATGGGTGGTTCTGTAAAACTAAAATTAGTATTAGCAGATGTGAAATTATTTCTTCGTTGCTGAAATACTAACAAAAAAGTCTTTTAAAGGCTATTTTAAGTGAAAAAAATCTAGAAGATAAAACGAACATTTTGAGGCTAAAAGCAAAACAAAAAGGCTAAACTGGAAACACTGTTCCTTGGACTAGATATAGTGTAGAAAGTTAAATGAAACATTTCCATCACGTTACACTTTTAACCCCTGGAGACCAAAGAAAATATGCTTTTCTGATGAGTTTTTCTGTTATATAATTTTAATAATACGTAGGTAGAGCAAATTAGTCATTCGTGGTTTATAGTCAAGAAATAGTGCTACAAGAATGTAGTACAAGTTAAGGCTCCAACTTGCAGCATATAGCCCCCTCCTAGAATTCTTCAAATTTGTCAATAACGAATGCTATCAAATGCAGTGGAAATGATTATGCCCAGCTCGATAATCTTCAATTAGTTGCATTATGTAATACTACCAAAAACATGCATGGCTATTCATTTTCATCTGACAAGAATTTGTTTTATCAGTTATCTTCTTTTGTTTGACCTATAGAATTACAGGCACACATCACATTAAATAACGTATGGGGAAAAATATTGAAAATTTTAAAATACGAAAAATAAATGTATAAACGCGGATTTTGATTTTAATTTTTATTGTTTAATTAAATGCAAGACTACAATAAATTAACAATATTATTGACTCAACATATTTTTGCCTTTAAAAATTTTATTTTCGCACTTGATACATTATTCTATGAGTTCTCTTTGTTCGACAAGTTTTAAGTAATATTTTAGTTTTTGAAGTTTTGAGAAATATAAACTTTTTTAAGGCGGTTGTTTTTATAAACCTTTTACTACAACTTTATGTAAAAATTTTGTGTGGATCTATGTTGTGTAGCCATGGATGATTTGATTTTCGAAATGTCGTTTATTACTTTAACAGCATTATATATAGACAATTTTGTTGATATATTTTTATTAGTTCTTTAAAATCTTGAAAACATTATTCATTATAAACTTTGACATTTCCTGCAAATCTGCCATTGAAAGCAAATGTTTTTCACAATAAAAATTTCTCTAACTGCCGATCATAATATAAAATAAAATTCTTAAATATTTGTATATGTTGATTGCTTTTTATTTAAAAGAGTCTAGTTAACATTTTAATACTCTTTCCACTTTCGGGAATCATCTTAAAGTCCATAGATTCATATAAATGTTAGTATTAACGTAATATTCTGTATTATTATTTTTTATTTTACACTTAGTAAAAGTATCGGCCACATATCTAATATAAGATCCCTCCACGAATTTTGATGGACATACACAATAGTGTGGGGTATCATATAGTCGGGCTTTACCGACCCTATCTTTCTTATTTGTTTTTTTTTTTTTTATTTTTTATTGGTAGAAATGGTATTGTGTGTCACTATACCGTTTATACCTGCTGTGTTACGAGTATTAAATGTTTTCTAAGGTCAAATTTGAATTATAGTGGTTAGCCTCTTTTGAGAGTCAAAAGGGGTTAAACAAATTTTACTACCAAAAGAAAGGCGAAAATGTCCTCTTTAAACGCACATATACTCTTGTGCCTGTCTGGACCCGTCTGTAGAACATTTTTGTATTTGAATGAAATTACTGCCAAAATTTTTTCATGGAACACATACTAAAAATTAGTTATGGTTTGGATTTTAAACCTACATAATCGATAAGAAACAATGAAATCAATAAGGAATTAAGAAGTTTAAAAACAAATATGTTCAGTATGAATTTCTCAAATTGATTATAGATCAACCAAAACAAGGATCAGGCAATACGAATGGTGGGAATACGGCAAGAAATTTCTTTTCAGATCCTAAAAGAGCATCTAATATAGCAGGTGTTGATATAAAAAATATTTCAAGATTTAAGACTGTATTATGCGAAGGAAACTGCAATATACAACAAAATATCTATTACGAAATATGTCTTCAACAGTTCACAAAATCCTTTATCATAGAGAAGATGCCATTAAGCATCATTTAGTACCACTTGGGTATCTAACAGAGGAAGCCTAGGAAAAAAGGAATAAGGATTACACACTTTATATGGAGCACAATACTAGAAAATATCACGAAATTCTACAAATGAAAATCTATTTAATGTATTACTGGCAACGTCAGATGCACTCATTTCTAGCATTCGAAGTCAATGGAAATTAAGATATCGGGACTGAAATGAATAAGCAAAAGGACTGCTAGAGGATAGAAATAATATAGAACTAAATATGGAATACTTGCAGACTATTTTCCAACTGAATGAATAATAATTATAATTTTCTTTTATTGTTATTTAAATAAAAATAAAATAATCTTTAAACTACTTTTATTTATCATAGAAAATAAAAATGTTTATCCTTAGTGTTTTTTAAATAAAAAAGCAAAATAAACATTAAAAAATCGTATTTTTTTTTTTTGTCCAAAAAACCGATTCTGGTGGTTCTTAAAGAACCGGTTCTAGTGGAACCTGTTCTAGAATTGATAAACTGGGAAACTGTACACAAAATTATCCTGGGTATTATTAAAATGTTTTATTTTTATCTGCTTCTAACTTTTTTTATAAGTAAAGCTGATTCAAAACATAAAAAATCCGCATTTTCAAACTAAATGCTATAAAAAAAATAAAAATTCAACTTTAGCCTTAAATTTCTGAACAACTGTTGAACCGATTTTAATGAAACTAAAACTGGTAAAAAATTCAAGACAATATCTCTACATCAAAAAAAATTAAATATCTTGATTCAAAAGTTATAGAGTTTTGGCCGTTGAAATTTTCCATTCTTATTATTGCATAGTTTTGAACATTTATTGATCTTACATTGATTGATCTTGATTTATTTAAAAATTAGCAAAATTAGATATGTCATAGTCCTATATGAAATATTCCAACAAAATGAGTTATGTGTAATACTTCACCTAACTGTTTTTGGGATTTTTTTGCAATTTTTTTTTTTTTTTTGGTCCTTTCTGGTATAAAAAATACCACGAAAAAGAAATAAAAAAAATTCGTTAAACTAAAATTATATCTTTGTAAGAATCTAAACCCAAAATGGAGGAATCAAAATTTAACAGTTTACGTTCCTAAAAATGTATGCACTTGATGAAAATTCAAATCACTAACTTAATCATTTTTAATTAATATTTATTAACTTAAAAAAACATTAAATTATTTAATTTTAAATTATAATCTCTATAATTTATCTATTAGTACCTTTTAATAAAAATATCGCTTTATCGGAGTAAAAAAAAAAAAAACTATATACCAGTCGACTTATTGCAACAATTTACATTTCAGTTTACACTTATTAATATTAAGGACATCATGAAAGAAAATATAACAATTGAAAGAAATAGCTGCAGAAGCTCTTTTTTCAACCCATGGTTGTCATTGGTAGGATGTTCATCTTTTATGTTTTTTGTTCATTGCTTTTGAAGTACTTCTCTTAAAACTATGTTAATTATTATTATTTTTTTTTATAAAAATTCTGTTCTTGTCTTATTATAAATAAATAAAAATAGTTTAAATTTTGGAAATTTTAATTTTCTTAGAAATTATTAAACTTCTTTCCTGCTAAAAATATATTTGTTTTCACTTTTTTGGAAGTGGTGAAAAAGTTCTTTTTTTTAAAGCACTTTATAATTTTTTTGCTGGAAGGCAAGGGTTTATAAATAAATATAAGTTGATTACTCCGTTTGTAATTTATTTAATTACCTAATGGTTTAAACTCCAGCTTTATGTGTTGGTAATTCCTAAATCTAAATTCGTTGTTCCACAGATTCTCAATATTGTTTTCTGTCCATAAAAAGCAGAAAGAACAACAAGAACATAATTTCATATTACACTGGTCGGCAGAAAAATCCTTAAACAAGAATAGGTGGACTAGATGGAATTTGTTTTTTATACACTACAGCACCGTAGGTAGTTGGGATATTATATGTTTGTTCTAATGTTTGTAACGCACACTCAAAATTGCTTTTTGAGTCGATTCAATGATGTTCATCCGTTCCATGTAAACTTTGTGCACAAAGTACAGGTCGCAATTTTAAAGATAATTTGATGAAATTTGGCACATATGATTATTTTGGTATAATGATAAAGCCTATTGAAATTAGTTATGATCGGTCCATTATTTCACTTAGTCCCCATAGAAATGATTCCCCGAAATAAGGTTTTAACATTTATAACTGCCTTGTTTATATTACTATTTCGTAATTTTATATAAGAATAAATTTCACCAAAATCGGTACATAATAAAACTTAACTCCCATATAAGACCCGCTTTCGAAATCACTTTAACACGCATAAACCCATATAAATGACAGTATCATGATAATATTTGCAACATATAAGTTTAACGTAAGTAGAAATCATATTATCAATTTTCATAAGGATCGGTACATAAATGGTCATAGTCCCATAAAAGGCCCATTTCCAAAAATCTCGAAAATTGTTTTGAAATACAAACGCAATGACCAACTATAACTTTCTTATTTGTTTGTTAATGCCTAATATTTTCCGCTTAATAAAACGATTATAAAAGTATATTTCACCATAACTCGAGAATGGTTTGTCTGATTTAGATTAACAAAAACCAAAAGATGCGAAATTGCCTTTTTTGTATGCTAAGAAGTTTCGAAGTTATTTAGAAATTATTGTTGGAAAAAATTTTTCATGCAAAATTGAAGAATTCTTTTTCCTTAAAAGTGCTTTTAAGTAACAAAAACGACAAAAGTGTTCAGTATTTTATCCTTTAACATAAGCTTGATAATCCTACCAATAAACATATCATCAAAATTTATGCACATATTGATTTTAATCTCAATTAAACGAAAATACCTATTTATTCCTACAATTAAGTGGAGACACACTTAATTGTAGGAATAAATAAAAAATGATTCTTCTTTAAACAAAAATAGGTGAATTTTGATGTATTGAACATGAATATGCTTTCAGTTTCTCTCTCTCTCTCTCTCCTCTATCAAGTTTTAATTTTTTTTTTTTTTTTATGGGCACGTCTTCTAATATTTTTCCATTAATAAGGCAATTACACGAGTATATTTCATTATAACTCAAGAACTGTTTGTACTATTTCGATAAATAAAACACCAGAAAATTGTCTTCAAATAAACTTAAGATTGTTTTTCCAATTTTTTTTCTGCACTTAACTAAAGGTATACACTGGTGCATATTCCTATAAACACATATCAATTTTTTTTATCAACTTACTAAAAATGGGGCTAAAAAATAATTAAGGCGCTACAAAATAATTTTTTAATTACTTACTGACTTCACTTAAAAAATTAATAACAAAAAACTTAAAATGTACATTAATTTTCTTCATTGTAAGTTTAGTAGTTTAATGCCATTTTTTACATGCACTTACACAAATGAACCTATTTAGCATTATTAATAATCTGTTGATGAATCTCTGTTTTGGATAACTTCAAAAATTCGGTGTGGCTTTGATTCGACTAATTTTTGAAAAAAATCACTGTCAATTTCTTCCAAGGCTTGCTTAATTTTTAGTTTTAACTGCGTTATTGTAATTATGGTTTTATGCTGTACATTTTTTACGTAAAATTTACTTGTCATGTACTCCTACAGATTCTCCATTGGATTTAAATCGGTACTGCAAACCGACCAGTCTAAGAGCGGAATACTATGTTCATTAAACCACAATTTAGATTGGTTCGAAACATGGATTGCAGCGTTATCCTGTTGGAATCTGCAATCTTCATCCATAATTGAGACATGAGCAGCTTCCCACAATTTTTTATAAATCTCTCTGTTCATCTTATTTGGAAGAAAACATATTTTTGATTTTTCTGCAGCAGAAAAGGCTGCCCAAACCATAACACTGCCTAAACCGAAATTGCATTTCGACATACGAATTTCCTTCGATCTAAAATCATGTCAATAGCAAGAATATGAATCGGGACCATACAAATTGAATTTCTTTTCATTAGAAAAGTTTACTTTATTTCCTGATGCAGTTCTAACATTGGCTTAAATTTTGTTTTCTTCCATTTTATGTTTTAACCATCTGTTGGCAAAATGTATGAAAGAAATTTGGAAGTAACAGGAAGGTCAAGTTTATTTTTTATTTGTGTAGCATTTAATTTGTTGCGAGTGGCTTCTTCTTTTAATTTATTAATTTGCCTTTTTGTTAATTTTTGATTAGCTTTTGTTGGTTGGTTTCTTTCGAATAACTCCTATCGAACGGTTAATTTTTTATCCAATTTCTCTGTTAGAATAATGAATAATGATAATGAAAAAAAATAAATTTGAATATTTTCCTGGTCTGTAAGAAAAGTTCCTTTGAGCATCCTTTAAGTTATTGAAATTTCACAATTAAAACAAAAATATTTCCAGTAAACAGAGATGTTGCCATCAGAAACTTACCTTAAGTGAAACAAACAACTAAAACTTTTAAAATATTTTAATTTTTTTTTTTTTTTTTCTTTCTTGCAATAACTTTTTAGAAAAATTTTTCTCGGCTGCTTTTAGTGGAATATTCCACTGAAATGATCATTAAAAGGATTTTAAAGAAAATAACAAAAGCAAGGAATAAATATTTCTTACATAAAAAAGTACCGTTATATCGCGAGTTATTATAACAACACAATATTGTTTGTTAAGAGAAACGAATATACCTCAAAGAAAAACAAGAATTCTAAATGAGTTTATAGGAATATGCACCAGCGTATTTTCACTTACTTGTGAATAAAATCAAGATTCGTATGTTCATAGGATGAAGACAATGTTCACTGCATATTTTAGTGTTTCATTTATCTAAATCAGCGGTTCTCAAGTGGGAGTACGCGACCCACTTGAGAACTTTAGCAGGGAGGGATTGCGAAGAGATCCTAAAGAATATACTTGAACACACAATTGTTTAATGTAAATATTATTTAGAATTTTAAATAAAAATTCCAGTGAGAGCTTGAAACTATTTAAAAATGAAAAGAAATCTTCAAAAAAAAAAACATCAAAAAAAAACAAAAATAAAGGCAAAAATTAAGAGATTTTTTTTTCCTAAATGAGTTATTTTAAGAAAGAAAAATTAAGCACTAGCTAAAAGAAAAACGAATCAGGGAACCCGTGCTTCACTTCGATTAAAAATATTATGGCTGCGAATGACAACAATGATAAAATAAGGAAGTTATTCTTTCCAATGATACAATATAAAGAAGACTTGGCAGAGAGAACAATTAAGTAAAAAGGTTATTATAGCTCACTTTAATTAGATAAAACTATCGGTTTTTCACATGAAACCCAACTTTTACTTTTTGTAAATATATGTTATATCAAGAACTTCTTTAATATCCTCTCCGAATTTTAAACATAGATTAACATCCTGTGGAATAAGAGTGTTAAAAATTTGCTCAACTGGTGCGACCTTTCAATGCAGAATACTAAAAACTTTTTATTCACAAAGAAGTTTGCGGTCTATAAAAAAAAAATACTTAAACGAATTTTAATTTAAAAACGGAAAAATCCTTTCTATATAAATATAAAAAGAGTTAAAATGTAACTCGTGTTAAATTTAATTTTGAATCTGCAGATATCAAAGCATTTTAGTTGAAATATAGCAAAGTTTATATGCTTGTTAGCTCTGAAGGCCGAAAACTATTAGAACAATGTTCATCAACGCACATGTTTATGTGAAAATATCTTTTGAGCTCCATTATCCATCAAAAAAAAATCAATCTTTTGTGGAGAATGTTATTAGATATGCATTATCCGAAAAAGTCTCTTAATATTAAAGATCTTATGAAGCAAAGACAATATCACAATTACACTGTGCTAATCGCAAATTTTAACAAGCTGGGCGCGCCCCTGATAGAGCTAATTCGAATGCGCTAAATTCAATAGTGGCAGAAGTTTTTCGAAGTTAGCGCTTGTAATCGTGATATATGAAATTAAACTTCATTTTTGGAAGTAGCACAAGTAATTGATAATTAGAAATAAAAGGGACTTTATTTATGTAAATTAAATAATTAATCGATTGAACATATATTCCAATCATATTTTAAATTAGCCTAAATTTTATTGTTTTTATATTTTTTTGAAAAGTTGCTCATTGGTAACACTAGTTAGCTTATTCACGGAATTGTTGTAATAGTTTTTACAAGTTTAAACCCAGCAAAAACTTTTTGGTTCTAGGTAATGGTAACTACATATTAAACTATTATTAAATGAGTTTCCTGGTAATGAGGCGTTATTATTATTTGCCTACTTTGCATTACATAAATAAGTACTCAATAATATAATAGTACAGAAATACCACAATTACATTCGCTTGAGCGCTGGATTAACAACCAGAAGGCTGTTGGTTCAACCCCATTCTGATGCTGTTAGTTTTTTTTTTTTTTTAACAAAATGTCTAAAAAGATATTTTAAACTAGAAAGTATTTTTGTCGCTTAGGATGCTATGTGCGAGATGGTGTGCTGAGTAAGACGTTAGTCATTAAAAACGAATGGTTAGTTTGTGTCCAAGGTCAAATCTCACATTTAGGTACATATTTTTGAGTATTCCTAGAGTGTAAAAATAACTACATGAACTTGTGGATAACCCGAATAAAAGTAACTAGCTATTCAGAAAAAAAATACCAAGAAAGCGAAGTTTTTGCTGGGAAGTTTTGTAGTTTAGCGTTTAAAATATATATGATGATAAGCCTTCATTCATCAATTTAACAACTAAATTATTAACTTTAAAAAATTTAATTTTCCTAAACCCACTTTTAACCTTTGAAGATGAAATATCTCAAAAACGAGCGCTAACTTTTAAATTCAGCATCGGCATCAGTTTTATTCAATGGGGTATACATCTAGTTAAAAAATAAGTCTCATCTCCAAGCACAGTGCTATTAATATTTTTTAATTGTTTTATCTTTACATAACATTTTATAAAATGTTAAAACTAGTCAAAGTTGTACTGAGTCGCACTTCCATTGCTATGTCAAAAGGGGGTCACAAAGCAAGACATTGTGAGAACCCCTGATCTTCAATCGTATTAACGTTTTTTGAGTTATGGTGAAATATACTCGTGTAATTTCCTTATTAATGGGAAATATATTAGACGTGCCCATAAGAAACATCAAATTCTAATAGAAAAAAAATTGGGAGCAGATTCGTGTTTAACACATCAAATTCCACCTAGTTCATCAATTTTTGTTTAAAGGAGGACAAGAATTTTTTTCCGATCAGAGTTATTATTATTATCATTTTTATTTATTTTTTTTTTTTTTTTTTAAAGCAAGTACCATTGTTTGAAAAATTGTCACTTTTCAAAAAAGTACTATTGTTAAAAAGAGAAAAAGGTACCATTATTAAAAAAATGATTGTGTTGGAGGGTAAATACGATTCGTCACAACCAAGTATAACAGAGTTTAACTTATTAAAATTAAGTCTTTTTGGCAAAGTCTAATTACGACTAAATCCTAAGACGTTTACATAACCGAATAAGTATATACATCAAATAAAAATGTATATATTAATTTATATAAATTTCTACACCTTTATGTAAATATTTATATAGGTACAATAACATATGACTACATCTAAGTAAATAAAGGTATTAAACTTATCAACATACATTTGCTATATATAGTCCGGATAATTTATGACACTGAATAGCAACTACAATGAAAAGAATTTAATCATAATAAAAAGTTATTTATTTTAATCCAAACCTTAAGTTATATAAAGATTTAATCTGCTTAAATGTCTGCTCTTGTGAAAACCATGTATAATTTTGTTTGTAGCATGTAAGTTTTTGAATATAAATCTAATCCCCTTTGATATAACAAAGCCACAGCCATACTCATACGTACATAACTATGGCCAAAAGGAAAAACTACATAACTTAACTTATATCGTTTTCTATTTTCTTCTTTTTTGGAATTGTTGTATTTTATTATATATTGTGTAAATTTTTTACAAAAATCTGTCCATTACTTAAGGAGATAGTGGTCTGCATAACAATATAATTCGTTTGATTTTACTTTCTTTTTCGAAATGTACAAATTATATAAATTAACATATCGAGGGCCTGTATTCAAAACTCTCTAACTCAAAAAACATAACTTTTCAGCAGAGCAAAAAAAAAGCTGTTTATTTCTCTTATTTTGCAATTATTCAAAAAATTTTCTTTTACAATATTTGATCTAAAAACCACGACTAAATCTTTCATATAATTTGTTTTTAATATTTAACAATATTGGCAATTTTAAAGAGAGATAGAGGATTTTGCACTTTTAAAATATTCAATGTGTGTAAATAAAGTAAAAAATACATTTACCCACACAGAAAAAATTTAATTTTGTATTCTATTATTAAATTCATTAAACCAATTATATTTTTTACTGAAATCGAACCTATCAAAGAATGAGTAGAATCAAAATAATTTATTGAAAAAATTTTAATTTTTCTTTTTTCTTATTCATATATTTTTTAACTATTTGTAAATATGAATTTTTACAAATTCTCAAGAAATTCTGTAGTATAGTATATTAAATCCAATAAAAAAATTTAATTTATTATTAAATTCATTAAACCAATTATATTTTTTACTGAAATCGGACCTTTCAAAGAATGAGTAGAATCAAATATCCAAATTCGTAAATATTTTACTGAAAAAATTTTAATTTTTTTGTTTTTTCTTATTCAAATATTTTTACTATTTCTAAATTTGAATATTTACAAATTCTCAAGAAATTCCGTAGTATAGTATATTAAAACCAATAAAAAATATATATTTAATTTTTTGTAGATTTCCAAATAATTTTTATTTTTTATTTATTATTTTTTTTTACATTTTCTCTAATGTATACAATAGTTCGGATTGAATGTTAATATTTTATTTTAACATGTATGAAAATTTGGTGTAGAAAAGCGAAATTTTTATATAACACTAACTAATTAATGAAGACTTTTCAGATGAAATACAGTTTAACGGTAATACACAGTGTATATAATATATATAATATGAAATTATGCTGGCGAAAAATAATGTTGTCATAACCCAGCAAAAACTTTTTGGTTTTCGATAATGACATCTACTTATTAAAGTAGTTTTTTTGGTAATGAGGCGTCATTATTATTTGCCTACTCCGTATTATATTAATAAGTACTCAATAGTATAATAGTGCAGTAATACTGCAATCTCGTGGATGAGTTGGCTAGAGCGCCGGCTTAACAACCAGAAGGTTGTTGGTTCAACCTTATTCTGAAGCTATTAGTTTTTTATAACAAAATGTCTAAAAAGATATTTTAAACTAGAAAGTATTTTTGTCGCTTAGGATGCTACGTGCGAGATGGTGTACTGAGTAAGATGTTAGTCATTAAAAACGAATGGTTAGTTTGTGTCCAAGTTCAAGTCTCAATGACGGCAAAATTTTTTTGTTTTCGTTTAGGTACATATTTTTGAGAACCCCTAGAGTCAAAAAATAACTCCACTTTTGTGGACAACTCGAACAAAAATAACTAGTTATTCAGGCAAAAAATAAGTAGTTTATTTTTGTTTCCAATTATACCTGCTAGCTTGCCAGGAAAGCAAAGTTTTTGCTTGGGAACTAATAGTTTATGCATTCATGTATAGTAGTATATAAAATATACATATATGAATAAAAAAAATATATATGAAATATATGAAATGAAAGTAAACACGACACTATTTCCAAATTTCATTAGTGGCCAAAACCATCTAAAACAAAAACCCAATCATTATCAATTGAAATATTTTCTAAATGAATTTAACTCACATACCTTTTAAAGTTTAGACAGATTTTTCAACGGAGTGAAATACTTAAGTTTCAATGAAATCTAAATAGATAGGATATAACAAAAAACTCTGCTTTGGTACCATCAAAACCATACAATAGCGTAATTTACAATTGCAAACATGTATCATTTTGTTAAGAAACACTTCCCCTAAAGGCCATTTCTGCAAAATACTTCTAAATGATTTTAAATAAAAAAAATTAAAATACATTAAATTATCTTTAAGAAGTCCAGTTACTTCCGTATAACTATACCACGATATGAAGCTACATGTTCAGGTACACAATTGAAGGACATAGTTTAATCGATAGTTTATACAGCAATATACAATAGACCTAATAATTTATGCGACAAATTGCTACACACATGCATATTTCATATAGTTTTGAATCATCCAGAAGATATAAAAAAATAAATCACTATACATATTTTGCAATGAAATATATACGAAAATAAAGGTAACTTACATCTGGAATTCTGAATGAAGGATTTTATATATTTTTTTTTTTTTTTTTGTCAACATTTTTATATTTTTAATTGTCAAAAAACAAGAAATTACTATTATTTTCATGTTAGTTTAGAATGAATTTAAAACCAATAAAATTATATATTAAAATCAATCAAATTTCTTTATAAAATTTTATTTAAAGTTAAATAATGATTTATTTAAAAAAAAATTCTAGTCATATTTTTTTCTGTGCACCCAGCTACAAAAAATATGTATGGATCATATATTCATGCATATATGAATTTTCGTATATGTTTGGATCGAATCGAAAATTGAGGGTCTATGGAGATATATGACCATATACATTCATATATATTTCAAAACTTCTATTATGAATTGTAACTCAAATATTTTATTTTATTTATTTTTTTTTTTTTTTTTTTTTCATATATAAAATTTATTTATTTTATATACAAATTATATAATTTACAATAAATTTTTTATACATAACTTTTTAATCAGAAATATATGCAAATCAAATCTATACAAAAATAGTGTTCCGCAACTCGAATTTCTTACACGTTTTAATGAGCAATTAACGAGAGATCTTTAAAAATCCATCTGAAAAGTATTTTCGCGCGTTAAGTAAGTAATGATAAACAATAAAAACAATAAACAATAAAAAGTATTTACTCATATATGTACACTTGGAGCAAGTCGAACAATTCCATAGTAACGCGTCTTTTCAATGGAGGCAATTGTGCTCCTGCACAATATCCATGTGGATAGTTTTCCACATGGTAACAAATATAAGAAAGCCAAAATTTATATGATGTTTACTAATGTTAATCAGATACATAATTGCCTTTTTTCCAGCTATCTGTTCACAGAGGATCTTTATAATTGCAAAGATTTCAACATTTTTAAAAATTATTTATATTTTGCCAAATTTTTTTTTTTTTTTTTTTTTTTTTTTGTTTCAAATATTTTGATTTTTAAATGTCATGAAAATTTTGTGTAGAATATATTGAATTTTTTATTGTAAGTACAAATTTGTTTAGTATTTACACCTATGTATTACTATATATATATAAAGTGACGATAATCATATACCCACTACGTAAGATATTCCAGATTAAATGGTATAAAACCCAGTTATTTGCATATAGTTCGCGATCGACGTGTTGTGAATCTATTATAACATTTATAGATAACAAAATTTCCTAAAATTTTCCTGAAGAGTTACATTGCATTTTATGTTTGATTTAATATTTCATATATGGTTTCATATATGAAAACTAATTTTATATATAAAACCATATATGATACAAATTTTACATTTATATTTCCATATACGTTGAAATAATTCATATATTTCACCATATATATATATATATATATATATATATATATATATATATATATATATATATATATATATATATATCCATATATTGCATAGAATTCAATGTATGAATCAATACACTTCCATATATAAGCCCATATATAACAATATATCATCATGCATTGGTTATATATAAAAATATATGACAATTTTTAGATGGGCAACTAAATATGTATATATATATATATGGGTCATATATATTTACACGTATTGTGTTCAATATATATTTGGATAGGAAAATTGAGAGTACATGGCCATATATATTAATATATTTTTTCATATATATCTATAGTTTTCTGTATATTTGCAAGTTTGAATAACGTTTCGCCGTTATTCATTTGAATACAAAATATGTTTTGCTTCAATATTTTATTTTTAACAATAAGTTAAACAGTAAATTATATAAACAATTTGAAATAAATTACATGTTGGATTTAGCAGATTTTTCGATTTAAACACTTTTTCATAACATATTTAGCTTACTTTTCGGGAACAAACAATCGGCATGTCATTCCTTCATTAACAACAACGCGTGTTTAATGTAGCAATAAAAACAAACACGAGCAGAAACTACGAGTAAACACGTCAATTGCTAGATAACGGTTTCTCCGAATCCAAATGTGCTATAGTTCTTTGCCTTTCATATTTGGTAATTCTTTTTCATGCAAATATCGAAAATCCATAATCCAAATTTATTTGATTCAAGTCTGTTGAGTACAGCTTCTTTATTTGTAAATATTTTTGTTCAAATACAATAAACAAACTAGATAATCAAATCTATATACATATGTTTGCATAGATTATTTTACACTTACCCTTTTTATAAGACGGAAGACCTTTAACAATAAATCACATAATTTTTTATTTAATTGAGGAATATATTTTGTTTATTTTAATTTATTTTATTTCTTTTTTTATTATGCGTTTGTGCTGGTATTTGTAACGTACAGAAAAAATCATTCAACACCCACCTTAAATTATACAAATCGACTCAGAATCGCGTTTTGAGTCAATCTAACGATGTCCGTCCATTCGTCCATCTGGCTGCAAGGCTGGCTGTCCATGTAAACCTTGTGCACAAAGTACAGGTCGCAATTTTTAAGATAATTCAATGAAATTCGATACGTGGGACTTTCATGACACAAGGACAAAGTCTGTTGAAATTGGCTATGAGCGATCCATTATTTCACCTAGCCCCCATACAAATGTTATCGCGGAATAGGGGTTTAACAATCATAAATGCCTTAAATATAGCAATATTTTAATGAAATTTTGCGCAAGGAATTTTGTATAAGTTTCAATCTTTGTTCCAAATTTTATGAAGATCGCTCCATAATTGATCATAGCTTTCATACAAAACCCTCTTCCGAATATCACGTTAAAGTGCATAAATCACGTACACATGTCAATATCAGGTTTATATTCGATACAAATAAGTTTTATACAAGTAGAATTCATAGTGACAAATTTTATGAGGATCGCTCCATAATTTACCATTGCTCCGATATAAGCCTACTTACGGGAATCACCCTAAAGTGCATAAATTCATATAAGTGTTAGTATTAATGTAATATTCTGTATTCGTATATTCTATTTTATACTTATTAAAAATATCGGTCCACAATTATCCAAATGTCTAATATAAGACCCCTCCACGAATTTTGATGGACATGCACAATCGTGTGGGATACCATATGGTCGGGCTTGACCGACTATATCCTTCTTACTTGTTATTTTTTTTTATTTTACTTGCCAGACATAAAAATTGTTTTATTTAAACGTTTATCTTCAAATAAAAAGTTTATGTAAGCCAAATGCTATAACATTTTTAGTAAGTAGGTTTACAATAGCTGTAATTTAGATACAGTTACGTTTGTATTTAATTGAAATTTTTTCTGTTTAAAGCTATAACAATGAATAGCCACGGTCATTCAAAATACCTTTTAACAGAAAGCATTGTCCCTACAACATCTAGAAATACTACTCTGATCCAAATCTTGGGAAATCTAAGGATTTTCCCCAACTGGTAGATATAAATATATGGAATCATATATGGTTTATTATATTATATTAATAATATATGAAAATATCCATGTAAATCCATATATGATGAAATATGATGATAAATTAACATACATATATAGTTCAATATATGGTAATATTTTTCATATATTATTTCATATATGAGTCCATATATTATAAAAATTTCCGTATACGAGTGCACACTTTTTTATACATGGAACCATATATACCAATATATGTGCATAAATGGACCATATATAAAGATATATGATCTTTTTTACCTATGTATGAATCATATACACAACATATATTATGTTTCATATAAATTTGGATCCGATAATTGAGGGTATATGGAAATGTACAATCATATACGTATATCCATCCATATATTTCTTGATATATATTAAAAGGCCCTATTGTGAATATTTATTAAAATATACTTTTTTATTATAAATTTTAATAAAAAAAAATAAAACATACAATATATACAATAAATATTTTTCGCTTGTACGAAACGTATTACTGTTCGTGACTCGATTGCTTCTCGAGACTTAATTGCTCTTCGTAACTTGATTTCCTATAGACCAACATTCAGTATAGAAAAAAAAATGAGATTATATTCATCAAACTGGTATAAGTACTTACCTTCTCTGGAATCTAATGAGTAACTGATTGACATATTAAAATTTTATTTTGAATTTTTAAACTGTCATTAACTTGATTTGCAACATTCTTATCAAATGCACCATACCTTCTTTTGAATGTAATTACTGGCCCCAGGGACCTTCTTATTATGATAGGAGAACAATTTTATTTCTTATTTTATTTTTCAATGTCAAATTGTTGTTCTTATTAAATTCACAAATGAATGAAATATTGTTTAAATACCCAGCTAAAAATATTATATATGGATCATATATTTAAGCATATATGCTGTGCTATATATATTTGGATTCGAAAATTGAGGGTATATGGAAATATATGTCCATACGCATATATTCTTATATACATCTGAAAAACTATTTTGAATTACAATTATTTGTTTTCTTTTTTTTTTTTTTCATCTCTATTTTTTAATTTTAAAAATTAACAATATCTAGTAATATATGCAAAAAATGAAAATAAATACGATTTTTTATGTTCTTGACTTAACCTCCCTTCCTTCTTCTTATGCATTTGATGGTCAAACACGCACTAGTAGCATCTGCAAAAGTTTTTAATTCGTTAAAGAAGGCTTATAATTTTTTTAACTATAATTAGGGGAAAATTGTTTTACCTGTATAAGGAACACGTCTTGCAAAAATAATAAAGCTTACTAATCAAAAAATTAATTGTTTCCCAAAACATCAGATCGAACAGGGAATTGTCTAATATATGTATTTAAATATCCTGATATTTTAGACTTTAAATATTTGCAATTGTTGTGTAACCACTGTCTTTCTTTAGCTAGATTTAAAAATTTGTTTTAAGCAAAAAAGTATTATTAATTAGAAAATAATTAGCAATATTATTCACTCAATTTACGTCATTAAACACAAATAATCCTAGTCTGAAAGATTAATAAAGTGGTACAAATTTCTAAATGGCCATCAAAAATGACAATGCACAAAAAATATAATTTAAAAAATCTTAAACTAAAATGACCATAGGTGACTAAATAAGGAACTAAATAATTCATAAAATTCTGATGGTTAATTCTTAATTCTGGAGTAGATTTTTATGCTATCATATATGAAAAATTTCCTCATACGTGGTACTATATATGGTAAGAAATGTTCATATTTAGGTCCATAAATGACAAAATTGTTCATAAATGATATTATATATTAATTCATATATTACACAAATTTCCATATACATATGAGTCTATACTTTTTCATATATGGACCTATATATTGCACAAAATTGAATATACAACGAGTCCTTAGTAGTTTACATATATATCCATATATATATCAATAAATTTTAATACATGGTCCATATATAATAATATATGATTATTTTTAACTGGGTACCCAGCTAAAAAAATACGTATGGATCATATATACAACATATATTTTCATTTATATTTGGATTCGAAAATTGAGGTTATATGGTAATATATGATCATATATGTATATCAATATATTTATTGATATATATTAAAAGGCCCTATTGTAAATTATTATTTAAATATATTTTTGTACTAAAAATTTTATTAAAAAATCAGATATACAATATGTACAATAAATATTTTTCACTTATAGAAAAAGTATTACTCTTCGTGACTTGATAACTCTTCGTGACTTAATTGCTCTTCGTAACTTGATTTCCTACAGACCTACATTTAGTATGGAAAGAATTGAGACTATATTCATCAAATTGCTATAAGTAGTTACCTTCTCTGGAATCGAATGAGTATCTGATTGACGTCTTAAAAAATTGAGGTTGTTGCTTACTAGTTTTTATTTTAAAATTTTGAATTGTGTTTGACTTGATTCGCAACATCCTTAACAAATACAATAGTATGAAGCATGAGATGATATTCACCATAACTTCTTTGAATGCAATTATTGGCCCCAGAGACTTTCTTATTATAACAGGAGAACCAAACATTTACAAAAAAGAATTTTTGCTAAACCCTTGTTTGATTTTTTATATTTCTAATTTTAGGAAAATTTTATTTCTTATTTTATATTCCAATGTCAAATTATTGTTTTTATGAAATTCACAAACACTTGTTATCAGAGGCACCAACCAATTTATTTGGTATTCAAAATTATGTGTTGTATGAATTAAATATTGTTTAAATAGTTAAATTAGTTAACGATATACAGTTATATGAAATCACTTAAAATCACTTTTATTTCGTATCAGCAGCAGGAGTATTTAATATCGTTTCTAAGAAGGAATTAAAAGTTATAATAAACATATTAAATAAGAAAAAATTAATAGATGATGTTTCCTTTTTAAGACCGGGAGGACGAGTAAGTGTTTTTGGTGTAGGTCATATATGTATTTATATATGGAAAATTATTTTATATGAGACACCATATATCAATAAGAATACTCATATATAGTTTCACATAAGAATCTATATATCATATATTACTGCATACTTCTTCATATATAGAATAATATATATATCCATATATATTCGTACATGGACCATATATAAAAAATATATGAACGTTTTTACCTGGACAGTTAAATTAGTTGACGATATATAGTTATACAAAATTACTTAGAAACAGGGTTAAAAGGATTACTTATTGTTTCGTACATTTTTAGCAGCAGATAAAAATAAGGAGTTAGAAGTTACAATAAACTTGTTAAATAAGGAAAAAATAATAATAAATGACGTCTGCTTTTTAAAACCGGGAGGACAAGTGAGTATTTTTGGTCTAGGTCACACATATATTGAAAATTATTTCATATATGACACCATATATCAAGAAAAATACTTACATATAGTTCCATATTTGGTTATATTTTTCATATATGGTCTAATATATGAAACTATATATTTCAAATATTATCATCTATTACTGCATATTTTTTCATGTATGAAATCATAATTTATCACTTAAATGAAAAACTATTAAAGCAAAAACTTTAAAATTGTGTGGGAATAATTTCCTTGTCAAGAATCATAAGAAAGTCTCGAGATTTTGTGGGAATTATTTTCTTATCAAGTTTCATAATTGATATGAAAATAGGATATATTTATAGGAGGTAGTAGCCTCCATACAAAGTGAATACTTATTATTGTATATGTAAATAACTATTCAACCGATTTAATTTTTTTTACCAGGTTCATATTCATTATATTCATGTATTAATTAGTCAGAATTAGTACATGTTATATTTAAATTGTCAAGAAATAAAATATTTACTCAGAGAGATAGAGAGTTTTGTGCTAGAAAATAAAATAAAATATTTATTTTGTAAGAGAGAGAGGGAGAGAGAGATACAAAAACATTGATAAAATTAGAAAAGCTATAAATTTTCATTTGAATTTTTTTATATCATAGATGATTTTCATGAAATTTTGAGATAGAGGGTTTTAAATATAGGCCCTCGATATGCCTTTTTCCATATTTCCTATATTAAAATTCATGATTGAATTTAATATACAGTGGCTCACATTGAAAGTCGGGCAAATCATTGGTAGATTTTTATCAACTATTTTAGATATCACAGCTTATTATTTTTCAAAAACTTTTGAATACATTTAATTAATTATTAACTATACAATAAAATTTTGTAGTAAAAATATTGACAAGATTTTTCCAACACGGTACATTAAAACTAATCTCAAAAAATTCTAAAACTATGGTCACACTGAAAGTCGGGCAAAGCAAAAAAGTAACAGGAAATTCATTTCAATCACCGTTATATTTGTTAATTTCTTATTATTTTTATATTATAAGTGGTCAGTTGGATATTTGCTTTCGAAATATGACAATATTTTTAAATTCTTTTTGTAATGCCGCTTACAATCAAACAGTCTACCTTGGAAGAGCGAAAAATAGTTATTAATAACTATTTAGAAGGTAAAACTCAACGAGAAATCGCAAGTATCGTTAATAAAAGCAAATCAACTGTACACGACATCATTACGCGATACAAGAAAGACAACAGAATAACAAATAAACAACGCGCGCCTGTAAAAAGAAAGCTTTGCCTGAGAGATGAGAAGTTTATAGTTCGCGAAGTACAAAATGACCCATTCATTTCCGTTCCAAAAGTTGCCATAATGGTTAAAACCAATCTTGGAAAGGAAGTACATGCAGAAACAATAAGAAGAGTTTTAAGAAAAAACAAATTGCATGGACGAGTGACTCGAAAGTGTTAGTGTCAAAAACAGTAAGGATCGCTTGGAATTTGCACGAGAGCACATATCAAAAGATTTTTCGTTTTGGAGCACGGTAAAATTTATATGCCATGTTCTATTGTTGTACAGGTTCTTTTTATGGCAGGCGATTGCAGGCGTTATGTGTGGCGTAAGCACAATGAAGAATTTTTGCACAAAAACACTAAGAAAGCGGTGAAGCATGGTGGCTTATCAGAGATGGTGTGGGGTTGCATGGCAGCTTCAGGTGTCGGAAACCTTCACTTTATAGAAGGTATCTTAGACAAGAATGGATATCTTGATATTTTGGAAATGAATGTTAAAGTGCGCGCAAATTGGGTATTGCTGATAATTTTAAGTTTTATCAAGATAACGACCCTAAGCACACATCACTTATAGTAAAGAAATGGTTGCTTTACAACTGCCCTAAAGTCAACAAAATACCTGCACAAAGCCCAGATATAAACGTAATCGAGCACATAAGGGACGAACTTGGACGTCGTATGCAAAACAGATTGTGCAGTAATAAAAACTAGCTTAAGGCCGTATTACAGGAGGAATGGAACCAAATAACGCCTAATGTGTACAAAAAATTAGTGGAATCTATTCCAAGAAGATTAAAAGCTATAGAAAATCAAAAAGGATTTTCAACCAAATCAATTTTCAACATAATCAATCGAATTTAAAGACTGCCCGACTTTCAGTGTGGTCATAGTTTTAAGTTTTTTTTTTTTTTTTTTTGTTTTTGGAGTTTTTGTTTATTATTTCTATTGTTATAAGGCTGAAATACCTAGTTCTTGTTTTATTATATTCACTACTATGCAGAATAAATATTTAAATGAAATATTTTGCAAAACTTTAAGTATTATTTATTTTAAAGCTGTGAAACTTTTCTGTAATTAGTTGCCCGAATTTCGATGTGAGCCACTGTATGTAGGATAATTTTATTTTCATAGAATTTTGAAAATGGAATAAGTACATAACTCAACATATTTAAGATAGCTTTTAAATTTCCATTTTGAAAAACGTGTATAGCTTGAGATATTATTTAAAGAAAATGTTAATTTTATAAAGGGAAAAAAACACCATTACTGTTTTGCTATATTTTTCGTTAGTCAATACACAAATCGGTTTCAAATATATACCAAATTTATTTTGTACGATTTAAGGATATATTTATAATTATATTTATAATTCAAAATTGTATACCTATGATCTTTAATATCAATTTAAAACCTAAAAAACGATATCCTAACAAATAATAAAAATCATTTATGTAGTTTTTCCTTTTTACCACAGATACATATGCTCTCATTTACACAAAAACACATCATAACCAAAATATCCACTATAGAAGCAAAGGTCCCTAAAGTATACTGGCTTGGTTGGCAGTTGTTCTCGTACTTGTATGATGGCTGTAAAAGTTAATTTATTTGTTTTCCAAAAACAAAATAAAGAAACATAACTATAAAGCTATGCTCATTGTCGTAAAATACAAAAATATTCGAAGTAGAATTTATTGTTCGAGAATTTACTTTTGCAATAATTTGAACGGCATTATCCTGCTGCCTTTTATCAACAAGAGTTTATGTGTTGATGTTGTGGTCAAAAGGTTGTTTTCATTGATTTTGAATTTTTCAGCAAAGAAGTGTTGTTATGGATTTTAGAATGCAGTATGTTTTTTAATTCGAAGGAAAGATTTAAATATAAATCTTTTAAAATTCCATTGATACGCTATGGCAGATTTATTTCAAAATTTAAGAAATAAAAAAAGGAATTTTGAATTAATCCTATTAACATTCATTATCTTAAATTCACCTTATCAATATCTAAAAAAAAATCGTATTATTTTTCCCATTGGCCATTGAGTAAAACGCTTATAAATAAAAAAAAAAAAGATAAATAATCCACAGGTGGTTCATATTATAAAATCTACCAACCACTTCAGCAGATACCAAATTTAAAGAAAAACAACGTCTTTAAAACTATCGCACAAAGTGTAGTGCAAAAATGTATAATTATAAATTTTTTTGATTGTGCTTCTAAGGAAACATAAATTTTTATACATACGTGTAAAACGTGAAATGTTTTCTGCACTCGGAAAATGACAAAACACGCTGGCACCGGTTACAACAACAATAACAGCAACCTGATATTAAATTATGCTTTCTTTTTATTGTTGGGGTCAAAAGCACCAAAATGTGCTTACCGTTTTATAATTCCTTTCATTTTTTTTCTATTGAATTCTCTTTTTCTCATAGTGTGGATTGTATTGCCACAGCGCATGTCCCACTGTGGTGAAATACGAATACTACTCGTATTTTGTTTTTGTTGGTCTCTTATGTTTTATAAATGAAAGTTTTCCAAAAGTAACAAATTAGTTAGTGGTAGAGAGCGAGAGTCTCTTATACTATAAAGGAATTTTTGCAATTTAATTTTTTGTCACGTTTGGCTAAAAGTTGGTTGCACTACACAAATGATAGTGCATTGCGAATAGCATACTAAAATAAATGTGGTCGTTACAGTGGTGTAGGAGGGTTGCAATGTGGGAATAGTTTAGAGTGGTATTCAACAATAGAGTAATTCAAGAAGAATTTTTTTAGAGACGTTAAATTTTTGAAAACCTCTGTATAAAACCGACTCAATTTGAAAATAGCGTTCGCTATGTAAATCATAGTACAGCCCTACTTTCATATGTAGCACTTATTATTCGCGATGATGGCCACACCAACGTTGTTTTCGAAAAAGTAAGGACCAATAATTCCATCGGCCGGACCATGTAAATCATAGTACATAGACCATGTAAATCATAGTACAGCCCTACTTTCATATGTAGTAAGGACCAATAATTCCATCGGCCAAAAATCCGTACCAAACTATAATTTCCAGAATTCCACTGGGTGAACCAAAATTCTTTTCTCAATTGTGTAATTTATCGTGTTGATTTAACGCCGACAAAACAACACCAAACTGCCGCAATATAGATACACTCTTCGGACTTATAGTTGGGTTGACACGCCCGTGTCATTGGACAAAAACGGAACTATCTGAGCTATCAAAAACGTCCATTTGTGTAAATTGCCGATACATCCTATCCAATTAATATATCCTATCCATGCGCGGATCCACGGGGTTATGTAAAAAATAATTTGCCTAAGACCCGGCATTATACTGCTCACTTAGTGGCAAAATCATATTTAAGTTCTTAAAATTGTTTTATGATTGAAAACTTAAGTCATAGAATACAACTAGAAGTTTATGTGAGAGACATAAACCTAATTCAGTTGTCGAAAACCTAATTCATGCAACAACAAAATACATGTAGTCACATATATTTTGTTTTTTGTGTTTAAAAAAAATGAGTACATTTTTTGAAAATTTAGTTTGAACTGCATCTCACATATACTTCTAGTTGTATTCTATGACTTAAGTATTCTTATTCCATCCCTTAAGTTTCTTCTAAGTATGAAAATTGTTTGACGTCTTAAATAATATTTATTAAAAATAAACATAAATACAAAATCTAATAAAATTTGCATTCAATTTTAAAAAAGATTTATATTTTCTCTTTGATTATATATTTTTCACCAACACTTTTTCAATTTTACAGTTCTCCAGCTTAAGATTTCTTTATGTCTTTAAAGTTATTTCGAATTTTTTAAAATTATTGGTTTTAATTTATTTTTGATTTACCCAAAAAAGAAAATTTAATACTTACAATGAGAAATAAGAAAATAGTAATCTAAATTAAATTAAATAATATGAAACATTTTAGTATAAATAAAATATATCTATGATTATTAGTTAAATAATAATATTTAAAAAGTTGACCCTATTGTAAATACATAAAAACTTAAAGCTCTTTGTTTATTTTCTTGTCAATTTAAGTTTTAAAATGTAAAACGAAACATTTTTTAAGTGTGAGCTTTAACTTAAATGTTTCTTAACTAAGTTTGCACTTAAGTATGCCTTAAGGGTACAGTATAAAACCGGGCCTAAAATTCTTACATCGACTTTAACAATTTTTGGCCAAGCTTAATTCCGTCTGGAAGACACTACAATGATCACATAGACGGGGTGATAGACATAAATTAAGTTCCTTCCACAAACCGAACGTATAATTTATCTGCTGCCCAACGACATTAATCCTAATAGCCAAACACAAAGCTCCTGAATAGAGGAAGATACAATCTCCTCAGTATCAAATACTAGTTTATGTATTTATTCCGTCAGCTATATGAAAATGTAAAAATTGGGGTTTGGTTCGTTCAGTGGTATCATTCAGACTCCCCCATAAATGTATTTTACAGACTTAAGTATCTGCATTTAAGAGAGCTTTATATTTTCTGAGAAAAGTTGGTGTTGGCGTTATTTTTGCGTCTTCTTTATAGAAAATAGTTTTAAATTTTTTTACACAATCTATGGACAGTTAGAATTAAATTTCAGTAAAGAAATTTAAAAAATATTATTTAGAAAATAATCACCATTATTTCGGTTATCCTCGTCGATGTTAATGTCATTTTTGAATCAACATCACTTTATGTTAACATCAACATCACTTCAACGCTAATGTGTTACTCTCTATGTATGTGAAATTATTGTACATGATATATTTCTTTTTATTTTTCGGCACATATATAATTATGCCAAAATTTCATTCTATTGGTGCCTGTCATTTGGATAGGGAAACTCTATTGAAACTTCGTATAATATATCAATGCTAATATCATAAGAAAAGAAAACACATACAATTGGTAAACTTTTAATAAAGCTTGGTTTTGCTGTCATTAAGAATATAATGTTAGATAAGCCCACAAAAGAAAAATCATGAGAATCCCTCTGTCAGATAATTCTAAAAAAAAGAATTGATGTCTTGAAATATAATGAAATGACTGATGTTTATAATTTAAGCAAACTTTTATTTTATTTCAGAAAGTAAAATAAAGGAAGAATTATTGTTTACTAAACCATCATACAGGACTTCTATAGATGAACAGATGGAGCTGCATATCAGAATAGAACCATGTTTTTTAAATCACTTATCCACCGACATGTGCTTGCTGCGATAACCTTACCTGATATATTTAAAAGAATTCTTCAAACTACTATAGACTTAACGCCTTGTGTCGATTTAAATACAGAACATAAGAAACTACTACTTCATATAAATGTGCGTTTTATTTCGAAGAGAAATATACTGAAGAGATTACACGAATTAAAGACAGAAGTAGATATTTTCCATTTATACAAAAATTAAGATATTTATAAAAAATTTACAGAAAACTATTTTTACAAATTACTTTTCTTATATCTCTAAATTTCTCGCTACGTTAAAAAATCTACAAGATAGACAAGTAAATAAATATATTAAATGAATTTGATTCAATAAGTATTTTTATGTGCAAAATTTCTTTATGTAATCCTCTCTTCTAAAATATTCCTTATTTCGACAGCGGAATGATTGAATTCATCTGCTATTCAAAAAGGACATATGCAAAGTATAATGATATACTTGAATTCACTTCACGATGAATTTTCTCGATATTATCCGGAGTGTGAAACCAATTTTTTTTAAGGCATTTTATTTTGTAATCCATACAGCATTGCAATTTGACTTTGAATCTATGCTGGTTGAACATTAGGTTAGGTAAAGTTATATGTACATCTGTATATATATATAAAATAAAGAGCTCACTTGGGTCCTATTGGTCCCGTTGTGTTACCTTGAAGGATCATATGAATCTATTTTTACATGCCCAAAAAAGTCCTGACGCACGAATAAAAGATATAATCCGTCTGACATCAATTGCAGAGAGATCAGATAATCCATGCATATGTGGACTCCCAAATTTTGTAGTCCTAATATTCGCAAGAACAGGACAGTGACAAAGAAAATATTCTACTGTTTCTTTCTCCTCCTCGTTAAACCGACTTCTACAATAGTCATTCAAAGGGAGCCCTAGTCTCCTAGTATTCGCAACAGTAATACAGTGCTCTGTAATAATGGCCACAAGTGTCCGTAGCTGACGCCTTGGTAATCCCTGAATGAATTTCGACCGTTTTGATCGTACTGGGGCCATATCTGTCTCGAGATAGAACATGTGGACTCCTTTGTCCATCTTTGTTGAGCTATTCTCGACAAGTACTGCAGTATCATAGATCTGCAAGATCACAGCGGTATACCAAGAAGTTGCAAGAAGTTGTTCCCTTCTTCACTTTGAAGAAGGGAACTAGTTCTGGCTAGATCATCCGCAATAATATTTTCCGAGGTATTTGAGTGACCCCTTACCCAGATCAACTCTAGGTTTGAATGTCTCGCCATCTCATTTGGAGATTCATGTACCAGCTTGGATATCGAATAGACACCCGAAAGAGACTTAATCGCGGGTTGACTATAGGTACAAATTTGAATATCTTCTCCGAATATCCTAGAGTATATTAGCCAGTTTGCCGCTCTCCTGATGACCGAGTTTTCCACTTGAAGACCTCTGCAGTGATCCAACAATTTAAAGGAAATGTTCCTCCTAAATGCGGGAGTGAAGACACCTCAACCAACTCTTTCATAAAATTTGTATCCATCAGTATAAACCTCAATCGATCCAGCTTTTATAGTGGGATCGGTTTGGGAATCAAAAATAGTCAATATTAATATTGTCAAGTGATATCA
This sequence comes from Protocalliphora azurea, assembly GCA_932274085.1. NCBI lineage: Eukaryota > Metazoa > Arthropoda > Insecta > Diptera > Calliphoridae > Protocalliphora > Protocalliphora azurea. The sequence continues at coordinate 65,267,812 of OW026523.1, read as the reverse complement.
TCCGAAATACCCAAAATGGTCGCATGACCATAGTTCCTACCGTTCCATGCATATATTGTACTGAGCCTATTAGCCGACATGATGGCCATTAGATCCGCTGGCATCCAGTTCATCAGAATGAATAATGACTTGGATTGTATTGTACGTGCAGCAGTGTAATTAGTAGCGCTGAACTATGCAGAACTTTGTCGAAGGTTCCGCAGAATGTGGATTTTTCCATCGTTTCCCACCATACTATGACTCCATAGATAAGTATAGTCTTTCAGTTGAATATTATATTGCACCAAAATTTACCGACTTTTAAAATTTCACCGTAACTTCCACTAGAATCGTTCATTGGGTTATAAAAAGATACTGTGTGAAATATTAGTGAAATCGGATATCGTTAATCCAAACCGCATCGCACTTGAAGTTTGTGTGGTGCGTTTATATTGGGCAAATAAGGCTTTTTTATAGTTTTTAGAAAAATTTAGATACTAAGAACTTTTCTTTATACAAATTGCCAAAAATTCGTAATCTGCACATAATTATCTACCAAACAAGATAAAAAGAGAAAAAATCGTTTAAAAATTTTTAAAGTTATTACGAATTCCCCACACAATTAAAGTGTTTCAGACCACAAATTTTTAATTTTTTGAGAAATGTTTAAATGAAATTAAATTAAAGATAGCATTTTAATTTAATTTGAACCATAATTACTGAAAACTCTTTGTTTTTCCCAGAATAATTCAAACCTCTTTCCATGATTGGTTAAAAAATGTTTTTTTTTTTAACTGTTTCAAAACTCCAATTTCAAACTTTTAAAAATTTGTTAAACAAAATTCAAAAAAGTTCAAATAAAATTATGAAGGTTTGTAGACAGTACTACGGAAAATAAAATTTGAAAAAGAACTAGGTTAATACCTTATATGACTAAGCCGCACCTGCGATTTGAATTTTACGGATTTTGGAAAAAAGCATTTTTTGCGGTTTTAAAGTTAGAAAGTCAATTTTTTGCTGATATTCAAACTAAAAAATATATTTTAAAGCTTTTAAGAAAATTGAACAAGGATAACCTTTAAAATACGAAGTTCAAAGGTCAAAATTTGAAAGGAAAACATGACAAAAAAATATTTTTTTTTATCTGGATTTGGATGCAATAACTTCTGTGAGGAATTCTAATCGTTTAACATGATTTTACTTGTCAAGATGAGGTAATTATCTTTTTATTTGTTCATGATATTAATTTAAAAAAATTACTTTTTTAAATTTGCCTTTTATACTGTTAATATCAATGAAGGTCTTTCAGTTATATTTCTACGAAATTTTATCAAAATCCTTAAAATGTTCAAATATTCCAAATTTTGACTTTTTACCTTCGTATCTTCTCCAAGTTTCTTAAATACTTAAGAATGTATTTTTTGAGACATGTTTTATCCTATTCTGTAATAATTCTGTCTTTATAACTAAAAAAAAAAAAAACCCCTCAAAAAATACCTTTTTCCGAAATCCGCAAATTTCAAATCACTGGTGCGGCTTAGTCATACAAGGTATTGGCATAATTTTTTTTCCAGTTGTGTTATTTATGAACCTGTATAGTTTTATTCGGACTTTTTTGAAAGTTGTTTAACAAAATTTTTAAAAGTTTGAAATTTGGTGTTTTGAAACAGTTTTAAAAAAATCAATATTTTTTTAGGAATTTGAGTTATGTTTCTTAGTAATTATTTGAATTATATTTCTTAGTAATTATGATTCAAATTTAAATAAAAATAGCATTTTATTTAAATATTTCTCAAAGAATTAAAAATTTGTTTGTACATTCCTTACACAAGTGGTCTAAAACTCATTAATGGTCTAGGGAGTTCGTAATAACTTTAAAATTTTTTAATCCATTTTTTCTGAAATGGTATTAAAAACTGTAAAAGAGGCATATTCTTCCTATATAAATGCATCATTCAGGTCCGATGCGGCACAGATTAACGATATCCGATTTCACTAATATTTCACACAATATTTTTTTGCAACCAAATAAATGAGTCTAAAGGGAGTGACGGTCAAATTTCAAAAGTCGGTAAATTTTGGTGCAGCTTATTGAACAATGTTTAGTTTCTGCGAAACTATCTTTTCTGGTGTACAGTTTCTAAAATACAAATTTATATCACGTTTGGATGTGAAAAATGAAGTAAGAAGAATGTTAAAAAATTATTAAAACCAGAGCCTCGAAAGAATTAACTGAATCTTAGCTAATTCCCTTAAATCTAAATTCTGAATTAAGAAATATTAGTTTTTTATTCAATAATATCATTACCAAAAACATAATTGTATAGATTCATCCACAGGCTTTGAATAGAATTAATTCATAAAGAATTCATTAATTTTTGACTAATGCAAATCTTTTCCAAATTTAATGAAAATATTTTTCTTTCCTTCACTCTTTTTTTTTTTTTTTTTTGTTTTTGATCTTTTACAAAATGAATTAAAAAATATTTTATAAAGCTAATTTGTAGTAGATTTGAATTGAAGAAAATTTGAATGATTCAATATATATTTTAAGCTTGAATTGTATAATTGATTGTTAATTCTTTAAGTAATTAATTCTTTATAATTAATTCAATGCATATGAAGTACAAAGAATTTAAGTCTATGAATTGAATTAAAAGAATGACTAGGATAATAAATTTAATTCGATTTTGAAATGTGAATTAAAGAATTAAGCCTTTTGAACATTTGGTGAAAACAAATTGCTTATGAGCTTTAAAAAGTTCATAGCTTTTACATTTAACAAATTAATGAATTTTCGTAATGCGATTTTATTTAAATAAATGCTTCTTGACGTTTTACTTTTTTCATTTCTACACAAACAAATATTTTTAAAAGGATCCGTGAAGCATGAAAATGTGGGAACCTCTGCTATAACAGACCTGAGGAAACACATCACTGTTTTATTTTGCAAGAAATTTAAAAAATAATTTTGCTGTCAAATATAAAATCCGAACTAATATATGTTTTTTATTTAAGATTCTAATTGAAGTAATTAGTAAAACAAAATTACAAAAAACAAAATTTAAAATGGCATGCTTATATGCTTTAAAAGTTTTCTAAAACTTATTTGTAGTAACATCTAGATTTTTAGCTCAAAATATTGTAACAGGAATTAAGTTGTTTCCGTAACTTATCTGGGGCTCCGGATGCATTGAAAGTGACAATTCCTTCACAATAGATAAAAATTGCATTCTACCATCATACCGAGAATTAAACACAGTCTTGTGATTGGAATGTTGTTCTCTTCTTATGATTCCTATTCATTAACTTTAAAGTTGTTCTCTTATGTTACTTTTTAGGAAGTAAATTTTATTATATATATGGAGAATTCTCCTTTTACGTTTACCTTTATGAGACTGACTTTAAAAATCAAACAATTTTTTATGATTTTTTAAAATAACTTTTGATGCAATTATTTTAACGAAACTTGGTGGTGTAAAGCAGCAAACATTCAAGATCTGAAATGGCTCCATGTGGTTAAAATACAAAAAATAAAAAAATACAAAAAAAAGTGTTTGAAAATAAAAAGTTTTTTCTTTCTTTTGACTGCTGTAATCGTGGATTTTAACATATGTATCCATTTGTTCTAATGTAAACTCCAACCAGTGTTGAATTATATAGTCGACAAGTGGTGAAACTAAAATTTTCAAAATTTAAATTTTTTGCAGTTTTTTGATTAGAAAATTTGCACCGTTTCGAGTATTGCAAAATAAAGAATGGAGATTTATTGCTCTTGCAATTATGAAACGTTTGAGATACATCTCATTAATGTGTCCTAAATATCAACACTATAGGGTGAGAAAAAACGTGAATGACTCTAGGAAATGCCTTTTTAACAAGACACACTCACAGCTAAAGTATCAAGTGATCAAAAAGGTTTCCACATTATATTTTAAAATCGTTGTGGCGCGATAAAATATTATTTTGCGAAAAAGCTATAATTTTTAAAATCCACCTAAATTTTGCTTACATTATATTATAATTTTTTTCACTTTGTATGAAATTATATTTACAATAAGTACATCTATTCTGTTTTAGTTAAGCGAAGAATGGGTTTCAAAAAAAATTGCATAAAAGTGATTCATAACCCAAGATCGCTGTGTCTTTAATACTTCATAAATCGTCGAAGTACACCCAAGGCGCTAATTGAAATCTGTGAAAATGTATACCAATCTATAGGTGTTATTATCAAGTTTGGAAACCGATACCATTATAAATACCTATTAAATACCATTTAAAATAGGTTACCGTAACCGATACCATTACCGAAATTATTATTTTCCTAATATAGCGGTATTCAAACACCGTTTCCCTCAATACCGGTCCGGTATATACCGGTATTTTAGTTTCTGTATTTTTACTATGTTATATGTTTTACAAAAATAATTCTTCATATAATTAGCTTTCTTTATGAAAGATGGAATTCTTCTTAATTATATTGAATATTGTATTATTTCAATAGATTTCTTAAAGCGATTCGCATTGATCAGTATTAAGGTGATCGATTAAGAGTATAAAAAAATATAAATCAAGAGCTTAGTATATTTAGTTTAGCTTTTTGTTGTAATACAAATCAGCAAAGTGGTAGGCAAAATTGTATTGCAAATCACTTGTGCAAAGCATAGTAGGTGTGTTCGACGAATGTAACGAAGATATCCAAAGCTGAACAAACAGGATCCAAATAGAAAGTCTCATTCTGAACTTTTTACAATATAAGTGAGAAAATTTGTAAATGCTCTCATTTGTCAGAACGTTCTCAAAAGTTATTCAAACATAGCGAGTATGGAGAGTTAAATAAAAATTTTACATCTTGTTACTGTTGTTTATAAAACAACAGCCTTTAATTTTGATATTTTTTAACAACTTTTAAATTTTAACTACTTATATATATACATATCAAAGCTTAAAAGCAATTACGTTATTCAAGCTGCTTTTTCTACATCATTTATATTTGGTTCTTTTCTTAATATTATCTGAAAGAATGAAATATTTTATTCAGAAAGTTGGAGCTAGGATCATCTTTAATTGGATCCAAAATGTAATTATATATCTTTTAATATTTGACGTTAATTTTTTTAAGACAACCCAAACATTTAAACAAAAAATTTCCACAATCATCATTACCTTATTCAGAAACGCACCTGATTATAGCCTTAAAAATTAATTTTATGATCATAAATTTTCTACCACGATGATTTCAAAATTCGAATTACATTTGGAATTGGCTAGTCATTCTAGCCCATTCTTATCCCTCCTTTATAAATTTATTTTGTTTTTTAATAATACTATCTACACATTTTTTACAGTGTAATTCTTATAGTTTTGTAATTTTCGTGATATATATATATATATATATATATATATATATATATATATATATATAATAATTTGTTTCACACTTGCGATATTTTGGCGGTTCGACCTCGACATGGTTTTGAATTTCATCGGAAAAAAGTGAACTTTGAACTGCGACAACCTAATCTACAAAGAATTTTGATGTTTTAAAGTAATATGAAATATAAAAATAAGTAATTCAGACTTTCTTTAAATGAATTTTAATTAAAAACAAATAAAAGATGTAACTTTTCAATGTTTTTGCTATTTTTGGAATAAAAGTGGTATATATCGGTATGTTTGTTTCGGTACCGGTATACCGATACCGATATAATTTAAAATACCGTTATTAATAACATTACCGAAATAAAAATAAATTTAATAAGGATACCGCTATTCGAAACCTTGGCTAGTCTTTTTATTTTGCTTTTAGCCTCAAAAATTTCGTTTAAGTTTCTAGCTTTTTTTCTAGCCTTTTCTCATTTTTAAAATTAACTTAAAAAGGGCTAAAATGTTATTATTTCAATAACGAAGAAAATAATTTATTTTATTTTTACAGAATCATCCATTTAAGCATTTTCTTGTTTTTATTCGCACAAAAAACCGAAATTTGTTACATTTAATAAAAATTTTCGCCAACGGCGCTTTATTTTCCAAATCAGCAATAACTTAATTAATTTTATGGACTTACTAAATCTTTTATTATAATTATTTTTTAATATACTTCATTAACCATAGAAACTTCTTATGAACATAATTTAAAAAATTCTTATAAAAGCGGAAATTCCTAATCAAAATGGAATTATAGTTCTAAAATACCGACAAATAACTTCAAAAGATTTAGTAATTTTTCATGTGAAACATAACTGAAATTTGTATGTGAAATTTTTAAACGATTTTTCGTTGGGTCATTTTTCTGACAGCCGTTCTATGTTTTATTTATAAATTTAATACAATATCGCGAAAAAAAATAAATTTTAAAACTAAGAAATAATTAGCTCTTCTTCTGGATTTATTTTTTATGACATTTTGCCTTTTATTAAATTTCAATTTAGCCTCTTTTTTTCATATCTCCTGGCAACACTGGTTATTATAGCTTATATCGGAATTAAGTGTCATTCAAAAATAATTACGCATTTGAATTTAATGCAGCTTATAACGCTTTTGGGTGTGTATTTTCGTTATTGAAATATTTATTTTATAATTATATAATTATAAAATCACCAATCAAAGATTGGTTTTTTAGCGTATTATAACATATTGACCTAAACTACATCTACAAAAAAAAATTTTCATATTCATTTATCCAAAAATGACATCAATATTAACAAAAGTCAAAAGGCCGTAACGGCAACTTCGTAAACAAAATAAAATTTGTTCCATTTAAGAAAAATTTGGTTTGAAAAGTGCTTTATGCTTTACATATTTAGAACTTTAATTTAGAAGTCTCTAATTATATTTCAAAAATTTTTATTTCTTTTCAGAAAATTTTAATTGTAGTTTAGAATTCTTAATTTGTATTTCAAAATTTTCCAATTGTATTTCAGAAATTTCTATTTTTGTTTCAAACATTTTTTTAATTTCATTTAGAAATATTTCTATAGAAAATATAAGTGTAATTTTCTTAAATGCAATTAGAAATTTAGGAAATACAATTGGAAAATTTTGAAATACAAATGGAAATTTCTAAATTACTATATCAATTTTCTGAACTACAAATAACTATTCTGAATGACAAATAGAAATTTCTGAAATACAATTAACGCAACCGTGTAGCAGACAATAAAGGGTTAAGAAACTTAATTAAATTCTTCTAATTAAACTTAGTAGCCACAAAGATCTATTAAATACTTATTTATTCCCAAATAAAATTAAAAAACCACAAGAAGGCATAAAGTTTTATTGGTAGAAGAAACTTAGATTTTAACCCAAGGATGGTCATATTGCATCAAAAGGGATTCAAAATTGGGAGACTTTACATGAGAAGTATGTTAACAGTTTTGGCTATATGGAAGAAAACATTGGGCAAACGTGAATATATGTAGTATTAAAAATATATTACTTTCGAGTGTAAACTTCTATTGGATTAGTCAAAAGATAAAAACAAATTTAGGCTAAAGTTTTATACATTCTTGGTAGGGAAATTTAGATAAAAATAGAAGTTTGTATGCGAAAAAGGATTTTGAAAACTGTTACTCTTATCAGAAAAAATCCTGTTCTATTAGAACATACCCAAGTTCACATAAAAACCCTACAGAATTTGCTGATTACATAATATACTTTTAGTACTATATGATATTATAAACTTTTGGACAGTTATCATTGACTAAACCGATCGTTATTGGATATTTTTATGCTGAAAATAAGACGTGTTTACCATATGGATGGAAAATGTAAATGGCAATTATATTAAGAGCAAACTCTAATGAGTGATATTAGGTAAGGTTAGATTAGGTTAAAAAGTGCGGCGTCTTCACGCCTCCACCCGGATACCATTCGGTCCATTGTGATCCCTTTATAAATAACAGAGTAAGCTGATAGACGAAGAAAAACTCTAGTAGAATAAAGCACAACATTGGAAAGAAAGATAATTAAATATAAGAAATATAAGAACCTAAGACCCATCAATCAACACTGACTACCATTACGAACCCTATAAGGTTGCTTAGTTCTCTACCCGAAACCTCCTCCAGTTCGTGCAGAATATGGCTACCTAACCACCTCAGTCTACTTCACTAAAGCCCTACACAGTGATAGAGTATACGCTCCACTGTCTCTAGCTCCTCCACGTCATCGCACGTCCTGCAAAAATCTGATGCTGCCAATGTCCTACTTAATGGTCATATTCCCTATCGCCATGTGACCAGTAATCATGCCAACAATGATCCTTGGATTCACACGACTCATGCCTGCTGGTTTAAGACCAGGCCATAACGCTCTAGATACCCTGCATTCCGACCTACTCCCGCAAGCATCATTCGTTCTACCTATAGTCCATTCCCTTATGACCATGAAATATGACCCAATTGAAATCTTAACAGATACCTCCACAAAAGACATTACCAACTCCGAGACCTTACGTGCTAGCTCATCGGCTATTTCATTACCGAGAATATCGCAGTGACCACGAACCCAACAAAGTCTTATTCTGTAGGCATCCATTAGCCTCCTAAATTCTTTCCTACACTCCAGCACTAATCTGGACCTGACACAGTAACTTGTCATTGCCATCAGTGCTGCCTGACTATCCACATAGATACCTCAGTGTCCTTCTCAACATTCTCTTTCAGTAATCCTAAGGCCTTGTAAATGCCTAAAATTTCCGCCTGGATAACGCTGTAACTATCAGACAATCTAAAAGATCGTTTGATATCTGTTCCCATGAAGTAAACACCCGCACCTGTGCCTACTTCCATCTTCGAGAAATCCGTAAAGATAGCACACCCTTTATGGAGCTTATCCGCCCCAGTCCAGAGGTCCCTACTAGGGATTTCAATAACGGGAGTAGCCTCGAAGTCAATTATAGTACCGGCATAATCCATTTGACTATCCAAATTGACTTCATCAAGTATGCTATTAACCCCAATTCCTAATGTGTGATATATAAATAGTGTGAATACTTAAGTTTAACTATACAAGGTAATTTCCTTAAGTATTATTATAAATATACCTATCATCGAGTGAAGATATAATAACGGAATTTCAATAATAATAATTTTTAACCATCTAGAAGAACTCCAACCCACTGTCCTCCTAAGGACGAGTTATTTGTCTATGTTTGCTTTTTGTTGCCAGGGGCAACAACATACTTACTAAGCTCTAATGCAACTAAAACAACAACTAAGTATATACCACTTACCATTGTTTAACTATAAAAGGAAAAAACAAAAATTACAGCAACAGAAAATGAAATACAAAATAAAATAAAAACATGAAGTAGCATTTTAGAGATAAATGACCAACAAACGGGAGTTGCATTCTCATGCAAACTATGAGTACAACTTTATTACACACAAAAACTGAACTTTAGTGTCGGTTTGTTAAGTGTGTGAGTGTGTTATATTTCCCTTCGTTCTTGGGAGGATGGATGATGGGTTGTATCGTGCTCGTGAGCATTTGTTATGTTCAAATCATGAAGGATACAAAAGGGAAATTTACCATTAGACTATTATCAACAAAGAGGATATATATAGGTTATATACAATGGTGGGAAAAATAATAGAAACAAAATTATTTTTTCTTTTTACATAACTTCCTATTTTTCAGTAAAGGGCCGCATGATCCAGTTCATATATGTTTGAAATTAATCGCCAACAAGTGTTCTGATGGGCTAACTTGTATTTCTTCCCTTTATTAACTCAACCAGCTTAAAATCTGTTGTTTTCATGACAATCAGACGTGTATTTAATTTTTTTTAGCTATCTTTGGACGCTTTTAATGTTTTTTTTTTTTATTAAATATATATATATATATATATATATATATATATATATATATATAATTTAATATATTAATCAATATAAAACATTTATTAAACAATAAGAAAAGAAATAATTAGTTTAAAAGAATATATGAATTCTCATAATGAGAGACGTCTCAGTGTAAACGCAGAAATATTTATATATTTCTCAATGGGGAGAATCACAAAAATAATATTTGTGATCCAGAATATAACAAAAATTATTTAACCGCCAAACCACTTGTGTGATCACGCTCTTATTCCCCCTTAATACAATTATATGAAGGAAATATTACACAAACAATATCACCAATTAATATTTGTTTAGAACAAAGCACAAAAGAAAACATGAAAAACCAATTATGATCAACAATGACAACAATAATAGCTTTAAAATCAACACCAGTGTTGCCGTTTTGGTTATTTTTAAATAAAATTGATTATTTTATTTTCCAATGTGGAGATGATGCCTTTTTTCCATTTCGGTTATTTTTTATTTTTTTTTTTAATAAAAATTTTATTTTTATTAGTTTTAAAAATGCTATTTACTCTATTAAAAATAAAGAACAATAAAAACAAAGTGCGCTAAAAATTCATCACACATTTAAAAACTAAGGGTTCCTATAACTTCTCATTCCAATTTTAACTGAAAAATGAAGAAAACAATTTAAATCAATAGAAAATATAAAGATTTTCTAATATTGAACCAAAAAGTGAAATGGATTGGGAGTCTTTTTAAAGAAAGTTCTAACGATGTAACAAATAATCTAAATACTTGTAATTACAAAATAAATTAGTATTAAAAAGGATGTGTATATTTGGTAAAGACCGACTATATAATATCCTACACTATCATGTATGTGACCTAAAGTAATACATACTTGTGAGAGAGCATTATAAGTCTGCTATGGTTAATCTTATTTGAGCTAAATTTTATTAACATACGAAAATTTATGTGGAATTTAAGTACTTTTAATTGATTTTTGGGAGGGGACCCTACAATTAATTTTAAAGCGATCCTTTTGAAACTGAATGCCATATTATATGTAGGTACATAAAAATTTTATATAGAATATTTTAGGATTAGAAATGTGTTTTTTTGGACAGAATTTAGTAGAAGTACGCTTATTTAAGTTACTTGAGCTTAAAAATATTACTCCAAAAGAATATATATTTGGGGATTTGGTAAAATAATGAACCAATTTCGACAAGCTCCCTAATATCGTGCTGTAGTGAATAAAAAATTAACTTGTTTAGCTATTAAAACACAATTAAATAATACAAATTAAATAATACAAATTTAAAGAGGACACCACATTATTTTATAAATAACTGCAATAAAAGTGTTTTATCAATACCGATGAATTTTCAATTGAAGCACAATTTTGTACACAATTTTTAAATTAACTTATTAAAATTTAATATATGTGAGTGCTTTGTTATATGAACGATTGATATTGAATTTTTTCACCAAACCTTACAATTAAATATCGTTTACTTTAAATCTTTAGATTTTGGAATTCATATTACCAAATGAGATTGGCTAAGTCCCTATAAAAAAATAACTCTTGTTTGCATTCTTTTACTGCTCGACCTAGTTGATTTGCAAATCAGATCGCAATCTGATTTACAAGAACGTGAGAATAATTGAATTTTTATTATTAAGCTTTATATTCCGACCCTCTACAAAATTGGATCAGGAACCACATTTTGATAAACATTGTTCTAAACAGTTGAATTTTAAATACTTTTTTCTCCTAAAGACTAACTAAAGTTTATGATAAGTATGCAAAGTATTTAAAACCTGAATAAATATATATTAAAATTATATTAATTTTTTTATTTTAACTTTGAATTTTTAAAATTTGGTTATATTTTTCTTAATTTGGTTATTTTTCTAAAATTTTGTTTAGAAAAACATTTTTGCCGTGGCAACACTGATCAACACAGCTAACTACACTGCTGATAAACCATTAACAAGAAAATCTGGTCAGAGCTTTATTATTATTAACACTAATGACACCAGAGATGATAAGGATGGTACATAGAAAGGAGCTATTCCGAAGCAGGGAAATAATAACATAAGTATAAAAAAAGCACTTGTTCCAACAGATATGCTTCATTATGTTAGTATTAATAAAAGAAATGTAAGTCCCCAAAAACCCCAACCCCTTGATTGGCAAACGCTTTGCACTATTGAGTAATGATGTAAATAATAATCATAGAAAGGATGGTAGTTCTACTCAAAATATATTTTCGTGAGCCCAGCTCAAATAACTTTGACAAATCATTTATTGATCTTATTGGAAAAAATAGTTTCCATATTGTTCCAATTAGAAAAGGTGGCATTCAAGAGACAAAAATAGTTGTCTATACTGAGGATTGCTATATAAAAATCTCTAGTTACCTTAACGATAGTAAGAAGAACTTTTATACCTATCAACTTAAAATTAGCAAAGGGTTGATTGTAGTTATTAAAGGTATTGAGCCCAGTGTTGAGCTAATAAAAGTCAAGTGGGCCCTAAATAATTGGGCTACCAAGTAAGAATTGTTGTCAATATTTTTAATAGAGATAAGGTGTCTCAGCCAATGTTTAGGGTTGAGTTAAAGGCGGGAGAAAATAAATTAAAGAGAAATGAAACACATCCTACATACACTATGCGATACTTGTTGAATCGTGGAGTCACTCTTAAAAGAAATCACTCTGTCCAATGTTTGGACACACTAAAAATTAATTGTACTTTGCATACAGTATGTGTTGCATGCAGACCTTCATGCTTCTTTACAATGTGATATTTTAAAGTAAGGTCTCAAAAGAAAATGTGGTAATTGCGGTGGCTATCATTCGACTAATTACCGCGGTTGTCCAGTTTTCAAGGAATTACTAAAGAGATTAAGAGAAGGGCAAAATCAAATGAGAAGAGGTATTGTTGAGTTAACATATGAAACTGCTTCTAGCAAAGTTAATTCCGGAGTTATCCATACGAACGAACGAGTAACTTCAGATATGCAGGTGAAGAAAGTGAATGTAGACAAATATGAAAATATATAATATGCCATTGTTTTAAAAATAGGTTTCCAACAGCCTAGTGTTCTCCAAAATATGGGAGGATTAGAAACATTACCTCTCTTAATCAAAATATGACAAACTTTATGTCGTGCATGCAAAACGCAAATGATACAAATCCTCCTAATAAGAAGATGAGTTATTTGAGAGTATGTTTTTGGAATGTACTTCATGAGGAATTAACACAACGGGACCAATAGGACCCAAGTAGGCTATCTATTTTACATGTTTACAACTGCCCATCTAACTACTTTATGAGGAAACAGAATATCGATGTCAGAAACTCATCTCACCAATAAATATAATTTTTATATTCCAGGTTATTCACTCTATTGTATAAACCATCTGAAAGGTAAGGTGGTACCGCAAATTCTCAAAAGTCTATATGCAGACAACATCCATTCATTTTGAATGTTTTTCTAGGAATTTTACTCTGAGCTCAATTTATTGTACACCATGATTTTCAATGACCAAAGAAAACTTTAAAGATTTCTTTAATACACTATGATATCGTTTCCTGGCATGTGGCGACTATAATGTCAAACATACTTACTGTAGTTCCAGATTGATGAATCCCAGAACTTTCTAATTGATCGCAAAAATGGCTTGAATTTTGCATTCCCTGACTTTGCCGTAACTAAAAATAATAATCGAAATTTGGTAGTTACAGAAATTTTATATAATTTATCTTCCGATCATTCTCCAATAGTATTAATTTGTTATAGAATAACTAATATACCGATAACACTTACTATTCAACAAATTGATTGAAATATAAAAAATATATCAGTATTCAAAGCCACACAGATCTATATTTTGAATTTGAGGAAGATATAAACAGCTGCGTCAATGACGTTACTTCATGTTACTTCATTAATTGCTTCAGCTCTGGAACATTCTAAGAGTCAAATAAAATCATAGACAATGGCAACAATCTGAGGTTTTCAGTGGCAAATAAGAAACTAAAAAGAGCCCTTCAAGTAGAAAAGGATCGCCAAATTGGAAATTATATTAAGGGTTTAATAGATAATAAACCTAGAAGTTTTTCTTATGGAGGGTAGCAAAGATATTAAGCCACCAACAGAGGCGTAAAGTCCATTAAGGAAATCTGATGGTACCTGGACTGGTAGTGCAGATAGTAAGGCCAATTAATTTTCAAGTTATTTGAGTTCAGTCTTTCAATCGAATTCCCAAACAAATGATTTTGTATTGGGAAAGACTCTTGACATTACACTAAATGATGATGACATAATTGTTGTTAGCTAAGAGGACATTAATACAATCATTAAAGGAAATATAAATGAAAAAAGTCTTTCAAAAAATTTGGAAAACTTCTCAGATTAAAATGATATCTAAGCCCGGAAAAGATTTGACTACACCATTTTCATATAGACCTATTAGGCTACATTCTTGTTTGTCAAAGTTTTCCGAGAAAGTATTCCAAAATAAAATTATGAAGTTCTTGAACGATGGAAATATCGTCCCAGTTCACCAGTTTGGTTTCCGTGAAAAGCACGGAACTATTGAACAGGTAAATCGTCTAACTGGATAGATAAAGAAATCTTTTAAATAAACGAACTATTGTTCATCTATTTTTTTAGATTTCGTACAAGCATTTGATAAAGTGTGGCACAAAGATCTAATATATAAAATTAAAAGTTTACTACCACTATCCCTCACCCACCCACAAATTTCTGGCATCTTGTCTGATGTATATTCAGAGTAAGGTATAATGAATTTATGACAGAAGAATTTGAGAAAAGCAGGTGTTCCACAGGGAAGTGTTCTTGAACCTACTCTCTATTTAATTTACACTTCCGACTTATCTATATGCGATGAACTAACTATTTCTACATTTGCTGATGACACAGCAATAATCAGTGCCCATAAAAACTTATACGTAGCAACTAGATAACTAAATATTTACCTCCGCCATGTGGAGATATGGTAAAAAAAACTGGCGTATACGAGTAAATGAATTGAAAAGTAGCCATTTTACGTTTACCCTAAGAAGAGGAAACTGTCCACCTGTTATATATAATGGTATAAGTATACCTCATACAGATTATGTCACATAGATTGGTATTCATTTAGATATGCGACTTACTTGGCGTCATCATATAGAATTTAAGAGACTGCATATAAAATTTAAAAATTCTAGCTTTCACTGGTTAATCAACAGCCAATCAAAGCTTAGCCTTGATAATAAAGTCATCCTGTATAAAACGGTATTAAAACCAATTCGGACATATGGCATCCAATTATGGGGAACGGCCAGTAATACGAGTATTGATCTTATGCAGAAGATTCTTAGGACCATGACGGGTGCACCATGGAACATAAGAAATGAAAATATCCATAGAGGTTTAGAAGTGCCTTTAGCTAAACTACAGAATCATCCCAATCCTCAATGTTTCTTGCTGAAGTACAAACGGACTCAAGGCTTCTTAGAGACTACCACCCATTTAAGCTCTGTTAGAGGAAAACTGACTTTAGTTTTAGTTTTCAGATTTAAGTAATTATTGTGAGGCCTATAAAAGGCAGATTCAATAAATAAAAAGTTAAAAAAATAGATCCCAGTTTAAGAAATAAAAGTGCTTAATTTCCTTGGGAAAAATAATAGAAACAAATGTAATTCCAATACTTGGAAATCTACTCTATACAATAATATGTAATAACCTAAGATTTATTTTTATTCAATATTTGATAGAACCTGCCATATTTCATACCACTTCATCTGGTACCCATAAAATTCTTAAGTTTGTAGCATGGAATATTATCCTTCCTTGATAATTTTTTACCATTACTGTCTATTTTGTGGCTCGGAAAATACCGAATAATACAGACCATAGATACTTTATAGGATTCAGCTTACGTCACTGAGCTAGCCATTCCATTATCTTCTCATTATTTCAAATGAACCAGATCTTCACAGGATAGGGTTATTGTCTTACAAAATTTCCCGTATTATTGACATTTGTTTTATCGCATATGGAAGTTCACGCATTCATATTCAAACATAAATGTGAAAGCTAGCAAAATCTGAAATTAGTTAATGAAAGCTAAACTATTAGCAGGTCGCTCATAGTCGATGTACCGCTAGGCAACCGAAGTAAGAAAAATCCCCTGGATCTCGTCCACTCTAAAAAAATGTGTTATGGTTCAATGAAACCGAAATAAATTTGTTTGCAACTGACAATAAAACCTATGGTTGACGTACACCGAACACGTTTCGTATAGTGAATCTATCATATTATGGAAAATCTTTTCTTTAAACAACGAAGGACCGATATACTGGTTTCTTGGGAGAAAATATATGAAATATACTCCGTCGACATACTTAGAATAAAATTGCTTCCATTTGCAATAGAAAAAATACCATTAATACGGGAAATAATGCAGATTAATTATCTTAAGTATCCATCCAATGCTGTGAAGAACTCGTTGGTCTAAAATATAGTGAAGATAATGGAGTGGCCAGCGCAGTGACATAATCTGAAATTTAAAAAGCGTCTATGATCTGTATTATTCGGTATTTTTCGACACACAAAATAGGCAGAAACGGTGGGAAATGATCCATGAAGGATTATGTTCCATACCCCAGAAATTTCCTATGAAATGAGACTGTTTCTACAAAAATTAATACTATGTTATTTTAAAGTTAATTTGTATAGAGAAGATTTCGAAATATTGGAGACTATTAGTATAATTATATTTGTTTGTATTATTTTTTCTAAGGAAATTAGGCACCTTTATATCTTAAGCTGGAATAATAGCGGATTGAGTTAAAAAAGGGAAGAAATGCAAGTAGGAACATCAAGAACATTTGTTTGCAATTAATGTAAAACATAAATGAACCGAATCACGTGTTCCTCTACATAGAATTAGGAAATTATATAAAAAATAATAATTTTGATTCTATTATTTTTTCTACCACTGTATATTTATATTTGTATATATATATGTATCCCTACAAACAAAATAATACGAAAGTGATTCGAATTCGTATTGCTTATAAGAAAAATTTTATTGTCGCATTAATCTTATTCGTATTGCGTAAGTTTCCCCCATGGGGAGAGATTGTGTTTCACAGGCGATACATCTAAGCAATAAGAAATCAATACGACCGGAAGAAAAATAATCAATATTGCTAGATAATCATCTAGGTGAAAAAAAGAAGATATCTCCAGATAATCTTTTGGAAGATGTAATAAATATTTAGAAAACTTATTACTAAATAAATCTTGAAATAGTGTAATAAAGAAAACTTTTACATTTTGTTGCTAAAAGCCAAACAAATTTCTTCAATAGGTTATAAATAATAACCTACTGAAAAAAGAGCCATATTTTGATAATAAAAATAATTTTAAAAAAATTAGAATTTTATATATATTTTTTGTTGTTTATTGCCTCCCAATTTTCTTAAAACTGATAAAAATACAATTTTAGAAAAATATTGCTTTAATGATTTTTGTCCAAATAATAAAAAGAAGATATTGCGTAAATTTCTTCTAGGAAGATATCGTCCACATGTCGTATGTATTTGTATTTGCGTGTATATGTTTACATTTGTATTTAAATGTATTTGTTTATGTATTTATACAATGTCGATATGTTGGACACCAAAATCATGTGTATCTGTTTTGTATCATTATTGAAGGGGATTTTGCCATTTTTCCATATGACTTTTACTGGTTTCTATTTTATTTTCCTTTTTAGTTTTTCGCTTTTATTATTCTTTGTTGTCTTTTTTTTAACAATAAACAGATGTTGATTGCTAGTTTGTCGTTCGTTCATTAAAGTTCATTGAAATTTTTCATAAATGTAGCAAACACTTAAATTACAAGTTACTTTAAGATTTTCTTTTTTTTCTCTCTATTGAAGGTCGTATGTGTATGAAATTGTCTAGTGAATTTTAAAACCAAGTATTAGTTAATGAAATGATTTGAGTGTTTAGATTTTTATAAGTGATATTTCTTTTTTGGTAGCTGTTGAAAATATAAAGCTTCAAGATTTAATGAAAATACAAAATATTTGATCTCTCTATGTTAAGATAAAAACTGAAATGCTTTAGAAGCTTTTCCCAACATAATTATCTCCTGATGTTAGGTCTTTATTTTATAAATTATAATCATTTATTCTGAACATTTCGGTCACAATTTTAAGATATACATATATGGGTCATTATCAGACATTTTTGTTTTTTGGTGTTAAAAAAAAATACAAAAAATTGAGATTCTTTTGATGGCACATTAAAATCCATTTGAATAAATATAAAGTGACTCGAATGCATCTAGAATCTGTTCGCGTTAATCATTTCACACAAGGAAGGCCAAAGTTATAGCGCTTTTAAGTTGGGCATATTAAGAATTTTACATAGGTACTTAAAGTTTATGTATAATTCTGGGAAAAATTACACGCAATGTCAAAACTAACTAAGCTATTCAAATAAAACTTATGATATTATCAATATTCGATAGCATTAGTGTAGCATATTTTAGGGTTTCCGAGAAATATCTTTTAAATTTTAATTATACCAAAAATCGAAATTTTTAGTGCATAAAATGGGGTTTGCATTTAAATTATTTCTCTATATATTATACGAAATTATATTTTATTCAAGTTTATTACAAAGAAATGCTATTTAATACTGTGATGCTTTTTTAATCCATCATATTTTTATCTTTCGAAATTTTTTGGTGCCCCTATGTATTTCGTGAAAGCATTACAAACACCTACTACTATTATGCCATTTATAATTTTTTGCTGTCCATATGATGTGCCTTACATTGAGTCTATACTAGAGAAATTTTTGTCAAGGCAAACGTCAAATTTTTGCTTGAATTGTAGATAATTTGTTATCTCTATCAATTATAGGGGAAAACGTATATCATAATAAACTATGTAAAAAGTACGAAAAAATTCAAAATGGCGTCTTTTCTCAAGCAATGTCAAGACAAAGTTGTCAGTGCTCGAGCGCTGACAATTTTGTTTTAGGCAAATTTTTAACGTGATAAATATTTGACGTTTGTCTTGCTAAAAATTTCTCTCGCATAGATTCGACTTTACCAATGTGTTTTGACATCAACATTTTTAACTATCAACGACATTTGACTCAAATTTATGGTCCCGATTAATTATATTTATCGTTATTCTGATGGCCAAGATTTTTACAAATTGCAATTTGCTATATAAAAATACAAAAACAAAAATTACAATTTTTGCGCAATTTTCAAAAAGTCCATAATATTTTTTAATAAATATATTTTGAATATACCTTAGATTTATTGTGTAAAATAAAAACAAACTAAGTTCACGTTCTAGTCCTTGCTATTTTATATGAAACTGTGAATATGCCTCGCGAAATACTATTTTATTTTTTTATTTTCGTTCTTGTTTTCCAAATTTTGAGACTATATACTTCGTTGACTAATTGTGGCACATCAACGAGATATAGCGCAAAATATTGATAATTACAAATACCAACGCCTATTTCAAAATTTGTATTTCCTTGAGGGGTGCACAGTCACCGCCCAAAAAGCCATAAACGTACGAACAAAAAGTTTAGAAGAATGGGGAAAAATTTAGTTATTTCAAGGCCTTTTTCTAAGCTTTTGAACTTTGAACAACTTTGAGCTAAAATTTTACAACCTTTAGCTTCAAGTCTTATGGGAGCAGATCGGTAACCCGTTTGTTTAAAACAGTATCACAAAACGTATTAAGGATTAAAGTCAATATCAGCCAGATTTAAAAATTTTTGAAAATGGCCCATATACATTAAAAAGCCTCACGAAAAAAAGTTACAAATGTACCTCCCTAGAATTGAAGTTTGATCTGTTCTTATATGATTCCCCAATACATTACATCTGAATGTTTAAATTTACATAAGCTGGATTATTTTCAAAACACCTCTAAAATTACGTAATTTTTTTCAATATCATTATGAAAATTTTCTTTAAAAGAAAATTAACTTCAAATTGTGATAGAGGCATACTAAGGCCTGGAAATTAATTTAAATAATTGTTATGTCTCTTTTCAGTCGCGGAATATTAAGATTTTACCAACGTTTTTGTCATATTTTCTTTATTCAAAAATATTGATGATGCTTCCCATAGAACTAATTCTGCTATAAATGAACCAATTACAAGATGTTTAAAATAATTTAAATTTTAAGGTAAATAAAGATAAATTTAAATTAAATTTATTTATGTTATACAATTAATTTATGTAATCTGTAAGAATAAATCCGTAGATGAAATAAATAAACAAATATAGTTTAATATACAATATATCATTGGAATGGTCTATCCTGATACTATTGAAGATTACATGTAATTAACCCGTTAACAGCAAGAGGATAAATTTTATGCATTTTGTTTCCAAAAGGTTAATTTAGCAATTTTTGCAAATAAGTTACATAGAAGTATTTATTATACTTAATTATATATGAATGTATCAAAAATATAACAACTTCCTTTAAAACCCCAATAATAATCGAATTAAAAAGAATTTTGAAATTTAGTCACCATTTTACACGAATTTATATTATTTTTATTTTAAATATATGTTTTTGGTGAAATTTAATTTTTTAACTAACCATTTATTTGACATAAAAATTAATTTAACCAATTATGGACCGGAAATCTTAAAATATCTCATATTACTTGTGGAACTAAAGGGTTAAATGATTGAATGAGAATAGTATTGAATGAGACTTTTCCAATAGTAGAGTCCGACCCAATATTCGGCTTCTGTTTCGGATTAGGTCAAAACATCGGTTTCGGCCAGTATTCGGTTTTTGGCTACATTTTAGCCGAATACTGAAGCCGAAACTTTTTAGATAAGTATGTAGAAATCTTTCTAAATTTATATTGTGACCTAACTGTTTTTTCTGTGTGTTTTTTTTTTTACTTGTATCACAACAGTAATTAACAGGGACAGGAGGTTTATGCATTTAAAACGTATGTTTTCGGCGCTTAAAAAATTCACTAAAAATTTTAAAATATGCCCTAAAAACGAATAAAATATGCAATTATTTCTTAGCTTTTATTAAAAAAAAAATATAAAATTTTAATTAAGTATCATATTAAATTATAAACAAATATACATTAAAGACCTTAGGCAGCTTTTGTACATAGAAAATTACCCTTGGATTTCAACAGATGTGATGGATGCATTTTTAAATGTTGTGGAAAGATTTTGTTGATTCTCCATTTGAGTTTGTTAGGTATTGGCAACACTTCTTTCGGTAGCTATTATCTTAATGATAGCTCGTTTTTTTTTCTAAAATGATATTAAGGGTAGCTCTATACAGCTTATTGTACTCTTAGGCAAAATAATTTCATTGGTTGCTTCTTTAAAAAGAATTAGTCAATTCTCGATGTTTTACCAAAATGATACTAAACAAACTTGTTCTGCCTACAGACTGAAAGTCTGTATTTGTCTCTATGTTTTAGGCTATCAAAGAGCTGATATACCAAAAACTTTTTTCAGTGATATTGTTTTGTCGAATATTTTAGGACAATACTTCACGAAACGAAATTATTTATTCTGTGTAATTTCGCATCTTAATACGAGATAAATAAGGAACCTTCTGATGAAGCACCTTTTATTATAATTGACGACCTTCTGCTGTTGTTAGTTTTGAAGAAATAGCTTACCACATATTAATTTGTCGATGGTATTTTTAATATTTTAAAACATTTTTAGTTCTTCTGAAAGTTTTTAAATGTCAACTTAAGCCGTTTTATCAAAATTCCACAGAATTTTTTTCTGTACAAAAAATATGTTTAAATTGGAATATTGCACTAAATATGATACAAAAATAAGCATTTATGGCAAAATATGCAAAAACTATCATTCTCAACAAAATATGCATAAATATGCACTAGCAAATCGATGCCATTTTAAAGCAAATTCTCTAATTCACAAAGATATTTAGTTTTCTCTAGGAATAAAGGCAAAAAAACATGCATCTGCATCAACTTCCGGTCCTTGCTAATTAATTACTATTCGATACATACTAATATATTTGTATGTATAAAAAACAAAAGGTACTGTTATAATTTAAGTTAGTCGGGATTCACACATAGCAATTTTTCTTATCACAATTCAGACTTAGTAGGCTAGAGAGGTAAATAGAATGTAAAAATTTAATATTCTCTTCTCCCCTCTTTTTCACGAACTCAGAATCAGCGTTGCCACAAAGAAAATATTTTTCCTACCAAAATATTCTCCAGAAACTACCAACATTATAAATATAAATTTATAGAGAATTAATTAACCAAAAATTAAACAAAACTTTGGTGAAGAGCACATAATTGGTTACAATTTGTAACTTCTCAAAGTTAAAATAATAAATCAAATAAAGGGTTTTTATTGAATCAGAATATTGTAAAAATTCCAACCAAGTAAAAAATCACCTTTTTGCCATTTCAGGATAAAATTAACTTAGGAAAAAGTGAATATAAATATGAGAAAAAAAATTAAAAAATAAAATTTTCATTACCTTCTAAATTCGTTTATTGTCGATGAATACTAAACGTTTTTTAAATTTATAGAAACCATCCATCATAATTTATACATTTTTAATTTGTTTTGCTACTTTTTTCAGTGTAAAGAACATTATATTTTAAGATGATTCTATATTCATAAAAAATATAAGTTCTGTTTTTTTTTTGTTCGATCTATATAAAATACCCTTTTCGGTAGATAAAAATTTTTACATTTTATATATTTTTTCAACTAATTGTAACTTATTAATATTAAATATACGGTTATAGAATATTCTACTAAAAACAGAAATAATTGTAACAAACCAACCAAACTATAAAACCTAAAAAGTGTAAAAAAGAACCTACCAATTTTGATCCAATCAGACCAAAGCGGCAACACTGCTCAGAATAGCGACAAGAAAAATTGCTGTGTGAACCCCGACTTATAAAAATTGAAGCCGATAGTTTCTTTTACTCAATAACAAAAAAAATATAAGAAATGTATAACAATACAGTTTGGTTGTGTTTTGAAAGATGTGGACCAAAATCCGAGTACATGTTATGCTCCAAGAATATCATAATTTTGTAATTTTATACATAGAAACCTCCATAAAAAATAAAAACAATAAAATATCAATAAATCAATTAAATAGTTTCGGCTAGTTTCAGATTCGTCCGAATATTCGGCTTTTTGACCTAATATTAGTTTCGTTTCGGTTTCGCACTTAAAAAATCGGCTTCGGTCGGACTCTATAAAATTGTATTTAAAACAAGATCATAGAAAATATTATTAAAATTATAATTTCGCGAGAATGAAAACAAATTTTAAAATTTCTTCACTAATTATGTATTAAACCTCATTATGTATATCATATGTTGTAATATTCTTTAGAAAAAGTTACAAAATTAAATATACTGTTAATCGAAAATTATATTTTTGGAGGTAATTTAAAAATGGTCCGGCTTACGTGAATGAAATAATTAAACCAAAATATTTTGGAGATTAATGTAAACCATATCAATCTTTAAATTTAGGGGGGAACATTTGCAGTATTTTTGTCTTCATACATATCGATGTACTTTAATATACATAGATGATATTTTGTTTAATTTCCAGAACAATTTAATTCTATAGAATTTAAAATTTTCATAAAAAAAATTTACAGCAATAAATTTGTAAAATAAAACATTAAAACTCTCTTTGCTCCAGAAGAAATCAAAAAAAATTATGTAAGTAATATATGTCCTTATAAAGTCCTTTTACAAAATTATAAATTTATTTCATCATATACAAAATGTATAAAAAATACAAGAAAACTCACACAATCAATTTAAAAGTATACAACATTATCCTCTTCATGGAAACAACTTAAAAGCAAATGAAAATATTTTCCCTTTCTTAAGGTAATAAAAGCAAAGGACATTTACCTATGAAAAAAACACACACACAAACATAAATTAAATTTTTAAAATATTTAATGTAAAAAAGTTTTTGAAATAAATTGTCTAGTTTCATTGGTAATAGCATAATGAGGACAATTTATTTGTAACAAAATTTGTAAAAGAAAGAATGTAAATATTT
Organism: Protocalliphora azurea; assembly: GCA_932274085.1. Classification (NCBI taxonomy): domain Eukaryota; kingdom Metazoa; phylum Arthropoda; class Insecta; order Diptera; family Calliphoridae; genus Protocalliphora; species Protocalliphora azurea. Next base: position 65,243,855 of record OW026523.1, on the reverse strand, counting down.
GTCTCCTGTTTTAAACTTTATTATTTTACTTTGATGATTGACAGAGGTCTATTTCTTGCTATCCATCTATCTAAAAATGATAGCGAGCCTTTTTAGTTTTCCAAGAACTTTCTCCTTCCATAATTTAATAATTTTTGCTCGTTTTCGCTATTTGTTTATGCGTGATTAAAAAATGTATTATTTAAACGATTAAAAATGTTTTTATATCTAATGAAAATGTAGTTTTATTTGAGTAAATATGTGTAAAAGGTAGAAGAGAAAAGCTTTTAAAATATTTATAAGGCTTTAAAATCCTTAAACAGATTTGTTGGCATTTGTTGAGCGTGAGTTTAAGGGATAATTTAAAATTATTAAGTTTTGTATTTTCAAATGAATAGACGTTAATGAGTTTAGAAATTTCACAACGAATTTTTATTCTGCGACTATTGGAATTTTATTTGGGTTTAATAAATAAAAAGCAAACAAATATTATATAGCTATGCTTTATATAAACTTATAATAAACAAGAATGTAAATAAAAGTTAAAGCACGCAAAGCTAATGCTTAAAATAAATGTTATATCCTTCTGAATAGCAGGGACAAACAAAAATTTCTTAATAAAGGAGTGCTAATTCTTTAACTACCAGCTTTATATTTGTCACACAATAAAGTATTTACTTTATACCCCAATAGCATTTAAGCTGCGTTAGCGGACTTGTGGGGCTCCTACATAGACCAAATACAAACTTGATAGATTTATATCTCATGATAACTGTTACAGTATTGCTATCTTCAGAAATTAACATCATATATTTCAATCGTGCCTCCTAATGATTCTTATTTCATGCCTCCAGGTAAATAATTAAAAAGGGAATAACCAAAAACTTGGATATCGTACCACTTTTTTAAATTGAAAATAAAATTGTTTAAAATTTGTTCTTACACTTTACAGTTAGAAGATATGAAAAGTACCATTTACCGTTCAAGATTCTAAATTTATAACAAGTTTTGCGGGAAATAGAACCATATGCTTTAATTTAATAATTCTAGGTTAATTAGTAAACAAAAATCAAAGAGTACCACTAGAAGAACGAAATTGTACCATAAAACCACCTCTTGTGGATTCTCCTACATATAAGACCACATGCTTTTAACTTCATGACTCTAGGTTAATTATTATAAAAAAAATCAATATGTACCATTAGAAGAACAAAATACAGTACTAAATTATATAGGACCATGTATCTTTAGTTTCATGTTTCTATATGATTTATACAAAAAAGTACCATTTACAGCACAAAAAAGTATTACAAAATTCCTTCTTGTGGATTATCGTTCAATAACCAGGTATTATTAATTTTATGTTTCTAGGTTAATTATTACAAAAAAAAACACAAAAAGTACCATTAGAAGAATGAAAAAGTACCACAAAGTCCCCCAGTGAATTCTTACCCACTTCGCACCATGTATCATTATTATAAAAAAAAATCAAAAAATACTGTTTGAAGAATAAAAAAAAAATAAATACAAACACCCCCTTTTGCGGATTCTCACTTATTTAGGACTATGTATATTTAAATCCATATTGTTAGATTCAATATTACACCATTAGAAGAACGAAAAATTACAAAACAATCCCTTCATATAGTGTTTCATTCACTCAGTAACTTTTATATTTAATTTCATGCTTCTACACTCAATATGACATAAAATTTAAAAAGTACTATTAGGAGAATGAAGAAGTTCCACAAAGTCCCTCTAATGAATTCTTAACCATATAGGCCCATATATCTTTAATTTCATGTTTCTTGGTTCAATATTATAGAAAATATAAAAAGTACCAAATGAAAAAAGAAAATGTACTTAGATATTCCTTGATATTTGCCCTAATTTTACTTAGAGTCTTAATTCACTTAATTTCACGTGTTTAAGTTTATAGTAATACAAAATACATAAAATACCATTAAAGGAACGAAAAAGTACCAGTAAGTCCTGCTTTTTTAGATTCAAACGCAAAAATTTATAAAAAAGCACCATTAGGCATTCTTTTTTGGTACCATTGATATCTAATTCACTCAGAACCATATTAGCTAAATTTTATGCTGATAAATTTATTTATTTATTTAGCTAAAACATTCAAAAAGTAAAATAAGCAAAAAAGTACCAAGTTCAATTTTTAACCCTAGTAGAGATCCAATAAACTTAAATGTTCAATTTAAATACACATTTTCAATGAACGGCCCTAATATAATAAACATTTAATACCAAATTAATTTCACAAATATTTCTTATGTTGTTGGAACATTTTTCACATTTTCTCAAGAAAATAATTTTACTTTTAAATAAAAATAAAATCTTAACTTTAAATATTATATGACATTCTATAATTTTTATCGATAGTAGAGAATAGGAAAATCGTTAAAACAGCCGAAATATTTCATTAGTTAAAGATAATAAAAGTTACGGAATTGCGTTACTGGTTTTCTTATGTCACCTTGAAACACGATACCTAAGAGATTTTTGCCATAACTTGAGTACAAAAAATACAAAATTTGATAAACTCCTTACATATCCTCTATGCCCAGATATACATTAGCCAATTAGTTAACTTTCTAAGGGCCGAGATCAATGCCTGATAATCATTACATTGGACAGTGGTCGATATATCCATCATAGCGGTATTAAATTCGTAACTGAATAATAACGAAGTCTAGTGTTAATGTTTGTATTAAATTGTTTAAAAAACTAATTTTTACACAACTAGAACTAGAACTTGATTGAATGTCATGTCCACATTTTACGCCTAATTTTTTAAAACAGTTACTTTTCACGTAACTAATGAAGTACAGTGGTTCCAAAATGCTTTTGTTTAGAAATAATTCTGTAACTTGTGAACCGTTGAAAATAACTAGCAAAAGTCCTTATCATTGAAGGATATGGCAAAAAATGTGCATCATGAGGTTATTGGGCATGCTGATTCCAAAAATTAACTAAAAAGTAAAAAATTCAAAATGGCGGAACCTAAATAACTGCCAAAATTTTTAAAAAATATTTTGACACAACAAAAATTTTTTGTAAAGACAGTTTCAGAGTTACTTAATATGAAGCTGAAATCAGAATTTAAAAAAACAAAATTTCTTCAAAAATGAAATTTTTCAGATCATCGATAAATTCGTGAAAATCAAAAACCAAGAACACTCTGTATTGTAGAAAATGAAGTAAAATATTAACAATTTTAAATGGCTGAAATAATATGGCGTCCAAAACTATTATGTTTTCGTATCTTATTACAATTTTTTTATGTTTGTCTTTGGTATTTCTGAATTTGGGAGCAAATTTAAAAAAAAACAAAAATGCGGACTCAATATATTTCCTAAACATTTAGTTTAAACGTTTCTTTAAATATTTTATTGAATTTGTCTAGGGATTTTTAAGGGCATGATTCTTTGGTTTTTTTAATTAAAAATCATTTATATGTATGCATATACATATATAATTATATCGTTGCCGTAAATGAAACCGTCCCTATCTTTACGGACATATCATATTTTTTTCCTTGTTAATATTAAAACAAAATTAAAAGGTTTTAAAAATTGGCATTTACTTAATTAAATAAGTAGGAAATGCAAGTGAATTTTATAATTTTTAAGTAACAGTAATATTGTTATGCGTTTTTATATTTTTACAATAGAGACATTTTTTTAATTTCATTTCTTTTTTCTAGTTTAAAAAAGGTAATGTCAAATTATCGCATAATATTGCTTGCTAATATTTTTTTCTCATACCGTTTTAAAGATTAGTGTATTTTCTCTCATTAAGGCTTGTGAATTAGAGTTTCCAAATTAACGTAAGAAAATTACTTTTTTCTAATTTGAAATTGTTCTTATTTATTTGATTTATCTTATTTAATAAACTTTTCTTAATATTTTATTCCTAATCTTGGTATTTGGAAATATGTCCTTCCAAAATAAAACATATTTTGTGATTGTGAAATACTTATAAGTGAACACGAAAAAAACTAGTGCATAAAATTCTGTTATAAAAATTATACCAATATAACCATCTATTCGTATGTTTTTTTTATGAAAGAAAGTTTTAATAAAACTTGTAAGCTTTTCTGCAAAACTTTTACTGTGAATTCGGCAACTTTTTTTCTGTAAGGTGTATACTTCTAAGCTTTTAGTAATATTTTAAATATTTATTAAATAAGGTCCAATATATTTTACTGATCGGAGTTTGATTCAATTTGGTTGATGGGGCTCATTTGGTACATATACATCATCATGATTACAAAAATCTTTATAAAGCAAAAATTTAATCGCTTAAAATTTTTTGTGCCCATTGAATAGTTCGATTTTTTTCAACTATTAAGGAGAATTGTCCAAGTTAAATAAGGTACTCGTATCTGTAATTTTTAATGTATTTAGTAAATTACATGAAACTTTCTATTTTTAATAATGTAATTTTTCTTTTTTGAACTTTTTTCTGAGTAAAATTACATAAATGTTAAATAAAACGCTGTTTAAAAAAACCTGTTGACCGCATTTAAAACACCGGTTTTGAAAAACAAAGAATATTAGAAAAAAAACGAAACCGACATTGTTTGCAAAAAAACCGAATCGGTTTCGGTTTTGAATACTCTATTGTGAATATTATTTAACTTTTACAGTTATCGAGTTATTCGTATGCGAAAATTCAAATTTCGAATTTTAAAAAACCTTGGTTGCAATTCGATTTCCTCCAGATTGTGTACAAAAAAATTATTACCTATTCCGAGTGAAAAAAATACAAAACAATTCTGAATTTGAAATTTGAGAAATAATAATTTTTGTAATATTTGAAGACAGGAAAGTATTATCACACATAAAATGCGAAAATTATTTACTGCGATTGTAAAATTTAGTTTTAAAAAGTGTTCATTTGATCTGCTCATAAAATAACTTGGAATTGGGTGGGTCTAGTTGTATTTGAAAAATTCTACAGCACATATTTTCATCATTTAAAAATCACTGCTCTGTCCCTATTATGTGACTAAAAAGCATTATAAACTAAAAATATTCCCAAGAAATTTCAAACATTGCTTTAGAACTTGAAAAGTAATTATCCGAATTATTTACCTATTGATTATCCATTTTCAAATTTAATCTATTTTTAAAAATTTGTTTAGTTAAAATTCTTATGTATATGTATATGTATATGTATATGTATATGTATATGTATATGTATATGTATATGTATATGTATATGTATATGTATATGTATATGTATATGTATATGTATATGTATATGTATATGTATATGTATATGTATATGTATATGTATATGTATATGTATATGTATATGTATATGTATATGTATATGTATATGTATATGTATATGTATATGTATATGTATATGTATATGTATATGTATATGTATATGTATATGTATATGTATATGTATATGTATATGTATATGTATATGTATATGTATATGTATATGTATATGTATATGTATATGTATATGTATATGTATATGTATATGTATATGTATATGTATATGTATATGTATATGTATATGTATATGTATATGTATATGTATATGTATATGTATATGTATATGTATATGTATATGTATATGTATATGTATATGTATATGTATATGTATATGTATATGTATATGTATATGTATATGTATATGTATATGTATATGTATATGTATATGTATATGTATATGTATATGTATATGTATATGTATATGTATATGTATATGTATATGTATATGTATATGTATATGTATATGTATATGTATATGTATATGTATATGTATATGTATATGTATATGTATATGTATATGTATATGTATATGTATATGTATATGTATATGTATATGTATATGTATATGTATATGTATATGTATATGTATATGTATATGTATATGTATATGTATATGTATATGTATATGTATATGTATATGTATATGTATATGTATATGTATATGTATATGTATATGTATATGTATATGTATATGTATATGTATATGTATATGTATATGTATATGTATATGTATATGTATATGTATATGTATATGTATATGTATATGTATATGTATATGTATATGTATATGTATATGTATATGTATATGTATATGTATATGTATATGTATATGTATATGTATATGTATATGTATATGTATATGTATATGTATATGTATATGTATATGTATATGTATATGTATATGTATATGTATATGTATATGTATATGTATATGTATATGTATATGTATATGTATATGTATATGTATATGTATATGTATATGTATATGTATATGTATATGTATATGTATATGTATATGTATATGTATATGTATATGTATATGTATATGTATATGTATATGTATATGTATATGTATATGTATATGTATATGTATATGTATATGTATATGTATATGTATATGTATATGTATATGTATATGTATATGTATATGTATATGTATATGTATATGTATATGTATATGTATATGTATATGTATATGTATATGTATATGTATATGTATATGTATATGTATATGTATATGTATATGTATATGTATATGTATATGTATATGTATATGTATATGTATATGTATATGTATATGTATATGTATATGTATATGTATATGTATATGTATATGTATATGTATATGTATATGTATATGTATATGTATATGTATATGTATATGTATATGTATATGTATATGTATATGTATATGTATATGTATATGTATATGTATATGTATATGTATATGTATATGTATATGTATATGTATATGTATATGTATATGTATATGTATATGTATATGTATATGTATATGTATATGTATATGTATATGTATATGTATATGTATATGTATATGTATATGTATATGTATATGTATATGTATATGTATATGTATATGTATATGTATATGTATATGTATATGTATATGTATATGTATATGTATATGTATATGTATATGTATATGTATATGTATATGTATATGTATATGTATATGTATATGTATATGTATATGTATATGTATATGTATATGTATATGTATATGTATATGTATATGTATATGTATATGTATATGTATATGTATATGTATATGTATATGTATATGTATATGTATATGTATATGTATATGTATATGTATATGTATATGTATATGTATATGTATATGTATATGTATATGTATATGTATATGTATATGTATATGTATATGTATATGTATATGTATATGTATATGTATATGTATATGTATATGTATATGTATATGTATATGTATATGTATATGTATATGTATATGTATATGTATATGTATATGTATATGTATATGTATATGTATATGTATATGTATATGTATATGTATATGTATATGTATATGTATATGTATATGTATATGTATATGTATATGTATATGTATATGTATATGTATATGTATATGTATATGTATATGTATATGTATATGTATATGTATATGTATATGTATATGTATATGTATATGTATATGTATATGTATATGTATATGTATATGTATATGTATATGTATATGTATATGTATATGTATATGTATATGTATATGTATATGTATATGTATATGTATATGTATATGTATATGTATATGTATATGTATATGTATATGTATATGTATATGTATATGTATATGTATATGTATATGTATATGTATATGTATATGTATATGTATATGTATATGTATATGTATATGTATATGTATATGTATATGTATATGTATATGTATATGTATATGTATATGTATATGTATATGTATATGTATATGTATATGTATATGTATATGTATATGTATATGTATATGTATATGTATATGTATATGTATATGTATATGTATATGTATATGTATATGTATATGTATATGTATATGTATATGTATATGTATATGTATATGTATATGTATATGTATATGTATATGTATATGTATATGTATATGTATATGTATATGTATATGTATATGTATATGTATATGTATATGTATATGTATATGTATATGTATATGTATATGTATATGTATATGTATATGTATATGTATATGTATATGTATATGTATATGTATATGTATATGTATATGTATATGTATATGTATATGTATATGTATATGTATATGTATATGTATATGTATATGTATATGTATATGTATATGTATATGTATATGTATATGTATATGTAGATGTATATGTATATGTATATGTATATGTATATGTATATGTATATGTATATGTATATGTATATGTATATGTATATGTATATGTATATGTATATGTATATGTATATGTATATGTATATGTATATGTATATGTATATGTATATGTATATGTATATGTATATGTATATGTATATGTATATGTATATGTATATGTATATGTATATGTATATGTATATGTATATGTATATGTATATGTATATGTATATGTATATGTATATGTATATGTATATGTATATGTATATGTATATGTATATGTATATGTATATGTATATGTATATGTATATGTATATGTATATGTATATGTATATGTATATGTATATGTATATGTATATGTATATGTATATGTATATGTATATGTATATGTATATGTATATGTATATGTATATGTATATGTATATGTATATGTATATGTATATGTATATGTATATGTATATGTATATGTATATGTATATGTATATGTATATGTATATGTATATGTATATGTATATGTATATGTATATGTATATGTATATGTATATGTATATGTATATGTATATGTATATGTATATGTATATGTATATGTATATGTATATGTATATGTATATGTATATGTATATGTATATGTATATGTATATGTATATGTATATGTATATGTATATGTATATGTATATGTATATGTATATGTATATGTATATGTATATGTATATGTATATGTATATGTATATGTATATGTATATGTATATGTATATGTATATGTATATGTATATGTATATGTATATGTATATGTATATGTATATGTATATGTATATGTATATGTATATGTATATGTATATGTATATGTATATGTATATGTATATGTATATGTATATGTATATGTATATGTATATGTATATGTATATGTATATGTATATGTATATGTATATGTATATGTATATGTATATGTATATGTATATGTATATGTATATGTATATGTATATGTATATGTATATGTATATGTATATGTATATGTATATGTATATGTATATGTATATGTATATGTATATGTATATGTATATGTATATGTATATGTATATGTATATGTATATGTATATGTATATGTATATGTATATGTATATGTATATGTATATGTATATGTATATGTATATGTATATGTATATGTATATGTATATGTATATGTATATGTATATGTATATGTATATGTATATGTATATGTATATGTATATGTATATGTATATGTATATGTATATGTATATGTATATGTATATGTATATGTATATGTATATGTATATGTATATGTATATGTATATGTATATGTATATGTATATGTATATGTATATGTATATGTATATGTATATGTATATGTATATGTATATGTATATGTATATGTATATGTATATGTATATGTATATGTATATGTATATGTATATGTATATGTATATGTATATGTATATGTATATGTATATGTATATGTATATGTATATGTATATGTATATGTATATGTATATGTATATGTATATGTATATGTATATGTATATGTATATGTATATGTATATGTATATGTATATGTATATGTATATGTATATGTATATGTATATGTATATGTATATGTATATGTATATGTATATGTATATGTATATGTATATGTATATGTATATGTATATGTATATGTATATGTATATGTATATGTATATGTATATGTATATGTATATGTATATGTATATGTATATGTATATGTATATGTATATGTATATGTATATGTATATGTATATGTATATGTATATGTATATGTATATGTATATGTATATGTATATGTATATGTATATGTATATGTATATGTATATGTATATGTATATGTATATGTATATGTATATGTATATGTATATGTATATGTATATGTATATGTATATGTATATGTATATGTATATGTATATGTATATGTATATGTATATGTATATGTATATGTATATGTATATGTATATGTATATGTATATGTATATGTATATGTATATGTATATGTATATGTATATGTATATGTATATGTATATGTATATGTATATGTATATGTATATGTATATGTATATGTATATGTATATGTATATGTATATGTATATGTATATGTATATGTATATGTATATGTATATGTATATGTATATGTATATGTATATGTATATGTATATGTATATGTATATGTATATGTATATGTATATGTATATGTATATGTATATGTATATGTATATGTATATGTATATGTATATGTATATGTATATGTATATGTATATGTATATGTATATGTATATGTATATGTATATGTATATGTATATGTATATGTATATGTATATGTATATGTATATGTATATGTATATGTATATGTATATGTATATGTATATGTATATGTATATGTATATGTATATGTATATGTATATGTATATGTATATGTATATGTATATGTATATGTATATGTATATGTATATGTATATGTATATGTATATGTATATGTATATGTATATGTATATGTATATGTATATGTATATGTATATGTATATGTATATGTATATGTATATGTATATGTATATGTATATGTATATGTATATGTATATGTATATGTATATGTATATGTATATGTATATGTATATGTATATGTATATGTATATGTATATGTATATGTATATGTATATGTATATGTATATGTATATGTATATGTATATGTATATGTATATGTATATGTATATGTATATGTATATGTATATGTATATGTATATGTATATGTATATGTATATGTATATGTATATGTATATGTATATGTATATGTATATGTATATGTATATGTATATGTATATGTATATGTATATGTATATGTATATGTATATGTATATGTATATGTATATGTATATGTATATGTATATGTATATGTATATGTATATGTATATGTATATGTATATGTATATGTATATGTATATGTATATGTATATGTATATGTATATGTATATGTATATGTATATGTATATGTATATGTATATGTATATGTATATGTATATGTATATGTATATGTATATGTATATGTATATGTATATGTATATGTATATGTATATGTATATGTATATGTATATGTATATGTATATGTATATGTATATGTATATGTATATGTATATGTATATGTATATGTATATGTATATGTATATGTATATGTATATGTATATGTATATGTATATGTATATGTATATGTATATGTATATGTATATGTATATGTATATGTATATGTATATGTATATGTATATGTATATGTATATGTATATGTATATGTATATGTATATGTATATGTATATGTATATGTATATGTATATGTATATGTATATGTATATGTATATGTATATGTATATGTATATGTATATGTATATGTATATGTATATGTATATGTATATGTATATGTATATGTATATGTATATGTATATGTATATGTATATGTATATGTATATGTATATGTATATGTATATGTATATGTATATGTATATGTATATGTATATGTATATGTATATGTATATGTATATGTATATGTATATGTATATGTATATGTATATGTATATGTATATGTATATGTATATGTATATGTATATGTATATGTATATGTATATGTATATGTATATGTATATGTATATGTATATGTATATGTATATGTATATGTATATGTATATGTATATGTATATGTATATGTATATGTATATGTATATGTATATGTATATGTATATGTATATGTATATGTATATGTATATGTATATGTATATGTATATGTATATGTATATGTATATGTATATGTATATGTATATGTATATGTATATGTATATGTATATGTATATGTATATGTATATGTATATGTATATGTATATGTATATGTATATGTATATGTATATGTATATGTATATGTATATGTATATGTATATGTATATGTATATGTATATGTATATGTATATGTATATGTATATGTATATGTATATGTATATGTATATGTATATGTATATGTATATGTATATGTATATGTATATGTATATGTATATGTATATGTATATGTATATGTATATGTATATGTATATGTATATGTATATGTATATGTATATGTATATGTATATGTATATGTATATGTATATGTATATGTATATGTATATGTATATGTATATGTATATGTATTGTATATGTATATGTATATGTATAGAATATGTGTATATGTATATGTATATGTATATGTATATGTATATGTATATGTATAGTTATGTATATGTATATGTATATGTATATGTATATGTATATGTATATGTATATGTATATGTATATGTATATGTATATGTATATGTATATGTATATGTATATGTTATAGTATATGTATATGTATATGTATATGTATATGTATATGTATATGTATATGTATATGTATAT